>CM077147.1:32520486-32925162 GCA_039583875.1 Platanthera guangdongensis
AAAAAATGCTTGATGAGGTAAATGCTCCGTTAGTTCTCTGAAGTTACTGGATAGGTTATTTTTTGTTTTTTAGTCCACTTTTACAGAATAGTTCTTATGCTACAGGATTGTGAAGTACTTAATCTAAATGATAGGCCTGAGAAACTTATTATTACTGACATTGCTGTTCCACCTTCTCCAATTCGGCCTTCTGTTCTTATGGACTCTGGAATGAGGTTAGCTGATGGTTCTTATTCTTGGTTCTCCTTGTTTTGCAGAGTTGGTTTCTTTGATTCAAGAGTTGTGGTTATCTGCTTTTCATGTATGCTTGAAATCCCACTGTTTTTCATTGCAGCAATGAAAATGACATTACCACAATACTTAAGGGTATAATCAACACAAATTCCATTCTCAGAGAGGATCTTGAAGGTTCAGCTCCCCTATTTAAGTGTTTGGTGAGGTTCATACTTTTTTTGGGGGCCTCATTCTGGGTACATTTAAATTTTATTAAATATTCAAGCTGTATCATTGCTGTGGAAGTTAACTTTAGTTTTTTGTATAGGCAGGCTTGAGTTTTGAAACAAACAAGGAATTATTACTGTCAGATATTATATAATGTCAATGGTATCTGCAATCATTTATCTACCAAGAGCACACTTTTTTTTGCATATTTATTGTTGTGGATGCCGTTGAAATGTTTAGCTGATCGGTTTCACCACAAATGCTTATCACTTGGTAGCATGTTTATGAATTTAGTGTACATGTGCAGTTACAGGCGTTAAATCGTATAAAATTCCTAGCCTGACATTTTTAGAACAATGAATCTTCTGTCATTGTTCAGTTTCTATGATGCACAAAACCTGCAAAAAATATCAGAATTCAGAACATCAGGAGAAAGAACAAACATGACATCTTGTTATCTAGAGATAGAACAAATACCAAACCATCATTTTGGAATTTCACTAAAAGAATTTTGACGATGCCATATTATGTGTTTAGAGTGCAACTGAAAAAGTGGCAGAAAAACAAACTCACACTTACAAAACCAAAGCTAACGTCCAACTGTTCTAAAAATCACCATTTAACCATTTATTATGTGCTAGATTGCTTGTCATTATAATCATCAACCTCATATTATTCATAGCTATTTGTGCCAGCCTATGAATCATCATTTTCCATTTCGTGATGCTAAGATCTATATTATTTATTTGACCCAATTTTTTTGCAGCCATCACACCACCAAATAATTAGATTATTATTGATGGGGATCCATCAGAGCATGCACCGGGTGGGGTTCGCCGCAAGGCAAGATCCACGTTCGTGTATTCGCACAAGAGGACTTGATCGGATCGCCGATCTGACTCCGCGGATGCGTCAGTATATTATTTTTTTATTTTTTGCATTTATTTTGATGTATTCGGATAACCCCACCCCCGACCAATCATAGCCGTCGATGGTGGGATGCCCTAGTTTTCTCTTTATTATAAATAGAGTGCTAAGGGGGTTGTTTAGGGCTATTGCAGATTTTGGAGATATCATTCACGAAATCCTGCGAATATCCCACGATGCCGACTTTGTGGAACCCTAACGACACCTAGACACTTATCTTCCTCCCCAAGGTACCACCTAACCTTAGCCACCTTTCCCCTACCCCTATTCCCTCTACTGCCACCCCATACCTGCCCAACAGCCATCGTCTCGCTGAAATCCTCCATCAGCCGCTGCCCTTGCTGGAATTTCCCCTTCCCCACAACAACCGCCCTTTCTTTCCCCCCAACAGCAGCCACCACCTACTGCTTTCCCCCCATAGCAGCCGCCTCCTGCTTTCCCCCATAGCAGCCGCCGCCTTCCCCGTCCCCCAAACAGTAGCCACCGCCTTTTTACAGCCCCCTACAGCTACCGCCACGAGTGCCTACAACCGCCCAACCCTCTACCGCCACCCCTCTTCCGTGGATCCACCGCTAAATCCCCTCTCCTACCCAATTATGTCCAGATCTGCGCGTTACAGCCTAGATCCAGCCACCCCACCTATCCGATCTACCTCCTACAGCCCGGATCCTCTTCCGTGGATCCACCTCCAAATCCCCTCTACCCAATATTGTCCCGATCTGCACATTTTCGTCCCAGATTCAACCACCCCACCTATCCGATCCACCTCCCACAGCTCGGATCCCCTTCCGTGGATCCACCTCCAAATCCCCTCCCCCACCCAATTATGTCCAGATCTGCACATTCTAGCCCAGATCCAGCCACCCCACCTATCCGATCCACCTCCAACAGCCCAGATCCTCTTCCAAACCGCCGGATCCACCCTCCTGCCGCCTGGATCCTCCTTCATATAGCCAGATCAACCCCTTTCCGGCCCAATCCCGCCTCTCGCCACCAAATCCAGTCGTCTTCATTGTCATCCCGCCTCCGGTTCCACATCGGATCGCCGACAAAGCTCTTCCTTCTCCGAAAATCTCCATTGCCTTGGACATCCCCTTATTCAGTGAGCCACTTGTATTGGACGATTATTTTCAACATTATTATTTGTTTGGATCTTATATTTGCTTAGATAAATTGCCAGTGGATAGTTCGTCTCGATTCGCTTGTGATTTGTAGGTGAGACTCATTTGCCGTGCGGTTTGCTTTGGCCCTCCGAGCGGAGGAAATCCATTAACTGCTTTACTAACTGAATGCTTTTCTCCTTTTTAAATATTATTGTGAGGGTTGATTATTATTATTGCTCGTTCTAATTTGTCGCTGTCACTGATGGTATCATTGCATAGGAGTCACTAATTTTGCCCTCTGAGCGGTTAGCGTGTCAGGTTCTCATTCCCATCCCTAGGAGTCTTGGATTTGTTCACCCCTTAGCATACCCAACATCAATTGGTATCAGTGTCAGGTCGGGCCGCTTGCATGCTCCGTAGTGGCAGATCATATAGAGTCTTTAGGTTTATCTGTGACTAGTTATCGTCGGCGTTCCTCTCCTTTATTTGGGGATCCCGAGGCCACTTACACCCGCTCCCATTGAGCCCCTTTAGGGAGATCCTCACGTTACTACGATGATTATTCTCGATCGCATTACACAACTTCTAGAAATCGTGTCGACCCTTTGCAACAATTCCATTATAGAGACGAACACCATAGTGAAAGATCCTCACGTTATCTTCATTATACCTCTCCACGACCTTATAATGGTAAGAATGAGTACCGTTCGGGTCATCATCGTTACATTTCTCCATTATTAGAGGAATCAGAGTTTGTATATGCTCGACCTCAAAGATTTTCTCCAGAGAGGTCCTCATATTATCATGTTGATCATCCTCGTCCGTCGTCGCCCATTCATAGGTATTACTTCCACTCACGAACACGATCTAATTATGTTAGGAACGACCATCTAGATGACCCTCAGGAGCCCTATAGAGATCACCATTGCCAAGATCACATCACATGTCAAGTTCCTCATAGTGTTCTACAATCTGAGATACCTTAGGCCGAATTTCAGCAGTTAGTTTTTGATCAAATTGATCGCTTAGATGCTCATTTTGATCACATAAGATCTTCTTTAGAAGAATCAATAGGAGAAAGCCTAGGGATATGAGTTAAGCTACCGACACGTCTAGTAGCGCTCCCACTAACATGAGAGACATGACACCTGATTTGATTCATCTCGTCCGGATGAGACTCGTTTCCCACTTGACCTTGGAGTCCAGTCCGATCATGACCATTCCATATAGGTGGAGAGTTATACCAGTATGAGTTTATGACTAGTGAGCATGTTCACTAGAGTGAGGACGAGCGATCGAGTGATACTGTAGTGGTATATCCACCGTCTACACCTCATTCAGACTTAATTTTCACTTCGGCTAGATTGACCCGCCCCTGGACTTCGACTTTAGTATGACTCTCTCCATTCATCGGAGATGAAAGCTTTTCAGTCGGGCGAGTTGACGAGGATCCATCAGAGCATGGACCAGGAGTGGTTCGCCACAAGGCGGGACCTACGTTCGTGTACTCGTACAAGAGGATTTGATCGCAACGCCGATCCAACTCTGCGGGTGTGTCCGTATCCGCATTTCGATTCGATTTCATATATTATTTTGTTATTTTTACATTTATTTTGATGTATTCGGGTAACCACATATTCGACCAATTATAGCCGTCGATGATAGGATGTCCTAGTTTTTTCTTTATTATAAATAGTGTTAAGGGGGCTGTTTGGGGCTATTACAGATTTTGGAGATATTGGGAATCCCACGATTATCCCACGGTGCCGACTCCGTGGAACCAAATGTGACTACTCCTAGACGCTTATTTTTTTCCCCAAGGTATCACATAATCCTAGTCACCTTTCTCCTACCCCTATTCTCTTTACCGCCACCTTATACCTCCCCAATAGCCACCGTCTCGCTGAAATCCTCCAACAGCCACCTCCCTTGTTGGAATTCTCCCTTCCCCACAGCTACCGCCCCTTCTCTTTTCTCCCAACAGCAGCCACTGCCTACTTCTTTCTTCCAACTGTAGCTATCGCCTTCCTCTTCCCCCCAACAGATACCGTCTTTTCCCAGCCCCTTTTAGCCACCACCACGGCTGCCCACCACCGCCCAGCCCTCTAGCTCCTCTTTTCCGTGGATCCACCTCCAAATCTCCTCCCTTACCCAATTATCTCAAGATCTGCTCATTCCAGCCCAGATCCCGCCACCCCGCCTATCTGAACCACCTTTCACAGCATGGATTCGCTTTAAAACCCTCCGGGTCCACCCTCCCGTTCGAAAATAGATATATACGCAAGTGCACGTGTCAGATCAAGTAATAAAATAAAAGTACAGATCGTTCTCACGAAAAAGTGAATAATCTAATGCTTGCAAATACAACATAAACCTTTTCTCTAAATAAAAACATATCAAACTAAAAGGTTTTTGAAAAACAATAAGAAAATAAGTACAAATAAAGTTAAAGAATTTTTTCCTAAGAAATATTTTTTATAAATTTGAAAGAGCAGTCTTGTATTCCTATTTCCTATGTTTATTGTTATGAATATTTAGAATGATTTCTTACAAGAATGTTTAATTAATTTATCTTGCAACGGTTTTAAAGTAAAAATCCTTGTATCTTGATATCAGAAATCCACATATTTCTTCATTCCCCTAGTCACCTTTAACTTAGGCGGAGCGGAGAAATATCATGAAGAATAAAAATCAGTGTTACTAGCAAGAAGATGAAATATCTTTCTCCCTTCTATGTTATGTTGAATTTATGATATACTTACGCATCTCCACTCTCAAATCTTGGCACAATGAAAATATAGAAACTTTTAGTTAAATACTCACGCTTTTCCTCTCTCGAATATCAAAACATGATAAAAAATCTCTATCTAAATACTTATGCTTCTCATCTCTCGAATCTTGAAACACAATAAAAAGATGAAAAACTGAAGTTTCACTATCTAGTTCATAAATCCAATAATGATAAATCATCAAAACATACATAAAGCTTAAAAGAAAACCATAATGAAAACAGACATAGTGATGCAGCACCTGACGTCTCACCAGGCCTGCCACCCAGCCCGACGTCACACCATGTTTCAGGCAAGCTTTCAGGCAAGCTCCCCTTTTTAGATTTGTATTTAGCACAAAAATTAAAATTCAAACTTTGAAAATCGTTTCCGCTTTGTTGCAACAACTTTCCCAGGAAATCAAACTGATTTAGCTTTACTTCTTCAAGTCGAATTTTTCAGCATTTCTACAATAAAAACATAGAAAAATGTCAATAACATGCAACTTAGACCAAGTACATTTTTAATCCTATTTTATTTTATTTGAATATATATTTATCGATTATAATTGACAAAAAATGAGAATAATGTGTTTAAATAACTTTTTTTAAGAAGTTGTCACACACCCACACATACTTTTGCTAGTACTTAGCAAAGATAATTAATAAATTGGATGAGGAAATAACATTAAGAGGCAAATTTAAATGATCATTTTTCTCAACTAGAATTAATTAAAGCTCACTCAAGAAATTCACTTTACTCAACTGCTAAACTTGTCAACCATTAAGAGTTTAAACATTCGCAAATCAATTAATTTGATAAAAGATAAATCTTAATTAAAAATTTGTGTTGTGTGTGCTATTATTTAAAATTATTTACTCCCACACAATTTTTCTCATTGGACTTCCGCATTAATTGAAAAAGATAAGAATAAGCCAAGCCTTTGATTTAGCCTCCACAAGAGTATAGTAGTTTAATTGAAAGAAAATTATAAGGACTTTCATTAGGATTGACTTTGGCTTGGTTAAGAATTCATGGTTAAATTTTGATAGTAGATGATATTTTTCTTGTTAATAATCTTAAAAATTCTTCATATTATGAGGTTTATCATTTTTTTTCTTCATAGTTGAGATCCTTCCAAGCACATATACATAAACTTAGGCCACATCACTATGACATTTATATTTTTTTTGTTATTGATGGTTTATATTATCTATAGTTGAGAATCTTGAGTTCATTCCAAGCATATGTACACATACTTAGGCCATATATCAGTATGACTTTTATTTATTTTTTTAATTAAAACACCATAGTTGGAAAGTTCGCAAAGATATAACTAGTAAGTATATAAAGAATTTATGCATGGAGAAATACGTATCAAAATGTCAAGTTCAGGCTCAAAGAATAATGAATGATTAAAATGAATTAACTACCTAATCTCATATCTTAATTTACATCATTAATTCAGTTCTTGCTTATCTCTTCCTATTTTTTAGAAATCAATAATAAAATATTGCAAAAAGTAATTTTTTTAAAAAGCTATGTATAAAATAAATGCTTAATAGAACTTTACCCAAAAAATCTTACTAACTTCAAATTCATAATTTGAACTTTTAGGATTCTCTAGTCTTACCAATTAAACATCATTGAATAATTAGAATAGCTTATTGATTAATTATAACAAGAATTAAGGTCATTAATTTCGTTTTCAATCAAATTATTTTTCATCAAATTGGTAGGGGTTATATCACCCTCACACTTATGCCTTTGTTAGTCCCTAACAAAGATATCATTTTAAGCATAAAAATCAATTTTACTCATTTAAGCAAGGTGTCATTCAAGCAATAAAAATAATAGAACTGAAATTGAATACTCCCCTAAAATTTGAAGTTCGTAGTCTTCTCAACTCTTTTTTTTTGCCCATCGTCATCAAAGTTACTCCTTCTCCCTAGTGCTCTGTATTATCTTTTGCTAATTGAGTAACCTGCAACTTGAATCAATGGACAAAAAGTATAGCCTAAGCAGGATTTCATGATTATAAGAAAAACTACTAACCACAAACTCATAATAGCTTCACAGAATCAAAATATAAAGCAATCAACATAGACATTATCATAGAATAATCTCTCCATCCTAACATAGTCCAAAACAAAATGTCATCCACACAAATAAAAACAACATAAAGTCTTGCAACACAAACAAAATAATATTAATAATAGACTTTGAAGAAGATAAATTAAACTAGATCACGCCTTCACTCCTCTTCATTTTCGTCCTCTTCCTCATCAGCAACGACCACTTGCACAGGATCGACTCACGTGCCGTCGGAAGTCAATAGAAATCCTTCATCCACGAACTGGGCCTGCAACTTGTATGGCGGGGCGTCATCAACTGAAGTCTTGGCCTTACGCATCATCTGTGCTTGATTCCTATGTAACTGCTCAACCCTGGATTCGAAGTATATATGTTGACATCTTTGATAAGATTTCATATACTTGATATTTTCCATTATCGAGTCTAAATTGACACCATCTGCAAAAGATAATATCAATGTACTCTGGATCGACTGACTACTGCGGCTTTCCGTGCCCATTCTCTGGAGAAATTTCTGTAGCCATCTTGATATTAGTTGAAATTACCGTTTCAGTGATATGGTGCCCAACCTTCGTCATTATGTCTCCCTTTACGAAAATCACCCTTGCGAACCAACATAACTCAGTGATCAATGTAGGGAACCACAATTGTCCAACCTTTTCTTCCTTAGCCTTCAGTTGTATATACTCGGAGATAACTTTGCCAACATTAATCTCTACCCCACTAATGATGCTATAAATCTATGCTAGCTTGTCCAAGAATACATGATTCACATGCCTAGTTGGCATGATACTTGCGTTGACGAATAGCAACCACATCTTCGCCTCCCAAGTTAAATAACTCGCTTTCAAGACATTTTGTTTGATTAGACCATTCGGCCCCAGGTGCGGTACAAAGCAGGGCAGCCATCTCTTTGGGAGTAACACTATCTGGGATCGAACAATACTCATCAGGGTCATGACTCTCCAAATCAAAATAATTGTTGATGACCGCCGCAAAAAAGCTAACCTTCTTACCTTAACAAACATCTTGTCTCCATCCGAAAACTTGGCATTGGCGTAAAACTCGAGCACCCAAGGTAGAATCACCTCTGTTGTTGACGACAAAAGGAATCTCGCTTTTGGGTTTGTATTTTCTTCACATAATTCAAGCTCCACCCACGTTTCTCCATTTAAAAACCCCTTTCATAGATCAACATGATAGTTTTCAGAAATTGGTAATGCATAAGAGATTCTTCTTTTAAGAACTTCACATCCTTGCGTGCAACTTCTTTCCCCTTTTCCTTATATTTTCTTTTAGAGGCCATAACCTATGTTGAAGAAAAATCTAAACTACAAAAAACTCCTTCCCAAAATGTTTGACTAAATGCGACAAGGGATAAAGTGATTACCTTCTCCTTCAGGGGTTCTCGATTTCGTCCATGGTCGCTGATGTAGAAGCCCTCTGGTCTCACCGATCTCCTTTTACAGTCACCCGCCGCTCTTGTCAATCTCCGCAGTTTCGCCGCTCGCCACTTGCGCAGTCGTCGCTCCCACTCGCGCAGTCACCACTCACGCAGTCGCCGCTCGCAATGTTCCTCCCGATTCCGTTAAACCTAAATCGCACCGGGTTGGGTTTTAGCAAACATCTTATTAGCAGCTGTAGGTGAACCAGACCTAGGTTAGCCTCAAGACAACAAGGGTTTGATCAATATAACCCGACAAAAGACCATAGGCACACCGATTTAGTTGAACTGGCGATTTCAATTTTTTTTTGAAATCTGATGATCCCTCCACGGTGCCGACTCCGTGGAACTCTTAGTGATGACTCCCCCTCTCCCGCTCCCCAAAGGTAATTCTAACCAATAACCACCTTCCCCTACCTCCCAATCTCTCTTCCACCTCCTCCATATCTCTCCAATAGCATTCGCCCACTACTTCTTGTTGTCTAGCAGCCACCGCCCATTTCCAGCCACCACCCATTTCCAGCCACCTACAACACCCACCTCCCCTACCACCCCCTGTCCAACTACCGCCATCCCTTCCAGCCCCCTTCCCCTTCCGCCGGCCCACCAAGAAACTCCCCAACAACCACCACAACCCCTATCTCATTCCTCTCTAATCCGACACCCTACCACTCAGATCTGCCCTTCCAAGCTCGAACCAACCCCCACACAGCCACCCTCCTCCCGTGGATCCTCCACAAGCCTACCCACATCCAGATCCGTCCTCACATCTCAGATCCGCCTCCATACAGCAGGATCCACCCTCTTGCAGCCTGGATCCGCCTCCATACAGCCGGATCCACCCTCCCGGAGCCTGGATCCGCCTCCATATGACCGGATCTACTTTCCTGGCCCGATCCTGCTTCCCCAGTCAGATCCAGTCATCAGTTCCACTCCAAATCATCCTTATTGTTCCGCACATCTCTGAATCTCCATTGCCTTAGGCAACCCCATATCTTGTGAGTGTTATTGTTATATGGATATTAGTTCTCATTATTAATATATGGCATTCTGTTCTTATATTTTTTGGGTTCTATAGTATTTGTGGAATTTTGTTTTAGATATCTTGTGATTTGCAGAACCATTCGCCACACACTTTGCTTTGGTCCTCCGCGCAGAGGAAAGCCTAAATCCGCATGCCTAAAGGAATTATTTATCTTTTGCTATAATCATGTGCGCGTGATTTAATTTTTTATTATCTGATTTTTGATTTCTCCGTTGGACTTTGCATGACATGTAGGGTTAGAGCATCATTCATCCAGCGCCTATAGATTCGTCCTGCGTCAATTATTTTAGTACTTATTTAGAATGTATGATTCATTTCATTGTCCGTGAAGAGTCTTATTCTTTTTGTATGTTTCCACTTTTCATCAATCAACATAGCTAAAAAATAGTCTTGCAATAGATTTTCTTTACATATACTAAGCTGATTTTTCTATATTAAGCATATTTTTCTAAGAATGATCCAATTTTCTTTTCTTTAACTTCTTTTTTTTATTCATAAATATTCTTCTTATTATTTCAACTTCGTTTAATATGTTATTTGTTCTTAAATATTGTTTTCAAAGTTATTGTACAAACTGACTTACTATAGTTTGTATGAATTATCAAAAGATATGTTAAAGAAATGACTCCATCCCCGTGCCTAAGTATTATTATCTCATTCATATCGAGTTATCTTTATCCATCTTCTTTAGAGTTAACTCAACTTTATTCTTTTTATTTCTTTCCTTTTTCTCTACTATAAAGCTTCTTCCTTGGAGTGTCATTTTTTTTCATGACATTGGAATTTCATTATATTCCTCCATACCTGTTTTCTAACTAGCATTGTTTACATCCTTGATGTCTGTTTTCTAACTTTGTTTACATCCATCTAAAGTCTAATTATTTTTATCCTCTTAGCTATTTGATATTGTTTTTATCCCCAATTTTTTAGTAGTTATTTATCTATTCAACAAATTCATCTTTGACTTTATTATTTTTCTTCTTTTCCTAATTTCATACTTCCTTATTATCAGTATTAAAATTTCTTTTTAAAAACACTTATCTCACATCAAAAATTGTTATACGTTGTCAATCTATCACCAAGGCATCTTTCATATGATCTAATTAATATGGATATGGGCACACACAACATCCACGTCACAATTGGATGGGTGGTTGTCTACTCGCGCAAATCATGCATGGCACCAACAACCGCGGGCTTAAGGGCTACCAATGAAAGTGCATCTTTATGGTTTACTTCTTTTATTTGTTTCAACAATGTATCTTTATTTTAACTAGTCCTTGCATTATGGTTAAGGACACTGCCTAATATATAAGGTGGGCTCATGCTTTCGAGTTTTGGAAAATGAAAAGGGAAAACAAGGGGGAGGCCACATATCGTCCTCTCTAGGGATTTCACAGATTCCGTCTCATTCGCTGACGATAGCAAAACCTAACCGGGCCGCTTGCGCTCGATCCAATACCCAAGCACCTGTGTCCGCCTCTGCTTGCGATTCTACCCTTGCTCGTGAATCTTGCGACGCTGAACGCGACTCAACTCCCAAATCTTGCTTCTGCTAGTGATCCGGCGACGATCGACATCTGCCTTAGTCGCCCTTCCCTGCAAGTCCTTCCTCTCACATAGATATAGTCAGAAACTTCTATGTGCCAACAACTGTTTTGTACGAATCTCAAAGTGGATGCTAGAAACCCTCAGTATGGTCGACAACAAGGAAATTTCTCCTTTATCAAATCACTATCGGCCCGCATAGATCGCGTCAACAAGACACTCTCCGACCTCCAAGTGGCTATCCGTGACATCCATTATGTCCTCTTCAATCGTCCACCGCCTCCAACTCTCCCGTTGTTGACTTCTTCCAACGCGTTTGCCGATAGTTCGGTTGACCCCCACAGGTTCCAAAGCCCATATGCGGGGAACTTTCCACCCGTCTCTGTCACCTCAACATACATGTGTTCGACAGGATCGTCCATATAGGATGAATCATGAATTGCATGCATGAACCATTCTTCGTCCATGTGGTTATTCAGAGAATCAAGAAGTCCCTTGATGTAGGGTAGGATACAAGGGCGCACTATTAACATGCAATCCTAAGTGAAGTACCGGGAAAACAACTTGACAACCCTAAACTATTGTATGTAAGATGCAAGATCCGACGGTGAAATCAAAATATAGCAATAAATGATTAAATCACTTGCATATAATTTTAGCAAAAAACAAAATAATTTCTTCATGCAAACAATCTTTGGTTTTCCTCCGTTTGGAGGGCCAAAGTGATAGTGCGACAAATAGTTCATGCAAAACACAAAATAATCAAGAACAAAACACTTTGAAACTATAGATTCAATTTAGCACAAGTCAATACATATAATGATGTTGAAAATAAAGGTCCATACAACGAATAAAATTCACAAAGGGGTTGCTGTAGGATAGTAGATCCGACAAGGGTAGACGGCGCGGCGGCTGAATCCCGAATGTATGGGTCTGAACCTGGAGTTGGGGGCACAACAGACTGAATCTGAGTTGCGGTGGCTGGAATCCATATATATAGATTGGATCTGGAGGTGTGAGGGATTGTCCTGAGGGGAGGTTGCTGGAATCCACATATATGGATTGGATCTGGAGGTGGAGTGGGTGGGGTGGAGGTGGAGTGGGTGGGGACTAGAGGAGGTGGTGGCAGTTCTAGGGCATCAAAAAGGAGAGTTGACAACAGGGAAGCAGCTGGGCGTAAAAGGAGGGGCGGCTGGGCGGCGGTTCTTCAACAACAAAAAGGGGAGGCGACAATAGGGCAATAACTGGGCGGAAAAGAATGCCAGCTGCTGTTTGGGAGTGGATTGGAGGTGCAGATAGGTTTGTGGAGGGGAAAATGATTGATATATGTTGGAAAAGCCCATGTAAATAGGCCATTTTTTGTATTTCTTCTCTTCTTCTCTTTAGTCCCACATCTTGTATAAGTATCTCTTCTCTCTTTCTCCCTCTTATAAATGTGTATTCATACATTGCATTTAATTATTGAGATAGTATATAGAAGGTTGAGTTTTTCTCTACATGGTATCAGATGCAGGTTCCACCCAGTTTCTGTCCGGTTCCGTCCGGTCCTCCCATGAGCTGTTTATATCCCGGTTCCGTCCGGTCAATCCATGCTATGGGCGAGGGGGGATGTTAATAATAGCCCCACATTGCCAATCCACTCTGTTCTGATCTGTTTATATAACAAGACAACTCTCACCTGTTGAGCCGATTTTTCAGGTTGAGTTAGACCAAACCTAACATGGTATCAGAGCAAGACGGTCCGACCTGTCTTTTTTGAAACCGCCTGTTCTTCCGGCTTACCGCGCGGATTCCCCTCTCCTGCTTAGCCGCAGTGTCGTGTTGTCTGCCTCTTTCTAGCCGCAGTCTCCGCTACCGCGGCTTCCCGCGCGGACAAGGTCTTTCTAACCGCTTCTTCTGCTCTGTCTCTCTCGTGGCTTCCACCTTTCTCATCCTCCTCCCTCCCTTTATAACCTTTCTCAGAGGTGGGGACCTCTCTTCCTTGTTTTTCCTCTGCCCATGCGGTCTCCTTATCTATCCGTGCGGTCTCCCTCTCACTTCTCACCACAACTCTACCCGCTTTCCTTCTTCCCGCTCATCGCGAATTGTCTAAAGTCGCCACGACTTGACTTTGTCTCCGCGGTGTCTCTTCTTGCTGCGAGTTGCACTTCTTACTTGCTGCGGTCTTCTAGTCTACCCGCCGAGATCTTCCTTCTCGCTGCTCTGCTCTCTGCTCGCTGCAGCTTGCCTTAGTCGCCGCAGCTTCTCTTCTCGCCGCGTTGTGCCTCTTGTCGCCACGACTTCTCCTCTTCTCGGCAAGCTCCGCATCTAGGTCGCGACATCTCTCCTTGCCGCTGGTGTACTCACCTTGACCGTGTGGATTTCTCGTCTGTCCTCTTCACCGCCTAGTCGCTGCGACCTGTCTTGTCGCTAGCGGTTTCTCCTCTCTGCTGCGGGCTCCACATACTGGTCGTGACATCCTCCTTGTCGCTGGTGTTTTATCACCGTGACCGTGCAGCTTCTACCAGCTATCCGCTCCGCATTCTGGTCACGGCGGCCTCATTACCTTGCCGCTGGTGGATTGCCACCCAGACCGTGCGGTCTCCTGTCTGGTCACTATTCTTCCTGTCCGCCGGCCTAGCCTCCTGCTCGCCTAGCCATGGCGACCTATCTAGAGTCCATTGGACAGACTGCTTCTTCCTCTGCAGACCGCCCGACCTCTGCCCCAGAACTCCGTGTTGAGCTGCGGATTGCTACCATTTTGCTAGTCGAAAGGTTTTCTCCATCCCTGACCCATGCGCCTCCTGCTGCTCCTACTGACGATTGGTTGTGCAACGATGGTCGGGTTCAGATATGGTTCCTCAACTCGCTTGGTACCGAACCCCACCGCATGACCATGTATCACGAAACGGCCATGACAATGCGGGATGAGCTCCAGTCTCTATATTCCAGAAAAGATAGTCTCCAGCATCTTTATGACATTATTACTGATCTCCAGTCCCTTGATGTTGGCGGGGCCTCCAACCTCAACTCCTTTGTTGCTCGGTCAAAGACTTTAGTTGAAGCATGGATCCAACATCAACCTCCTACGTTGGATCTCACTGCATAACAGGCTCAAAAAGAAGTCGTCGGTGTAGCCATGATGATGACTCGTGTTCCACCCCATCTTCACAGCGTTTGGGCCTAGATCCTCTCCTCGGTTGTTACTCCCTCACTATCAGATGCGTGTTCTATGCTGCTCAAGGTCTCACCGCCTCCTGATAGTTCTGCTCCTCCGTCCCCGGCTCTCCTGCAGCAAACATCTGCACCCCTGCTGCCTTCCCCCCTTCTCGCGGGGGGCGTTCTGGCTCTTGGGGCCGCGGACGGGGAGGCCGTTCTCGTCCAAAGTGTTCCTTCTGCAGTAAGGACAATCATTTTGAGGCCACATGCTATCACAAGCATGGGATTCCTCCTCGTCCACAGGCCACTGTTGCTGCTACCGACTCTTCTGCTCGTACTGACCTTGAAGATGTCCGCCTTCAGCTCCAACAACTCCATGGTCTGCTCAGTCGCCCACCTGCCTCCGTTGCCTCTGCTGTCTCCATCTCCCAAGAAGGTTTCGCTTGTCTCTCCGCTAGTCCGCGCTGGATAGTGGACTCAGGTGCCACCAATCACATCACCTCCCTGCGACCACATCAATACCTGGATTCTCCTCATCCTAAGTGTATCACAGTGGCCAATGGGGACACTGTTCCTGTCTCTGGCTTGGCTGACATCCCTCTCACTTCCTCTCTCTCTCTACGCTCGACTCTTCATGTTCCGGGCTCCCCGTTTAATTTGCTTGCTGTTGGTCGCTTGACTAATGATTTGAATTGCTCTGTAATCTTCACATATTCTTCTTTTCTGATACAGGATCACATGACACAGACTTTCATTGGTAAGGGGCGACTGCAGAACGGGCTCTACCTCCTTGATGACTCTCCAGCTATCCTCTCTTCCGTCTCCTCCGTCGATTGACATCGGCGTCTTGGACATGCCCCTTTACCAGTCCTCCAGAAGGCTCTCCCAGATGTATCTTTACCTTCTTTTCTATGTGAATCATGTGTGTTAGACAAGCAACCTCGTTCATCCTTTTCATCTCATTGTACTCGGAGCACTGCTTCTTTTATTTTACTACATTCCGATATTTGGGGTCCGTACAGAGTTACTAGCATTTCTGGTTATCGTTATTTTCTAACGCTTATTGATGATTATTCGCGAATGATGTGGATATACCTTCTTCGTGATCGCTCCGTGCTTTCTCGTGTTTTTCAGGCGTTTCTTCTTGAGACACAAACACAATTCTCCACGAACATCAAAACTCTCCGCACGGATAATGCTCGTGAATACACTAGCCACGAGTTTGCGACTCTTTGCTCTGACTTTGGGGTGATTCACCAAACCTCACGCTCCTATACTCACCAAACCTAAGCGGAAGAATCGACACCTTCTCGACGTGGCTCACTCCATCATGCTCCAAATGCACGTTCCCAAAACTTACTGGAACTTTGCTCTTTCGACGGCTTGCTATCTGATTAACCGTCTTCCTTCCCCCATCCTCCACAATGCCACTCCATTCAGCCTCATGTTCCCGTCTACTCCGACATTCTCTCACACCCCGCATCTTTGGGTGCAATTGCTACGTTCACACCCTTGGTCTATCCTTGGACAAATTGGATCCCCGGGCAGCCAAACACATCTTTCTTGGCTACTCACGGTCACAGAAAGGCTACGTATGCTACTCACCGGCTACCCGAAAGGTGACAGTTTTTGCTGATGTTACCTTTCAGGAGGATCTTCCTTTCTTCTCTGCTTCAGATCCTACATCTCCACAAACGTCTGTCTTACGTCCTGTCATTCCCGTTACCACTCCACCACCAAGACCTCCAGCCCAGGCCTCCCTGTTGACAAGCCTCATGTTATTCATGTCTACACTCGTCGTCATCCTTCCTCTAGTGTCCCACTACAGTCTGCCTCGCCCTCTGATGCTCTGAATCCCGCTGACGCGACACCAGAATCTACCGCTCATCCCATGACAAATTATGTATCCTTACATCGCCTTTCTCCACAACTTCAGACTTTTGCCACTTTATTATCCTCGATTTCTATACATAACTCTGTGCAGTAGGCTCTCCAACATCCTGGCTGACGGCCATGAAAGAAGAAATGACAGCTCTCTGGGTTAACCAGACCTGTACCTTGGTACAATTACCTACCGACTAGACACCTGTTTGGTGTTAATGAGTCTTTGTGATCAAGCATGCTCTTGATGAGACGATTGACCGTCTGAAGGCCCGCCTGGTGACTAGTGGCTTCACCCAACAACAAGGCCTCGATTATGAGGAAACATTCTCTCCTGTGCCCAAGCTGAACACCGTTCGTGTTCTTCTCTTGGTGGCGGTGCATCGCCAATGACCATTACACTAACTGGACATCAAAAATGCTTTTCTCAACGACAACCTCCAGGAAACGATGTTCATGCAGCAACCGCCCGGGTTTGAGACCACGAGGGAGTCTCGAATTTGTCATCTTAAGAAGTCCATCTATGGTCTCAAACAATCCCCTCGGGCATGGTTTGACAAGTTCAGTAAGGCCGTCCGGCAAGTCGGCTTTACTCAAAGTTCAGCTGACTTCTAACTGTTCACACGTCATCAGACAACGGGAACTGTTCTTCTGTTGGTTTATGTTGATGATATCTTAATCACTGGAGACGATTCAAAGGGCATCCAAACAGTCAAACAACACCTCAGCTCCGTCTTTCAGACCAAGGATCTGAGACATCTTCGTTACTAACTTGGTCTTGAGGTCGCAAGACGACCAGATGGACTTGTCATCTCCCAAAGGAAGTACTGCCTGGATCTCCTTCAAGATTCTGGCTGTTCGGGATGCAGGCCTACTACAACTCTAATGGATGCAAATCATAGGTTGTGTGCATATTCTTCTGATACAGACCTTCCTCTTCAAAATCCAGAATACTATCGACGACTGGTTGAAAAAGTGATTTATCTAACGGTCACAAGACCAGATATTTCTTTTGCTGTTGGGGTGGTCAGAAAGTTTATGCATGCTCCGCGAACATCTTACCTTCAAGATGTTGAGAGCATCCTTAGACACCTTAAAATAGCCCCGGGTCAAGGATTGGTATACAAAATCTCATCCTCTACTCCAACATTGGTTGTGTACTCTGATGCACACTATGCTGGTTCCTTGGATGATCGCCAGTCAACCAGTGGTTTCTGTACCTATTTTGGAGCTCATCTCGTTACCCGACAAAGTAAGAAATAAGCAGTGGTTGCTCGATCATCAGCGGAAGCAGAATACCGATCGATGACATCTGTTGTCTTTGAGCTTACCTGGCTTGAAAGTCTCCTGACCGATCTAGGGGTAAAACTTCCCTCACCTGCCGTCCTGTTATGTGACAGCCAAGCGACTATACATATTGCAAAGAATCCAATCTTCAATGAAAGAACGAAACATATTGAAGTAGACTGTCACTTGATCCGGGAGAAAGTACAAATGAAGAAGATAGAATTGAAGCATGTTCCTGGTACTGAACAAGTGACTGATATCCTCACAAAGGCTCTACCTAACACCCTATTCTACCAGTGTCAATCCAAGCTTGGTGCATACGACTTGTACGCCCCAACTTGCTGTTCAGTGTTAGAAAAGCCCATGTAAATAGGCCCATTTATTTATAATTCTTCTCTTCTCCTCTTTAGTCCCACATCTTATATATGACTCTCTTCTCTCTTTCTCCCTCCTATAAATGTGTATTCATACATTGTATTTCATTATTGGGATAGTATATACAAGGTTGAGTTTTTCTTTACAATATAGATATGAGATACCTTAGGGGAGGGAGGAAACCACATAGAAGTCATCACCTAGGGCCTCGTAACGTCGTCATCGTGAGGGAATCGCCAGATATCGGGAACAATCTCTCCCAAATTTGCAATAGCCTACAAGCAGCTCCCCTCCCTCTTATTTATAATTAAACATAATTAGAGCACCCTGACATCAATGACTATGATTGACCGGGGATACGAAGGGCCCGATTAGGCAATTAGACTAACTAAAACTGAAACACCACAATATAGTATATGCAAATGTAGGTAAATGATGAGCTGGACGCATCCGTGGAGTCGAATCGTCATTCCGTAGATGCTATATATGACATGTGGCCATTTGGATCCGAGAAGGCCCAAAACCCGTCCTCCACCGCGGGTACGCATCTCCGTTCCGCATCAAGTGGAAAGGAAAAGATCTCAAATCATTCAACTCACCGGTCTTTTACTCATACATATACTATAATAAGGGAAAAACCTAAAAACACGGGAAAAGACATAACTACCCCAACCCGGGGTGAAAAACAAAAAAACGACTACACGTCTTGGAAATAACATTTTACAACTCTCCCCTTCAAGTCAGACGGAATATATCAGTCATCCCAAGATTTTGGATATCATCAATAAACACATCACATCCCAGACTTTTGGTGAACACATCGTCCAACTGATCCTTGGAGTGAACAAACTGAGTAACACGTGTTTTCTTATCCAAGCAATCTTTAATAAAGTGTCGATCCAATTCGACATGTTTTGTCCTGTCATGTTGGACCGGGTTATGATCAATACTGATTGCAACCTTATTGTCACAAAATAAGGAGAAGGGGGCTGTCACAGGTAAACCTAGATCCTGTAACACAGTACGCAGTCATAATCCCTCACATAAGCCTTGAGACATGACACGATATTCTGCCTCTGCACTTGACTTGACCAGCACATTCTGCTTCTTGCTCCGCCACGTTACGAGGTTACCACCAACAAAGGAGCAGCATCCTGCTGTGGACTTCCTGTCATCCTGGCAACCTGCCCAATCAGCGTCCGTAAAAATCTCAATCTCCAAGTTGTTGTTCCTAGAGAATAAGAGACTGCGACAAAGAGCTTTCTTTAAATATCGCAGTAGACGATACACTGCTTCTTGACATCTGATTCTAAGAGAATGCATATATCTGCTAAGAATACCAACAACGTACGTAATGTCGGGACGTGTGTGAGATAAATATATAAGTTTTCCGACCAATCTTTGGTAATGTGATGCATCCGCTTGATCACCATCACCATCTTCATAAATCCTGTGATTTTTCTCCATGGGGGTGTCCACAGGAACACAACCAAGCATACCTGTTTTCTTAAGGAGATCCAATATGTACTTCCGTTGGGATATAAATATACCCCGCTCAGATCTAACCACTTCGATACCTAGAAAATACCATAATCTTTCCAAGCCCTTCACTTCAAATTCAGCAGATAAGAGGGTCTTGAGGTTGGCAATCTCCCCTGTATCATTTCCAGTAATCACGATGTCATCCACGTAGACAATGAGAACCACAACACGCTGTTCGTGTCTCCGGATAAACATGGTATGGTCAGATTTGACTTGCTTGTACCCAAACTTGAGCATTGTTGTGAGAAATCTTCCAAACCAGGCCCTAGGAGATTGCTTCAGCCTTCATGCCATATAAGGATTTCCTAGAAGAGGTAGGGGAACAACAGTAACATCATCAACAGTACTACTACTCGCCCCCTGACAAAAAACATAAGTTGAGGACGGAAAGTAGGACTCCCCCTCATGGAAGGTAACATCATGATACAGAGCATATGCCGTGAGGGGGGTGATAACAACGATATCCTTTGGTCGTGGAGGAATAGCCCAGGAAGACACACCGTTGAGCCCGAGGGTCAAGTTTGTCACTTTGAGGTTGATGCACATGCACGTAACAGACACACCCAAAGACATGGGGTGTCAGAGAGGAAGTATGAACCACACCAGAGGTTGAGAGACGGGCTAGAGTAGTTAAGGAGAGTACACGAGAAGGAAGACGGTTGATAAGGTGTGCAGCAGTAAGCACGACATCACCCCAATAGGGTTTAGGGAGATGCATCGTCAATAGGAGACAGTGAGCAACCTCGAGGAGATGCCAATTTTTCCGTTCAGCCACTCCATTCTGAGTATTTGTGTAAGCACAAGTTTTCTGGTGGAGGATCCCGTGAGAGGTGAGGTAAGCACCAAAAGGAACCACGATCGTCATACTCCCCTCCATTATCACTTCGAAGAACACGAATAAAGACATTAAATTGATTTTGCACCATTTTATGAAATTTTTGAAAACAAGGAAAAACGTCACTTTTTTCCTTCAACAGATAAACCCATGTAGTACGCGAGAAACAATCAATAAAGATGACGAACCAGCGAAAATCAGTTAACGATACAATGGGGGACGACCCCCAAACATCAGAATGTATAACATCAAATGAAGTGCTACTAGGAAAAGAAAGATGTGAAGAGCTCTGTCGCACATGTTTAGACCGATCACAAATATCACAAGAAAAGTTCTGAAGAAACGGTAAAAAACAGAAAATAATTTTTGCAGGTAGACAGAAGACGAATGTCCTAAACACAAATGCCAACGGTGAACATCCTATGCAGTAACAGTAGAACTGGTAAGGGCTTGAGAAAGAGGATGAGAGTCCAGGTAGTACAAGCCGCCACTGCACCTACCGCTGTCAATGTTCCGCTTCGTACCCTGTTCTTGAAAAATACAAGAATCAGGAAAGAATGTTACAGAGCAGTTAAGAGATTTCATAAGATTGTTGATTGAGAGTAAGTTGCGTGGAAAAGAGGGAACATGAAGAATGAAGGAAAGAAATATGGAAAGAGAACAAAAAATGTTGTCTTTACCCGCAATGAAGGACAACGATCCGTTAACAGAAATAATTTTCTCCTTACCAGACAAAAGAGTATAAGAGAGAAAACCTGAGGAAGACCAGTCATGTGGTGGGTGGCACCGGAGTCAAGCACCCATTCAGAAGGTAAGATGGTGACAACATGAGCACTAGGCATAACAACAGTGGCAAGGGAAGTAGATCTTCTAGTGACCGGATCGGGTTGAGCGTGAAGCAGACGACGAAAGGCATCCAACTCCTGGGCTGTAAGAGAGGAGGAAGCCAAAGACTGAGACTCATCATAAACATCAGTAGTGTAAGCAACGTCATGAGTACGGTAGCCTCTGTGCCTATGGCCCCCACGATCAGGTCCACGACCCCGACCACGTCCAGAAGGTGCCATTGCGGATGAAGGTTGAAACATGCCTCCCGAGAGTGTCCCCGTCGATCACAGTAATCGCAGATAGGCACAGAAGATGCAGTAGAGATGAGGCCACGACCAACACTCGTCAGGGCAGAACGATCTGGAGGAGACATAACACTGCGAGACTTGCGACGGTCTTCATCACCCAAAATCATCTGAACGCCTCCCGAAGGGAGGGAAGAGGAGAACAGTGGAGAACGTGTCCGAACCACATCAAATTCCATATTCAATCCCATCAAGAAGACATGAAGACGGAAGCGGTCCTCTCGTTGCTTTAACAGAACGGCATCCGCTGTACACGCTGGAGTGAAATGTGCAAAATAGTCCAATTCTTGATACAAGCGTTCAAACTCCGAGAAGAATGATGAGACAGTCATCGACCCTTGACAGAACTCAAAAATGCGGCGAGTCAGCTCATAAACCTAGGTGGAACTACCAATCTGAGAGTATGTTTCACGAGCACGAGTCCAGATCTCGAATGCCGAGTCCATCAACATATAGCTCCGATAGAACTTGGGCGACATAGAATGCAAGAGCCAAGGCACAACTAGAGAGTTGTCAGAATCCCAGTGTTTCCAGGAAGGACTCGACACTGGGTGCTCTGTAATCGTCCCATCGATATAGCCATACATTTGTTGACTACGGATGACATGTTGAGCAACACGAGACCATTCCAGGTAATTCGTGTCATCCAGAGGAACCGTGGTAATCTTCAAGGAGCTAGAGTGGCCATGGGGCCACTGAGGCTCAACCATCGGAGGCTGGATCACGCCCGGAGAAGAGACCGATGAATCAGGTTCACCTATACCGACACAAGAGCAAGCAGCGGATCAACTCATAGCAAGGAGCAGGGCACGAGTAACAACATCTCAAAAGCAGGGTAGAAGCTAGGCGAGGTAGCGACACAGGACACAACAACAGCTTGGCAGGGCAGCAGCACGGGACACTGCAACAGCAGGGCAGCAGCTAGGCAGGGCAGCAGCTAGGCAGGGCAGCGGCACGAGACACAACAACAGCAGGCAGCAACAGCAGGGCAACACGATGTTTTTCACGAAGAAGAGGTGGGCTGCATCATGGAGGAACGACAGCGGCGTTTCGTATCAGCAGCCGACACAAGTGCCGCCCGACATCGCGTGCAAAGGAACTGCAGAGAAGCGGCGGTGAAGTCGCGAGAAGCGGCGGCGAAGTCGCGATACGAGAAGGTTCGGCGTGGACGATCTGAGAAGCGGCGGTGAAGTCGCGATGCAAGGAGAGGTGTGGGCGATCCGAGCGCGAGATGGGGAAACTAACCCTAGGGAACCGGGATTTACTCCGATACCAAGTGGAAAGGAAAAGATCTCAAATTTTTCAACCCATCGGTCCCTTATCGTACATATACTTGAGTAAGAGAAAAACCTAAAAACACGGGAAACAACACAACTACCCCTGTAACGACCCCAGGCCCAAGCTCAGAGGCCCATAGGCTTGTCTCGTTCTGGACATCGCTACCGGGCTGCAACCCAAGCACCCCAAAGCCTCTCCGCGCCTGTTTCTCGGCCGCGGTGCATTGTTGAGGCCAGGTCTCGAACCCGCAACCCCCTTGATAGGCAACCTTCAACAGTTCCTATCACCAACTGAGCTGCTCAGTTGGTGATGAGGGAGTGGTGGTTATAACGGTCCAGACCCATCCCATGGGAACCCGCTGGCACCGCCGGCCTACCAGGGTCCAAACCCGGGCCCACCACTGGTAGTAAGCCTTTCACATTCAAGCCTGCAGGCCATGCACCCCAACCCCTCTCCGGCCTGTTTATCAGCACGGTAGGTTTTTGAGCATGTCAGGTTTCGAACCCAGCACCTCCTTAACAAGGCACCTTCAACAGCCCTCATCACCAACTGAGCTGCAGCTCAATTGGTGATGAGGGAGTGGTGGAAAACTCTCTTATCAAGGTCCTGGGTTCGAGACTCAGTGGCAACAACCTACCGTGCTGATAAACAGGCCGGAGAGGGGTTGGGGTGCATGGCCTGCAGGCTTGAATGTGAAAGGCTTACTACCAGTGGTGGGCCCGGGTTTGGACCCTGGTAGGCCGGCGGTGCCAGTGGGTTCCCATGGGATGGACCTGGACCGTTATAAAAAGTGCACTTTTTATGTAACGTCCGTACCTTACCGTCCGTGGCGCTTAAAGCCCACTAGGATTAGTAACGACCCGTTACCGGGATGCAGCCCAAGCACCCCAAAGCCTCTCCGCGCCTGTTTCTCGGCCGCGGTGCATTGTTGAGGCCAGGTCTCGAACCCGCAACCCCCTTGATAGGCAACGTTCAACAATTCCTATAACCAAATGAGCTGCAGCAGCTTAGTTGGTTATAGGAACTGTTGAAGGTTGCCTATCAAGGGGGTTGCGGGTTCGATACCTGGCCTCAACAATGCACCGCGACCGAGAAACAGGCGCGGAGAGGCTTTGGGGTGCTTGGGCTGCATCCCGGTAACCTGATAAAAGAGCTTTCCACCACTCCCTCATCACCAATTGAGCTGCAACTCAGTTGGTGATGAGGACTGTTGAAGGTGCCTTGTTAAGGAGGTGCTGGGTTCGAAACCTGACATGCTCAAAAACCTACCGTGCTGATAAACAGGCCGGAGAGGGGTTTGGGTGCCTGGGCTGCAGCCCTGTAACGGGCCTACAGGTGGGCCAAGCTATACAACTCATGATGGGGTGAGGTAGCCTCTGAGCTCTAGGCCGGGCCGTTACATAAAAAGTGCACTTTTATTGTAAGGCCCCTAGCCGATCCAACGTGACAATGTCACGGCTCCGCTCTAGGCGACCCTACCGGGCTGCAGCCCAAGCACCCCAACCCCTCTCCCTCCACAGGCGGGTTGTTGGTGGCCACAGCCTCCCTTTGATGAGCGAACTCGATAGTCAAGCTGGGCCGTACGGGGACTTCCCAGGAGGTCACCCATCCCAGTACTACTCCAGCCCGAGCACGCTTAACTATGAAGTTCCTTCACTTCTCATCACCAATTGAGCTGACATTGTCACGTTGGATCGACTAGGGGCCTTACAACCCCAACCCCGGGTGAAAAACAAAAAACGACTACACGACTTGACAATAACATTTTACCACTCATCATCCCTCTTGAAACCATCTACATGAAGAAATATTCTCTTCATTGGATTTACAGGACACCCCAATCCAATTCCACCTTGCTTGTTCAACCTCAAGGACGAGCTTGAACCACGAGATCCCCTACACCGCTCCTTCTCCTTGACTACCCTTCTTCAACCGTTCCCACCCAGCAAAACAAACCTACTATCCATCACCTCTCCCATTATGAATACTTGAAGTCCCGCTGCAAAGGCTCTTACTTCCGTTGCAAGCAAACTTACTCCCATACACACAATTGGCTCAACAAAGAAATGCGTATGCTCCTCAATTGAGAAAATGTTGAGATTTGCTTAGCTTATTTTGTGGCTCTAAAATTGAATAATTATGAGCCCCTGTCGAAGGAGTCTTGCTCAATCACTCACCCCGAGCTACTCTTGTATCGGTAGGCAACATGATCATGAACTTTGAAACTTCATGCCATAGTTCATGGCAGCGAACAGTGGCCATGATTGCTAGTGGTGCCAACCACAATTTACTCTTCTTTGATTTCAGATACATTGCAGTTGAGTGTCACCCCCTCACCGAGATTTGATGTCTTCCTTGACCAGAGGTCATTGCGTGGGCCTTCCCCTAACTACCACACAAACTTCTACGTGTTTGGCGTAGACGGTCTCGATGCTATTCTCGGCATCGCTTGGCTGCAGACCTTTGGAGATATCAAAACTAATTGGGCTCGTGCTACTAAGGAATCCGATTCACAAGGAGCCATGCTTTAGCACGTGAGTGACTACATGTTAGCCTGTTCAGCGAAGCTGCTAGTGTTACTGATAATAAACTGCTAAAAATGGTGCTCAAAAATTAATTAGTGGTAAAGAAAGGTGCTCAAAAACTGCTGCAAAAATTGCATGGTGGTAGTTGCTTCCACTACCTACCAACATTATCATCAGTGGCCTCAACAAGATCATA
This sequence comes from Platanthera guangdongensis, assembly GCA_039583875.1. NCBI lineage: Eukaryota > Viridiplantae > Streptophyta > Magnoliopsida > Asparagales > Orchidaceae > Platanthera > Platanthera guangdongensis. Next base: position 32,546,047 of record CM077147.1, read on the forward strand.
TGGTACTTTATTTTCGTTTGTCACCTCTAGTAAAATTACTTAATTTATTCATTTGTCATTGCTTGTATAATTTGTTGTATATATTGCATTTGCCTTAGCATTCAAATTATGGATTAGTTTGCGTGACATTATGTGTTTGACACCTCATTTGGTTATCTAATCTGCACTTAATTCCCTACTACAATTTTTGGCATTTGTATACAATATCTAACTTCCTTTGTTTCTTTAAATGTGATTAGCTAATCAATTGCTTTCAGGAGTGCTGGGATCTCCTTCAAGTTCAAGTAGCTGAGTATATAAACAGCGAAGCTCCTAGTGTTCCTGATAATAAAAACCGTGGGCTCATTCAACGACTGAAGGGTAAACAGGGGCGATTCCGTGGTAACTTATCTGGAAAGCGTGTTGAATACACAGGGCGTACCGTGATTTCTCCGGATCCAAATTTAAAAATAACAGAGGTTTTCCCTGCTTTAAAGATTGCCGACCATCTGTGCGCATTTTCGTCTAACTGTTACTGATTAAACTTTTGTTTGGTGTCTAGGTTGCTATTCCATCTTTAATGGCCCAGATATTAACATATCCTGAAAGGGTATCTTGTCACAACATAGAGAAATTAAGACAGTGTGTTCGTAACGGAAAATCTAAATATCCAGGAGCTAATTTTGTTGTTTTGTCAAGTGGATCAACAATGTGCGTTCATGTCTATTCAACTTTCGTTGCTTTCACTGCTTTAATTGATTAGGTAAACAGGGAACTTATCCTGCAGGGATTTGAAGTTTGGAGGGAGAAAAAATATTGCGAATGACCTGAAATATGGTGATATTGTTCAAAGACACTTACAAGATGGTGACGTTGTTCTTTTTAATAGACAACCAAGCTTACATCGCATGTCTCTCATGTGTCACAGGGTATACCAATGAAGTCCTTTCTCTTTATTAGATTAGGTTTTTATTTGTGATAATTTTCTGCACTCTCTTTCTTAAATATATTTTCTCTTGGTTTGTGTAGGCAAGAATCATGCCATGGAAAACACTGAGATTCAATGAATCTGTTTGCAATCCTTATAATGCTGATTTTGATGGCGATGAGATGAATTTGCATGTTCCTCAAACAGAAGAAGCTCGGACAGAGGCCCTTATGCTAATGGGGGTATTGTTTTTTTCATTTTTATTATTTTCTTGAATAATGAATTACGAATGCAAGCAAGTTTTTATCATTTAATTAGTGTAATATACTCATACTGTGAAAGCCTTACAATAAAGGAGAGTTTCAACGGTCTACTTATTTCATTTACGTACACCACAGATACTCAAAATGATTAGTAGATGGGAATGCCAACATTTGATGTATTGTTACCCGCTCGCACTCGCCGGAGGAGCCATGCATCATCAAGACTATCGATGCGCGCATATGGAAACCTACTTAATTAATTCAAGTAATTAATTTGTATTAATTAACTAATTAATATTAATTATAACATATTTTATTATAACTTATTTTATGTTTTCATTATGTGAGCCCCCCTTCCCATGTAAGGAGGTGGTATGAGAGTGTTTTATTATCTTTGGTTATTAGGGTTTGGCTCTCATTTGAGAGAGGGGTCTTAGGAGGAATCAATCTCGTAGATCTTGCCGTAGTTCGTTCCGGATTGTACCCGTTTTCCCGTTTAAATGCAAATCATGTCTTGTCCATCGATCGTCGGCGTAACAATGGTCCGACCTGCCGCCCCGTCCGTTTGTTCGAAGCCGTCAGGGATCATGCCACGATGGACAACCGCCTCAACTCCATCAAACACAACCTCAACTCCATCGAATGCGACATCCTTGCCTCGCTGGCTGCATCCTTGCAGGCGCTGCTCTGACGTCAAGCAGTCTTCCATTTCCAACGACCAGTCCAGTTTCCCAACGAGCAGGTGCCAGATCCATCTACCTCCTCATTTGATCATGTTAGAAAAGCCCATGTAAATGACCCAGTATTGAGCCTATGTATTTTCTATTTTCTTCTCCTCCTATTAGTCCCACATCATTGTATATGATTTCTTCTCTCCTTCTCTCTCCTATATATTTGTATTCTCTCCTTGTATTTTGATACACAAGTAATACATACAAGTTTTGAGCTCACTCAACATGGTATCAGAGCCAGTGATTCCGACCTCGCGGCTTCACTTTCTCTGACCGCCCGACTTGTCTTCCTCTCCTGTCCACTATTCCTCTACGACCTGCTCCTCTACTTGCACCGGGTAGCGGACTATTCTACCCGCCAGTTCTCTCCGCGGCTTCTCCCTTGCTAAACCGCTGCCTACTCTTCTCTTCCGCCCTCCCTTGGATCCACCCCTCAGTGCCTTTTATAGCCTCTCCTCTCAACCCGTGGGCCCCACTTCCCGCTGCCTACTCTGTCTTCCTCTTACCGCGCGGCCTCCTCTTGCGGCTTATCTTGCTGCTTGCGGTTTATCTCTCTTGCCGCTCGAGTTCCTACTCGCGGTCTCCTTCCTAGCCGCTCGAGTTCTTACTCGCGGTCTCTCTTCTTGCCGCTCGAGTTCTTACTCGCGGTCTCCCTTCTTGCCGCTCGAGTTCCTACTCGCGGTCTCCTTTCTAGCCGCTCGAGTTCTTACTCGCGGTCTCTCTCTTCTTGCCTCTTGAGTTCTTACTCACGGTCTCTTTTCTTGCCGCTCGAGTTCCTACTCGCGGTCTCTTTTCTTGCTGGTCAAGTTCCTCCTAGCGGTTTCTCTCTCTAGCCGCTCGAGTTCCTACTCGCGGTCTCTGCCTCTGCTTCCCTCTTCTGGTCGCGCGGACTCTATTTCTAACCGCTGCGACTTCTCCATGTCTCTTTCAAGCCGTCTTCTCTTCGCGCTCTTGCTTGGCCGCTGGTGTTCTCTCAGTGACCGTGCGGGTTGTCCTTGCTCTCTCCCGCACCTGGTCGCGGCCTCATGTTGCTCTCTCCCCTGTACTTGTCGGCGTGCCTATCTGCTGCAGCCTCTTCTCTAACCGCGCGCTCTTCTATTCGCTGCGGCCTTCCCCGGCTCCATGGGCTCTTCCATCGACTCTACCGGACAGGCGGCTAATCCTCCTGCTAACCGCCCGACTTCTCTTCCTGACCTTCGAGATGAGCTGCGGATCACCATTATCTCATTATCTGGGAAGAAGAACTTTCTTCCGTGGGTCCACTCGGTTCGGCGTGTTCTTCAGGCCAAGGGCCTTGTGCTTCACCTTGCTAACGCACCTCCTTCCCCTAATACGGAGGACTGGCTACGAAATGACGGCCGAGTTCAAACATGACTCCTTAATTCGCTGGAGGGTGAGCCATACCAAATGGTCATGTACCATGAGACCGCCAAAGCTATGTGGGAGGAGCTTCACTCCTTATACTCTGGAAAGGATAGTCTTCAGCACCTCTACGACATTATTACCGACCTTCAGACTCTTGATGCTGGCGGGGCGGCTGGCATGACCTCGTTTGTTGCTTGTGCCAAGGCTCTGGCAGAGGCCTGGATCCAGCATTAGCCTTCTTTCACCGACCTTGCTGCTCAGCGCGTGCAAAAGGAGGCCGTATGCATTGCGATGATGATGGCTCGTGTCCCGCCTCACCTTCAGAGCATCCAGGCTCAGGTGTTGGCCTCGGCCTCTACTCCCTCCCTCTCTGATGTCTGCTCTATGCTCCTTCGAGTATCATCACCCCTGGATTCTCCGACACCCTCCTCTCCGGCTCTCCTTCAGCAGACCCTTCCCCCTTACTTCCCCCACCGCCTTCTGCTCACGGTGGACGTTCCGGCTCTCGCGGAAGGGGACGTGGGGGTCGTGGCCGCCCCAAGTGTTCATATTGCGGCCAAGATGGCCACACGGATGCCGTTTGCTACAAGAAACATGGCTATCCTCCTCGCCCCACTGCGACTGCTGCCACTGATGGCTCCTCCTCCACTGGTACCAACCTTGAGGCCGTTCGCCTTCAGCTACAGCAACTCCAGGGGCTTCTTAGCCCTCCTTCTGCTTCTGTTGCCTCCATCTCTACTGCAGGTATTACTTGTCTTTCCTCCAGTCCGCGTTGGATCTTGGACTCGGGGGCTACTCATCACATCTCCTCGATGCGGCCCTCTAGTACTCGGATGTTCCTCATCCGAAATCTATCACTGTCGCTAATGGGGCGACTGTTCCGGTCTCCGGCTGCGCCGACATCTCTCTTGCCCCCTCCATCTCTCTTCACTCGGCTCTTTATGTTCCGGGCTCTCCTTTTAATTTGCTTTCTGTTGGCCGCCTCACTCATGATATGGATTGCTCTGTCATATTTACTCCCTCTTCTTTTTTGATACAGGATCGACAGACGCGGACTACCATTGGTAGGGGACGACTGCAAAACGGGCTCTACCTTCTTGATGCCTCTCCCCTATTCTCTCCTCTGTCTCCGCTGTTGACTGGCATCGCCGTCTTGGGCATGCCCCTCTACCCATTCTCCAAAAGGTGCTGCCTGATGTATCTATTCCTGCTTTCAAATGTGATTCTTGTGTTTACGGCAAACAACCGCGTACTTCTTTTCCTGCTCATTGTACTAGGAGCGCTGCTCCGTTTGATTTACTGCACTCCGATGTCTGGGGTCCTTTTAAAGTTACCAGTATCTCTGGATATCGTTATTTTATAACCTTCATTGATGATTATTCTCGCACCACATGGATTTACCTACTTCGTGATCGCTCCGAGCTCCCTCGTATATTTCACGCCTTTATAGAAGAAACTCGCACACAATTCTCCAAAACTATCAAAACCGTGCGCACCGATAACGCTCGCGAATACACCGGCTATCAATTTGCCAATCTCTGTGCAGAATTTGGTATTATTCATCAAACCTCCTGTGCCTACACCCCCCAAAAAAATGGCGTTGTCGAACGAAAGAACCGCGACCTCCTCGACGTTGCCCGCTCCCTCATGCTTCAAATGAATGTTCCAAAAATTTACTGGAACTTTGCGGTATCCACTGCATGTTTCCTCATCAACCGCCTCCCTTCCTCGGTTCTCAACTCTGCCACTCCATTCAGCCTCCTATTCCCCTCCACTCTGGCCTTCCCTATCACACCAAGGGTCTTTGGCTGCATTTGCTTCGTTCACCTCCTGGGTCCCTCCTCGTATAAGTTGGATCCCCGAGCAGCTAAAACTATTTTCGTCGGCTATTCTCGCACTTAGAAGAGCTAACTGTGTTACTCTCCGGTCACCCAAAAGGTCATCGTCTCCGGCGATGTTACTTTTTGGGAAGATCAACCTTTCTTTTCCCCACCTCATGCTCCTTCCTCCCCGACGACATCTCCACCACTGCCTATACCCCGACCTGTCATCCCTACTACTACGCCTGTTCCCCTACGTCCTTCTAACCATGCTCCTGCTCCCTCCAAGCCACCAGTTATCCAGGTTTACTCTCGCCGCCTTCCTCGTTCCGCTACCCCTCTGCAGTCGGCGTCTTCCTCGGCTACCCCGCGCCCTGCTGATCAGGTATCTCCCTCTACCGCTCATCCTCTGGCGTATTATGTCTCCCTGCATCGCCTCTCTCCCCAAATACACACATTTGCCACTTCTATTTCCTCCATTTCGGTTCCTAACACTGTGCAGGAGGTGCTACAACATCCCGGCTGGAAGACTGCCATGTAGGAGGAAATGACTGCTCTCTAGGCCAACCAGACCTGGACTCTCGCACCACTTCCCCCGGGTCAGAAACCGGTTGGGTGTAAGTGAGTCTTCGTCGTCAAACATGCCGCTGATGGGACGGTTGACCGTTTGAAAGCTCGGCTGGTCCCCCGGGGCTTCACCCAACAACACGGGATGGACTATGAGGAAACCTTCTCTCCGGTGGCCAAACTCAACACCGTTCGGGTTCTTATCTCGGTGGCTGTCCATCGCCGGTGGCCCTTACTGCAATTGAATATTAAGAATGCCTTTTTGAATGACGACTTGCAGGAAACTGTCTATATGCAAACAACCTCCCGGGTTTGAGACCACGGGGGAGTCTCAGGTTTGTCGACTTAAGAAAGCTCTGTATGGCCTCAAACAATCACCACGGGCATGGTTCGACGGGTTCAGCAAAACTCTTCGGGAGGTTGGTTTTTCTCGAAACAAGACAGACTTCTTGATGTTCACTCGCCATCGTACAATGGGGACGGTTCTTTTGTTAGTATATGTTGACGACATCATAATTACAGGAGATGACTCACAGGGAATACAGGAGGTCAAACGACATCTCGGTACAGTTTTTCAAACAAAGGATCTGAGACCCCTCCGTTATTTTTTAGGCCTTGAGATTGCTAGACGACCAGATGGTCTCGTCCTTTCCCGGCGAAAGTATTGTCTCAACCTTCTTCATGATTCAGGTTACTCGGGCTGTAAGCCGATCAATACCCCAATGAATATGAATCACAATTTATGTGGTCAGGCTTCCGACTCAAATCTCTTACTTGAGAATCCTGAATACTATCGTCGTCTAGTTGGAAAATTGATCTACCTCACGGTAACTAGACCGGATATATCTTTTGCAGTTGGTATTGTCAGCCGATATATGAATTCCCCGCGAAAATCTCATCTTCACGCCGTTGAGCGCATTCTCAGATACCTCAAAACGGCCCCTGGTCAAGGATTGGTCTACAAGACCTCATCTTCAGCTCCTACATTGATAGCTTACTTTGATGCTGATTACGCTGCTTCTCTTGATGATCGACCGTCAACCAGTGGGTTTTGCACATATTTTGGAGGACACTTGATTACGTGGTGGAGCAAGAAACAAGCTGTTGTCTCTCGATCATCTGCTGAGGCTGAATACCGGACAATGACGTCTGTAGTTTCTGAACTAACATGGCTGGAGAGTCTTCTTACCGATCTGGGTATAAAACTTCCTTCCCCAGCTCTTCTCCTTTGTGATAGCCAAGCGACGATACATATTGCCAAGAACCCGGTATTTCACGAGAGAACTAAACATATTGAAGTTGATTGCCACTTCATCAGAGAAAAGGTTCAAATGAATAAGATTGACCTGAAGCATGTTCCCGGGATAGAACAAGTTGCGGATGTACTCACTAAAGCTCTTCCCAGTACACTCTTCTATCAGTGTTTGTCCAAGCTTGGTGCATACGATTTGTACGCTCCAGCTTGCGGGGGAGTGTTAGAAACGCCCATTTAAATGGCCCAGTATTGGGCCCATGTATTTTCTATTTTCTTCTCCTCCTATTAGTCCCACATCATTGTACATGATTTCTTCTCTCCTTCTCTCTCCTATATATTTGTATTCTCTTCTTGTATTTTGATACACAAGTAATACATACAAGTTTTGAGCTCACTCAACAGATCACTAACGCTGATTTTCTTCAATTCCTTCAGCAAACCTCTTCCTTTCTTGTCGTTCTCAAAAACCGCAACAGCCGCTCCCACCCTCCTCTCATTTACAAAAAAGGGGAAACACTATTGTTCATCTTCTCCAACATCAACTTTCGACTTCCTGCCCCCATTGCCGCATCCAGACGCTGCCCTCCCCCCCTAAATTCGTGAGTATTTCTCATTTTAATATGTTTTATCTTCTGTATTGAATGTTTGGGTGAACCTTGCATATTTTCAGTGGAAATATTACCTTGTTTTTGCTATTTGTTTTCACTACTTTGTTCTCCTATAATCCATTTTTTAAATTTGTAATTGAAAGCGCCACATGTGACGACGAATGTGATTTTGCTTGTATACCAAAAAATTATCAAAGTTCACATTTTGTGCACGTAGGGTTGCATTAGCGTGATTGCACAAAATTAAAATATACACACTCCATCATTTAGGTCCAGCCCGATCACATTTATTCTGCACATTCACGTAGGGTTGCATGTCGGCACATTCATTTTCATATTTGACCGTCCTGCGTCACTTAGCCTCTTCCACAAGTTGCTGTAAATACATATTCCACGAAGTCTTTCTGTCTTCCACAACTTTGTTTTCGGTTTTATCCCTCAGATGACTACCAGCTTCATGTTTCATTGCGTTCATTGGTAGCTTCATTTTTGACTGTTTTTACTGCCAACTACCTGTTCAACTATGCCCACGTCTTTACATTTGCATTTATGAGTGATGTGGATAAGCACTCAAAGATGTTTGGAGGTCACACAAAGGTATGCTTCTCATTCACATACTGTGTCATAGAAGTATGCCCCTGCTTCTGCCAGCAGTTAACAAAATTGATAAATTGTGACCAGGTATTGGAAGCGTCGAACTGGATTTTGATTAGAAGTTTGTACCAGCACTTGAATAAGGAGCTTTTGAACTTGAACCAAATTGTTATTAAAACCAAACTGGACTCGAACTGCACCATAATCGAATCGCAATTGAACAATAATATTGACTTAACAACGTACTCAATGCAATACATTGTTTTTTCAAGGAATATCCATTTTGTGAATAGCATTAAATTCTTTCCAATTTTTATCATGTTACCACCTTGAAGTTAAAGTTTATTGATTTAGCCATATAACAAGCTTTATTGGTGCTCCTTCTTGACCTTGTAATGGTTATAATCATTTTATACCACATCAATGCTAGTGTAGAACCATGTGCATTGTTAGAAAATGCGCACATCTTCTGTATTTTCCCCCTTGTCTTTATATATTTATATTGCTTTTCTAATCTATTTACCTGACTCCAACTTTCCGTGGGAAGATAGATCATGTATTGTCATGTATTTCCATGCTCACCTTTTTTTCCTTATTGCTCAGTAAATGTATTGCACTATTGTTTACGTATTTTAGTGGAATATTTTACCACTGCTCATTGCACATCTATTCAACAGGTGCAAAATAATTTGTGCACACCCAAGAATGGTGAAATCTTGGTTGCTTCTACACAAGACTTCTTGACTTCCTCCTATTTGATTACCAGAAAGGACACCTTCTACGACCGTGCAAGCTTTGCGCTTATGTGCTCGTACATGGGTGATGGGATGGAATCTATCGATTTGCCTACACCTGCCTTGATAAAGGTGCAATCTTTATTTCCTCATCATTGCCCTTAAATCTTTAATTACAAGCTAGCCTGAAAGATTTAACTTGAATTATTCTCTTCCCAATTGGTTATTAGTTGTGAATATAAATGAATTATAAAAAAATCAAATTAGTGCATAGGAACTCCCATCTTTATATAAAGTATAAGTAGAAGAATCTCAATTTGGAGATGTGAGCCTAAGTACAAGAATAAGGAAAGTCTACAATGAGCTTCCTTTTGGGCCTATCACAAACAAAATGCATATTAATATGTTGATAACTTTCAGTCGGATAAAGTGCCAATTTATTTTTATATGTTCATTTTGCAGTAAACACATAATTTTTAGATATGTAGTTGACAATTTTATTATCACAGAATACCAGTAGAGTATAACTATAACTTTCATGAAAATCTTGTATTAGTGTCCTCAACTATTTCAATTCACAAGCAATCTTAGCCATACTTCTGTATTCAACTTCTGCACTTGGCCTGCACACCACTGTTTGTTTCTTGCTTCTCCAAGTGATAGGATTTCCTCAGACATATGTGTAGTATCCAAAAGTCGATATTTCGTTCTCTCTTATCATCTGTTTAACTTGAATCTAAACATGCTTCAATATGTACACGATTATTTCTTTGAAACAATAGTCCTTTTCCAAGAAATCCTTTAATATATTCTAATATCTTTAATGCAACTTCAATGTGACTCTCTCGGGGAGCTTGCTTAAACCGACTAATTTTTCCAAAAATGAAAGAGATTTTAGGCTTGGTCATTGTGAGATAGATAGTTTATTGACTAGACGCCTGTAACGATTAATATCTGTAAGAGCATATGCGTCATCCCATAGTTTGTCAATGCTTATATGCATTAGATTTCGAGTTGGCTTCGTCGTAAGAAGACCGTTTTCTTCAAGTAGATCTAAAGCATACTTCAGTTGGGAAAGAACCATGTTGTTGCATATTACAATTTTGATTCCTAAGAAGTATCTGGTAGCACCCATATTTGCTAATAAAATGTGTCCAAAGATGTTTCTTTTATATTTCTATTTCCAGAGAAGTCATCCCTAGTTAGAAAAAATGTCATCCACATATACATCAAGAATAATTAGACCTTGGCCGATCTTTTGTATGCAAAGAGAGTGTTTTGCTTGCTTCGGGAAAAACGAATAGTAGAAATGTCCTGATTGAACTTGTCAAACAATATTCTGGGACTTTGTTTAAGACCATATATAACCTTCTACGGCTTACGAACTTGACACCCCCCAAGTAACCTAATTAATAGGTTGCTCTATGTAAACTACTTCGTGCAGATTGTCATATAGGACACATTTTTGACAGGTAGACATCTACCAATCCCGGTTGATAACAACGAAGAAGAGTACCTGGATAGTGCTGATACCGACAACCAAATTGAATGTTTCAAAGAAATAAAAATGTATGTCTAGGTGAACCACTTGTCAACAAGACAAGCTTTGTATCTATCTACGATGCAGTCTAGTAAAAATTTAATGACAAAGACCCATAAGAATCTACAATATCGCTTCCAGGTGGGGTAGGAACAAGTTCTCAAGTATCCCGCGATTCAAAGACAAAAATCTTCTCGTGCATAGCCGCTTTCCAGCAAGGTATACAAAGAGATTCATGGTATGTAGTAGGAACTGTGGTGGTAAATATCACTAAGACAAACTAACTGCAAGGACTTAGATTTGCATAAGATACAACATTACTAATATGATGTTGGGTACTCCCTGAGAACCCCTTTCTTAGTGCAATGAGAACATTGCCATTTGAGTTGGTGGATGTGAAGAACCTTCCAAGGAGGTCATAGCTGACTTGGGAGCTATTTTTCGGGGAACATAGAGTAGATGGTGCTTTATGAGCGGGAGGAGCTGGACATCAATTATAATGATAAAAAAATATGTGATAGGAGGTATATGTACAGGAAGTTGTGCAAGCAAGAAATGTGATATTAGGTAGAGCATGAATGATTGGAATGGATGCCACCTAAGTAGAGGAGAAATAAATTATCGCAAGATTCAAATAAGAGAGGGACTAAGAAATTTACCTCCCTCAAAGGTGAGGGGCGAAGAGATACCACGCAGAAGCGGAGACTTGACGATGCTTGGGTTAGGGGAAACCCTAATTTGGAGCGGACTTAGGAGAAATTCCACCACTCGAGTGGATGAGAGGCACTAGAAAACACACATACCCAAAAGTTAGACAAAAACGAGAGGGGCACAACTTGGATCACGTAGCATATGAAATTAGGGTACAAAATCAAAATAGGATTCACAGAAAAATCTGAAATCAAAGAGAAGAGAGGAGATCTTACCCAAAGAGACCGAGATCGGTCTCAAAAATCCAAGGAGAGGCAGTTCCAAGCAAGCCCTAGACGATCCTCTTGACATCCTCCACCAAAAGAAGCTGGAAATGGGGTCATTAGGGCTTCTGGAGGAGAAGGGGAGCTGCTACTGAGGTCAGCCTCTAGAAATGGAGAGGAGGGAAGGACTGCCTTGCTAATCGAAGGAGAAGTTGCTGGCCCTAGAGGGGATGGCCGTCGGCCCATAGGAGAGGAGCAACAAGCGACATCAGCCATGGAGGAAGGAGCCGGAGGAGATGTCGTCGGCTCGTGGAGGCGGAGAAGGCGTCAAGCAGAGTGAGAGGAGAAGCCGGAGGCCACGATAAGAGGGAAGGCGTCGGCAGTAGCAGGGAGCGACGCATGCGGAGCGACCTGCGGGAGACGGGTTTGCGGGAGTCGGCGGGATCGGGAAGACCTAGCGGGAGAGTAAAAATATCGGGGGGTGGGCTGATTCTCGGGTAAGTTTAATGAGAGGGGGATAGATTAGGTTTATATTAATATAATTATTATTATAAACCTTATTATCATTTAATCAAGAATCAGGTTGTTACAGAAGGTGACGAGAAGTTCCTCGCGTGATCGTCGTCGACTTCGGATACGGAAAAACGTCTCTTTCCGTGAGTAATGATTTCTATCTTTTTCTTTGTGCGCGCCTCTATATTTTTCTCGTAGAATAATAAACTCATTGCTGGGTTTTCGCCTGAGGTTTATCAGCGAACGCTACGTCGAAAACTCCAAACGGAAACGTATTTGAGATTCACGATTTCCGTTGTGCTACGACAAAGGGAATAGAACGAAAGTTGCGAGCTTCATTCTCGGATTTAAAATTGAATTATTTTATTAAGAAAATTCATTTTTCTAACGTGTTGAATTTTATGCTTTATAAAATTACGTTGCTTAATTTTATAAACTCTGTGCAATGCCTACTCAAATGTTTAAAAAAAAACATATTTTGTTGCATTCGGTTAGGGTTTCCTAGAAAAAGTTGACAGACGCGCAAACCCTACGCGTCGTTCTGCATCAATTTGGTATCAGAGGGAGGTTACGAAATTTTTCCAAGTTTCAAGATCCGCCCTGTGTAGAATAGGAACCCGCATATCATTTTAAAATTTTTTCAAAAAAAGTGAGTCCTGCGTAGTGGTAGGATGCGTCGCATTGAACATGACCAATCGAGCCAAGGAAACGAAGGGGAAGAGCCACCCCAGTGATTTATACCTTTCGCCCACCAAATGTCGACATTAACTGAGAGTACTTGCCAGATGCGAGAAACGTTAGACAACCTTAGAGGTAGGGTGAATAGTTTAGAAATACCCCCTCGAGCGACAATGTCATCTCAAATTCGAGAAGAACAATTTGTCCGTCCACGTTACGATGTCCCACCACATTATGTAGAAAGATCTACATTTAGGAGAAATCCACTGTATCAGGATCACGACTACACTTACACTCACTCGTATAGAGATCCATCAAGGAGATCATTACGATATTTTGATGATTATCCTCGATCACTGTATATCACTTCCAGAGATCGTGTTGACCCACCAACACGTTCTCATTATAGAGACAACCGGTACGATGACCATCGTCAATTTTATCCTCGTACTCAAGTGAATCGTATTGGTCCTTCTGCACCATATTATGAGGATAGAACACAGTATCACTCTAGTTATCGATACTACACGTCACCTCTATATGAGGAATATGAGTCTGTACATGTGCGACCAGCACCACACGTTCGTAGGACACATGATCATCCACGAGCACGACATGATTATGTTATGGACCATCATCATGACTATCCTCCAAATACCTGTAGAGGTCACTATTGTCGAGAGTACATCACACCTAGTGATCCTCCTAGTGTTCCGAAGACGAACATGACAATAGCTATTAAGGGTCAACAAGAGCATTCCACTGCCCAAAGCAGGGAGACATCACCCGCTCTGTCTAATGTCCTAATTGATGCATCCTCTGTCACATCAGTTACTGTATGACGCCACTCAGCGTCACACATTTTATTTATGTATTTATTTTTCGTGTATTTCTATCGTCGCATATTTGCTTTGAAAATTGGCTCTTCGGATTGGTCATACAATGAGTCCTTGAATAAATAGGTCCGTTAATTTTGGTAGTAAGGACGTAACGGGCAAGCTCAAAATTATTTAAAAAATGTATAGATTTAAAATTCAAAATTTAAAGGATGAGTAGAGATAGAAAATATTATGTTTGGAATTCAAATTGAAAACAAAAAAGGAAGGCTCTAAATATTTGGAAGGATATTTGTGTGAAACAAAATCATTACATAAGGGATATTTGGAAAAGATTTTATTCTAAAAGAACAATCATATCTCCCTCTCCTATTTATAACACTGTGCCAGGGAGAGAAGGACAGGAAAAAGATATACAGGAGATCGATTAAAATCGATCTCTCTGTACCACCGGGAAAAAACCCCTCCGCTGCCCTAGCCGAGCCTTCACCCTCGCTGGAACTGTCGAGCCCTCCATCGCCATCTCCAGCCGCAGAATCCCAGCTGTGCTTCTTCCCGCTCGTCCAACACGCCGGAAGAAGACCTCCCCGACTGCTCCATTCCACGCCGCCCGACGCCGTCGACCACGCCCTCCTCTTTCGGCGCCGACCAGTCCTACTGTGTAGGATTTCCGTCGACCTCGACTCTTCTTCCGGAAATCCTGCCATTCGTTGTCTTGAAACCTTTGTCCGACGATCCCTGTGCCCGCCTCCTCCTCCGCCATAGTGCACGCACCCTCCGGCAACCTCCCAGCTGGGGTCATAGCCCGACAAACCCCGTCAGCAGCGGCCGAGCCCAGTGGTTTGATCCTGCCCATGGATTCGACTTGGGGAGCCTCTTGTGGTAACGACGTGCAATCCTTGCTCGATTAACTTAGTTTAAATTTATGCATTCAATTAAATAATTAAGAGCTTGTCCCGAACGTTCGACTACTGTAATTTTCGTATTCCATAAATTGTTGTTTGTGTTCTGCGCTTGTAATCGTACAAAGCCCACCGTGGTTCGATCCATTAGGCTCCGAAGAATTCTGTCGAATAATGAAAAACGGTTTGTGAAATTTTGTCGTTAAGAAAGGTTTTACACGCAACACCTCATTTTGGCCCGCTCGCCCCCTTTTAAAATTTAAAAAGATTATTTATTTTCAAATCCATCATTCTATTTTATAAGAAAATAGATATTATTTTGCTTAAAAATTAATTATTTTGGAAACCTTGATTCGAGTTTACATCAGTTTGGTATCAGAGGGATTCGATTCACTTCTACCGTGGATCGGTCGATCCATCGATTTTAATTTTTTTGTTTAAGTAAAAAAAGGATTATTAAAATTTTTTATTTGCATCTTTCTTTAAAAAATAATAATAAAAAATAATCATCCTTAAAATTATTAAAATAAAGCTTTTTTAAAATAAAAGTGAGTAATAAATCAAATTATTTTAAATGAAAAATCGTGTAGGAAAAATCGAGGATAACGTCATCGCCCTGAGTATACAAATTCAAAACCTCACAACTCTATTGAAACGCTAACCGCAAATGTCCACGATAACCAAAGGAGCGTAGGTCAAGCGATCACTGGAATACGTGCGAGAGTGTGTGCGTTAGAGCCCAACCACCACTTAGGCCTAAATCCACCACCCTCGGTCGAGCACTATCCAAATCGTAGGAATTTGGAACCAGAAAATCCACGACATCTCGAGCCGGTAGTCCACCATGTACGAGAGCCACCTTGTTGGGACTTGGGAATTAAATTAGATGTCGGCGATTTTGAGGGACGGATAGAGCCTGGGAGTTGCCTGGATTGGTGTGATAGGATGGATCGTTACTTAGTTTGGAAGCAATTGCCTCCAGCTAGGCAAGTAGAGTACGCCGTCCTTAGGCTAAAGGGGTCTGCCTTCTGGTGGGGACAATTAGAGCGCGCTATATTCAATTTAGGGTTACCTCCCATCACCACCTGGAATGAATTTATGGCCAAACTTAGGAAGCGCTACGTACCTCATGATTATCTCCAGATTTTATATCGTAGATTCCATAATCTACGACAAGAAAAGTCAACAGTAGATGAGTATACTGATGAGTTTCTTGTCCTACAGTCGAGGCTAGATCTTCGTGAGGATGATGACATGACGGTATCCCGTTACCTTAATGAGTTACGCTATTCCATTCGTGATCAACTAGAGTTGCACGACTATCGCGATTTAGGGGAAGTCTCTAGTAGAGCTCGCAGAGTGGAGTTCCTGCAAAAGCGCTCATCTGGAGCTAGATCTACTGATAGATCCACCACGAGCGTCACCACTACCTCTACTGCTAGGATTTCTGATTCCCCTCACCTTCCCATCACTGCTAGTAACAAAGACCCGTCCACGAGCCACGCCAAGGGTAAGGAGATTATTTGGGCTAGGTTTAACACTGGAGTGTTCCGATGCTTCAATTGTATGGAGCCGGAGCACAAATCATCTGAGTGCCCGCGACGTCACTTTGTCGCTATTATCGATTCTACTGATGGACGTGAGCCCAAATATGGGGTTTATGTAAACGAGTCTCACCCTGAAACAGAGCTTGATCACGAGTCTGAGGATGTCGTAGAAGTGGAAGGTGAACACGCCGAACACTCAGTCTGCGTCTTACGATATAGTCTGATCACACCTAGCGAGTCTACTGAGAATGACCGTATGAGACACGATCTTTTCCGCACTACGACACACATCCAAGAGAAGTTTTGCTCTATTATCATCGATGGTTGTAGTATGAAAATTTTTGTATCTCAACGCATGGTCGACATCTTAGGGCTTGAAGTACACCAGTTAGAACAACCCTACAGCTTATCTGGAGTCAATAGTCATTTGACTATGCCCGTCGCTCATTATTGTCTTGTAGAATTTTCTATAGGGAACACGTACTGAGATAGAATATTATGTCATGTCGTTGCTATGGATGTTTGTCACATCCTTCTAGGGAGAGCTTGGCAATATGATCGGCATGTCATGCACGACGACACGAAGAACTCTCATTCCTTTGAACACCACGAGCACAAGATTGTTCTTTTACCCCAGAAGAACTATCTTATCCCAAAGGAACGCGAGAGGACCTATACGACTCCTAGTTCACTTGTCGTTACCTCCACTACACTACTGCTTGCCGCACTTCCTCCTGAACCCCCTCCCCATGAATCAATTTGTGGCCCAGATGAGTCACACACGCCACACTCAGCGTTTCCCAACGTGCCACCTGTTAATCCACTAATTTTTAGTACCATATCTGATGCACACTTACTAAACGAACCCCATCCTATCACCTTCATATTTAAAGATAACGCTATTAGTGTTGGGTTTCTCTATGAGGATGATACAACGCTTGTGCACGCAGCGGAAGAATAAAACAACAAGAAAAGCCAAAAGAAATGGGATCGGGCCATGACTGTTGAATCAAGAAGTTTACAAAACAAGGCAAAAATTACCTCGGTGGCGTTGAGTTAGAACTCAACGGAGATGCTCCAAACTTTGTATTCCTGCTGGTGGCGAGTTGTACGTGGAATAATGTCCACGTCTCAGCAGAAATCCACACGAGCGGGAGAACACCGAGCTTTCCGTCGCACGGAAGATCGGGAAGAACGATGACCACACCTTGCTGTTCCACGGACTGCTAGGTCCGCACCAGGAAGAGCAACACCAGCGACGATCGCCGGAGATGAGGAGGTCGACGGAGCGAACACGGCGGCGGCGGAAACCTTCCGTCGGCGGCGGGATTCGGGATCGGCGGAACGATCGCGGAATGGCGGAACGCTTCCGTCGATTTCGATCGGCTGCCAAAAGCTAAAAGCCCTTAAGCCCGAAAAACCTAAGTGTTCTATTTATACTCAAAGTATAAAATAAACTTAGGAAAATCGCTATCCGCAGACCACCCCGAAAATAGGGTACCAGAATCGGTGAGTATCAGTCGGTGAGAATCGGCGAGAATCGGCGAGAATCGATCAGCGAGCATCACCATGGATCGGCGAGAATCAGAGTACAATACTCGACGATTCTCGCCGATCGTCGAGCCGCACTTGATGATACACGTCGAATCTCGTCGACCGTCGAGCCGCGGTCGACGATACTTGTCGAACTCGTCGATCGTCGAGAATCAACATATTGATTCTCGACGATTCTCGTCGATCGGCGAGAATCAGAGAGACGATTCTCGTCGATCGGCGGGAATCAGAGAGACGATTCTCGACAATTGTTATCGACCCTCGGACGACAATTCTTACCAGCCCTCCAAGGCAACATTTGCCCAACCCGACGATCCTTTAAGGCAACACTTTGCCCACAACCCCATTCAGGTCGGTGATTGACAACCTTTACCAACACAGTCAATCATCCAACTTCTCCACATCTCTTATGTGCGACCCTGCAGGCCCATATCGCGTTGACAGTGAGATTACATGTTTGATCACTTCCAGATCACAATGGTAACTCCAACAGACTCCCACTTGATCTCGAAAGTATCAAAGCAAAAACCTCACAAACAATGAACGGCATCTAGCAATGCATCATTGCTCCCCAAGCAATAAGAGTTTATAACTCATAAGCCTTTATAACCAATGTATCAGCGTTGTCTTTGTCCCTTTGTCCCTTACATCCGGAAAGAACTAGAGGCATGAACCGTGTCACCCTCGTAATAGCTCAATCCAAGTTTCTTGATCCAGGACGGACTTCCAGAGAATGGTGAGTCCAATATCACATATTGACTCAACCAAGCATGACCATGCATTTCTCAGTCCAGTTCCATCAAGGGGCCCATGGATGCAACTCCTGTCATACAGGAGGACAAATCCCATATCTGCTCACACACAAACACCCAAATGATTCGTACCATGCCCAACAACCACCCTTATCATTAACCTTTCTCAAGGAAGACTTTAGGTGGCATCAAAGCACGCTCTTCCTCACTTGATGAATGCTGTGACTTCAGGTCAAAGGACCACAACACCATTGTCAATTGAGACCTACTCGTGACACGATTGGATGACAATCCACAGAGTAGTCTCAGGTTGGGTCTGTCCAGTACAACTTGTTCACTAACAAGTACCCACGTGATGACTTGATATCACTATATCATGACCTGTGAGAACCGGTCATCAGTCAACGCACGTGCTAACCTTCATGTATCATCATCACCCTTAACTTCTATGATGATACTCGACCAGGGACCTTTTAAGAATGAAGCTTCAAATAAATTATAGGCTCTCACATTCAAGTCACGTACTTGATGTCCTATGGAAGCGAACATTCTAAGGGTATCTATTATGTTAACATTTAACTATCACATAGAAAAATTCATAATAAAAGAACTTGCCATTAATTGTAAGAGAAAAATTAGGTACAATGTTCATCATATGAACAAATAGCCAACAAAATACAAGATTACATGCAATCCACAAGATTCTCACTAGAGTTGATCGTTTAGGTATCGTATACCCATCGATCTAGTATGACCATCATGCTTCTCTGCGCGAGAGGCTTTGTCAGTGGATCCGCAATATTCTCCTCAGTCGGCACTCTGCAAATGTTTACATCTCGTCGTTCGACAATCTCACGAATAAGATGAAACCACCGAAGTATGTGCTTGGAGCGCTGATGGGATCTAGGTTCCTTAGATTGTGCAATTGCACCATTGTTATCACAGTAGAGAACTACGAGACCAACAATGCTAGTAACTACATCAAGCTCGCCGATGAATTTCCTAATCCATACAGCCTCATTCGCTGCATTAGCTGCGGCGATATACTCGGCCTCTGTTGTAGAATCAACAACTGTCTCTTGCTTGGAACTCTTCCAGCTCACAGCTCCTCCATTCAGACAAAACACAAAACCTGACTGAGACTTGAAGTCGTCTCTATCAGTTTGGAAGCTAGCATCCGTGTAACCACTTACAACGAGCTCTTCCTCTCCACCATACACCAAGAACACATCCTTAGTCCTTATTAAGTACTTCAGGACATTCTTGACTGCAATCCAGTGACACTCACCGGGGTCTGACTGATACCTGCTAGTCATGCTCAAAGCAAAGGAGACATCGGGTCGAGTACATAACATCGCGTACATGATTGATCCAATTGCCGAAGCATATGGAATCAACTTCATGCGGTCCTTATCTTCACAAGACTTTGGACACTGGTCCTTAGAGAGATTCACACCATGAGACATGGGCAAAAATCCTTTCTTGGACTCAAGCATGTTGAACCGCTTCAACACCTTTTCGATGTATGTACTCTGGGTCAAACCCAGCAACTTCTTCGATCTATCTCTATAGATCTTAATACCGAGTATATAAGTCGCTTCACCCAAATCCTTCATTGAAAAGCAGTTCCCTAGGTTGTTCTTAACAACTTTCAGGGTAGGAATATCATTCCCAATCAACAGTATGTCATCTACATACAATATCAGGAAGACAACAATGCTCCCACTGATTCGCTTGTAAACACAAGGCTCATCTTCATTCTTGATGAAACCAAACTTTTTGATTTTCTCATCAAAACGAAGATTCCAACTTCGAGAGGCCTGTTTCAGTCCATAAATGGACTTATTCAGCTAGCATATTTTAGTGGCTTCATCTGGTGATACAAAACCCTCGGGTTGTGTCATATACACTTCCTCAAGGAGGTTTCCATTAAGGAAAGCCGTTTTGACATCCATCTGCCAGATCTCGTAGTCATAATACGCAGCAACAGCAAGCAATATCCTTATGGACTTTACCATGACAACATGAGAAAAGGTCTCATCATAGTCAATACCATGAATTTGCTTGAAACCTTTAGCCACCAGTCGCCCTTTGAATGTCTGTACATTCCCATCCATGTCGGTCTTCTTCTTGAAGACCCACTTGCACCCTATGGGTCGTACCCCTTCAGGTGGTTCCACCAAGTTCCAAACTTGGTTTGCATACATGGAGTCCATTTCGGATTTCATAGCCTCAAGCCATTTGTCGGAGTCCGGTCCATTCATAGCCTCTTGGTAGGTTGCTGGCTCATCATCATGATCCATAAGCAACACATTACCTATTTGAGACACGAGAAATCCATATCTCTCAGGCTCAAATCTCGGTCTATCAGATCTACGTAGGACTTGTGTTCCCTGAGCAGGTTCTCTAGCTACAACATCTTGTAGTCCTGTCTCAGAATCCAATTCCGGTTCATTCATTACATGTGGTTCTTGAACTTCTTCAAGCTCTACCTTTTCAGTTTTTCTTGATAAGAACTCTTTCTCCAAGAAGACACCAGTCCTTGCGACAAACACTTTGCCCTCAGACGGTAGGTAAAAGTAATACCCTTTCGTTTCCTTAGGATATCCCACCAGATAACATTTATCCGATTTGGGTTCCAGCTTGTCAGGCATTTGACGTCTCACGTATGCCTCACAGCCCCAAATTTTAATGAACGACATACTAGGACGCTTCCCAGTCCATATCTCATATGGTGTCTTCAGAACCGTTTTCGTTGGAGCGCGATTCAATGTCATTGCAGCAGTCTCTAAGGCAAAACCCCAAAAGGAAACAGGCAAGTCTGCATGACTCATCATCGAACGTACCATGTCTAACAGAGTACGATTTCTCCTCTCAGACACACCATTATGTTGTGGTGTTCTAGGTGGAGTGAGCTGTGATACAATACCACACTCTTTCAGATGATCACGGAACTCATGACTCAGGTATTCGCCACCTCGATCAGATCGGAGTGCTTTAACCCTTTTACCCAACTGGTTTTCTACTTCATTCTTGAACTCTTTGAACTTTTCAAAGGTCTCGGATTTGCACTTCATAAGATACACATATCCGTATCTACTGAAGTCATCAGTAAATGTAATAAAGTAGAAATACCCACCTCTAGCCATGGAACTCATGAGTCCGCATACATCACTATGTACAACACCCAAGAGATCCTCAGCCCTCTCAGTATAACCAGTGAAAGGAGCTTTAGTCATCTTGCCTAACAAACAAGATTCACATTGCTCAAATGATTCATAATCAAATGAGTCCAAGAGTCCATCTCTATGGAGCTTGAATATGTGCTTCTCGTTGATATGACCCAAACGACAATGCCAGAGAAAAGTAGGGTTCGAGTCATTTGTTCTTAGTCTTTTATTGTTTTCTACATTACAGATCAGATGGTCCAAGTTCAAAACATAAAGACCATTAAACAATTGAGCTACATCATAACAAACATCATTCTTAAATATAAAACAACAATTGTTTTTAATTATAAAAGAAAATCCAATCATGTCCAAACATGAAATAGATATAATGTTTCTAGTTATGGCCGGAACAAAATAACAATTATCAAGTTCTATTACAAGCCCACTGGACAAAGAAAGACGGTAAACTCCTACGGCTACAACAACAAGTCTTGCTCCATTGCCGACGCGGAGGTCCACCTCCCCTTTACTCAACAATCTTCTCCTTTCCAGTTCCTGCACATTTGTACAAATGTGAGAACCACATCCGGTATCCAATACCCAAGATGAAGGAGCAGAAAAGTTTATCTCTATAACGTAAACATTAGAAGCGGAAGTCATACCTCCCTTCAATTTCTGCAGACCTTCAATGTACGAAGGACAGTTCCTCCTCCAATGACCAGCCTTGCCACAGTGGTGGCATTTCCCTTCCTTCACCGTGCTTTTCTTTTTCATCAGTGCAGAAGACTTGGGCTCTAGATATGACTTAGGTCCCACCTTCGTCTTCTTGGAGCCCTTGACCTTGCCCTTGCCCTTATGCACCATCAGTATGGGGCTGACAGGCTTGACCTTCTTTATATTGATTTCGGCAGTTCTCAACATGCCTAGGAGTTCGGGCAGTGTCTTGTCTATTTCATTCATGTTGTAGTTCAAGACGAACTGCTCATAACTGTCCGACAACGATTGCAGGATCAGATCTGTGGCCAACTCTTGACCAAGAGGAAAACCCAGCCTTTCAAGGTTCTCTATATACCCAATCATCTTGAGTACGTGAGTCCCTACTGAGTCTCGAACTTCCATCTTGCACTGAAACAACGCTTTAGTGATGTCGAACCTCTCTTGACGAGCCTGCCCTTGAAACATTTTCTTGAGATGCTCGTCAATCTCCTTGCACCCCATGTTCTCATGTTGCTTCTGAAGCTCAGAGTTCATGGTGGCAAGCATAAGGCATTCGACATCCAAAGCATCGTCAGTATACTTCTTATAAGTATCCTTCTCAGCACGGGAAGAGTTCCCGGTCGGCACCTCGGGGGCTTCTTCTTCCAAGACATAGAACTTTCGCTCTTGCCTGAGAACAATTCTCAGGTTCCTGTACCAGTCCATGTAATTTGTCCCACTGAGCTTATCCTTCTCAAGGATGGCTCTCAGAGACAATGTGGAGTGTGACACACTTGCCATGGAATTCTACAAGAATTTATGCAGAATAAAATCAGTACCAAAATTTCAAATACAATTTATTTTAATTTGGACTTCAATTAAAATACTCCCACTATTTTATTCGAAATGATAGCCCTCACTAACAATTCAGAGAGTTCATGCGAGCTACTCTCTTAGTGGACAAGATCCGTATTTCACCAACACAATGAGTCAGCTTTGACTTTCCTCTCACGATGCGGTTATTTAGGTAGGCAACGCTTGCCAATTGCATCCTCATGCAATTCTTGTATGGTTGGTGAATAACTCCTTACTCGCATCCATCATATGGTGCATGCCAACCCCATGCCTCTAGGCACTCAACCTTTGAGGTCACCTAGTTAAGCTGGACCCGATGTCGACAGTGGAATATCACAATTATCCGCTCGCACCCTTACCAAGATAGATTAATGCACCTTGCTTTGGCAAGCCCACACTTCATCGATCGAGGCAGGAAGAATGTCATCCATCGGAAGGCATCCGAACACTTAATATTTGATGAAGGGATTTTCAATTATAGGTTAACAATTAACCATGATCAACATTTGATCAATGTGCACATCCAAAGAAAAACAATTCTTCTAAAACCACATGCATCCCTTATGTGCACATCCTGACACCATCAACATTTGATAGAAGGAAGGGCTAAATCTGAACATCCGGAAACTTCCAAATCCTCAGATTTACATGCATTGGACAAAGACAAAGACAACTCAACTTAGAGCAGTAGACAAGCTCATCTCTCTATGTTGGATTCAAAAATCCAAAACAAACTCGAGTGATGGTTACTGCTAAGGAGACAACAATTTCTAACAATTAGAAATTCCCACGCAATTCCAGACGTTCTTGGCGGGGTACCAAGACTAAATCTAGACATTTAGAACACTTCTAAATCCCTAGGTTTACACGCACTGGAATAACAAAACTTCCAAAACAACAATCATGGCCGTAATCTTGCTCTGATACCACTGTTGGGTTTCTCTATGAGGATGGCACAACGCTTGTGCACGCAGCGGAAGAATAAAACAACAAGAAAACCCAAAAGAAATGGGATCGGGCCATGACTGTTGAATCAAGAAGTTTACAAAACTAGGCAAAAATTACCTCGGTGGCGTTAAGTCAGAACTCAACGGAGATGCTCCAAACTTTGTATTGCTGCTGGTGGCGAGTTGTACGTGGAATAATGTCCACGTCTCTGCAGAAATCCACACGAGCGGGAGAACACCGAGCTTTCCGTCGCACGGAAGATCGGGAAGAACGATGACCGCACCTTGCTGTTCCACGGACTGCTAGGTCCGCACCAGGAAGAGCAACACCAGCGACGATCGCCGGAGATGAGGAGGTCGACGGAGCGAACACGGCGGCGGCGGAAACCTTCCGTCGGCGGCGGGATTCGGGATCGGCGGAACGATCGCGGAATGGCGGAACGCTTCCGTCGATTTCGATCGGCTGCCAAAAGCTAAAAGCCCTTAAGCCCGAAAAACCTAAGTGTTCTATTTATACTCAAAGTATAAAATAAACTTAGGAAAATCGCTATCCGCAGACCACCCCGAAAATAGGGTACCAGAATCGGTGAGTATCAGTCGGTGAGAATCGGCGAGAATCGGCGAGAATCGGCGAGAATCGATCAGTGAGCATCGCCATGGATCGGCGAGAATTAGAGTACAATACTCGACGATTCTCGCCGATCGTCGAGCCTCACTTGATGATACACGTCGAATCTCGTCGACCGTCGAGCCGCGGTCGACGATACTTGTCGAACTCGTCGATCGTCGAGAATCAGCATATTGATTCTCGACGATTCTCGTCGATCGGCGAGAATCAGAGAGACGATTCTCGTCGATCGGCGGGAATCAGAGAGACGATTCTCGACAATTGTTATCGACCCTCAGACGACAATTCTTACCAGCCCTCCAAGGCAACATTTGCCCAACCCGACGATCCTTTAAGGCAACACTTTGCCCACAACCCCATTCAGGTCGGTGATTGACAACCTTTACCAACACAGTCAATCATCCAACTTCTCCACATCTCTTATGTGCGACCCTGCAGGCCCATATCGCGTTGGCAGTGAGATTACATGTTTGATCACTTCCAGATCACAATGGTAACTCCAACAATTAGTTCACCTCATTATCATTTAGAAAAAGGCAAATTTATGGAATTCTACCTACGTAGTAAAAATATTCTATCATATTTTTGGAACGCCTTATATGGGCAAATGAGCACCAACCCCGAAGTTCGGAGCGTCTATCACCCTCTGACCGTTAAATAGATCAAGGCCGTTCGTAGAAGTTTGGAGAACCTTCTTAGGCAATAAATCAGTGAGAATCTAAAGCAATGAGAACTGGTACATCCACAAGCAAAACTCGCATTCAACAATTCTAAACTTCGTTTCCGTTATGTATCTTCTTCCGAGATTACCCACATTTTATTCCACCTGCCCGCCTGTCATCACGTTTCATTCCGCGAATGTATTTCATTCGTGGTGCAAGCTCATATTAATTATTTAATGGACCCGTACAAATTTTTTGCTAACAAAATGCGAGCTACCTGTGGAAATTACAAATTCAGGATCGGTCGTTATCGTCATGAGTTGTACTATCCACAGGAGGATCGGGTGTTCGATTATTGCAGGAGTTCTTGTCCTTTTCAAATTCAGAAACATCTCAAGCCACTTGTCAAGGCCCGTGACATCCCACCTGACTCAGTAACATCAAAGACTTCAGCTCTCTCCAGTACCAGTCTTTGCAAGTTCTCGCCGGGGTCGAGCTCTTTCAACCCCGAGGGAATTGATACATCCTCCGTCACATCAGTTACTGCATGACGCCACTTGGCGTCGCGCATTTTATTTATGCATTTATTTTTCGTGTATTTTTATCGTCGCATATTTGATTTGAAAATTGGCTCTTCGGATTGGTCGTACGATGAGTCCCTGAATAAATAGGCCCGTTAATTTTGGTAGTTAGGACGTAAAGGGCAAGCTCAAAATTGTTTAAAAAATGTATAGATTTAAAATTCAAAATTCAAAGGATGAGTAGAGATAGGAAATATTATGTTTGGAATTCAAATTGAAAACAAAAAAAAGACTACATATTTGGAAGGATATTTGTGTGAAAAAAAAATCATTACATATGGGATATTTGGAAAAGATTTTATTCTAAAAGAACAATCATATCTCCCTCTCCTATTTATAACACTGTGCCAAGGATAAAAGGACGGGAAAAAGATATACAGGAGATCGATTAAAATCGATCTCTTTGTACCACCGGGAAAAAACCCCTCCGCTGCCCTAGCCGAGCCTTCACCCCAGCTGGAACTATCGAGCCCTCCATCGCCATCTACAGCCGCAGAAGCCCAGCTCTGCTTCTTCCCGCTCATCCAGCACGCCGGAAGAAGACCTCCCCGACTGCTCCATTCCATGTCACCCGACGCCGTCGACCACGGCCTCCTCTTCCAGCGCCGACCGGTCCTACTGTGTAGGATTTCCGTTGACCTCGACTCTTCTTCCGGAAATCCTACCATTTGTTGTCTCGAAACCTTTGCCCGACGATCCCTGCGCCAGCCTCCTCCTCCGCCGCAGTGCACGCACCCTCCGGCAACCTCCCGGCCGGGATCATAGCCCGACGAACCCCGTCAGCAGCGGCCGAGGCCAGTAGTTTGATCCTGCCCATGGATTCGACTTGGGGAGCCTCTTGTGGTAACGACGTGCAATCCTTACTCGATTAACTTAGTTTAAATTTGTGCATTCAATTAAATAATTAAGAGCTTGCCCCGAACATTCGGCTACTGTAATTTTCGTATTCCATAAATTGTTGTTTGTGTTCTGCGCTTGTAATCGTACAAAGCCCACCTTGGTTCTATCCATTAGGCGCCAAAGAATTCTGTCGAATAACGAAAAATGGTTTGTGAAATTTTGTCGTTAAGAAAGGTTTTACGCACAACACCTCGTTTTGGCCCGCTCGCCCCCTTTTAAAATTTAAAAAGCTTATTTATTTTCAAATCCATCATTCTATTTTATAAGAAAATAAATATTATTTTGCTTAAAAATTAATTATTTTGGAAACCTTGATTCGAGTTTACATCACTAATACGGGATGTGTGGAGTCAACCCCCATGTGAGTCGGCTCCACTTAGTGAACCCGTCCTTGATTCGATATCTACTAGCTCTCTTTTGAGTGTAGATTCCTTGCACACTTCACCTGGTGGTGCACCGAGTCACATCACCACACCTGATGGCGCACCGAGTGACATTATGATTGGGAGACGAGAGCTTAGTAGTGATCTCGAGGTAGTCACCCCTACCCTTTCTAGGAGTATGACCCCTTTTGATGGTTCATTTCTGGAGGAGCATCACTCCACTGATGGATCATTTGACGACCCAACTATTGAGTCTGCAGATGAGTCACCTCGTCCTTGTGTGGATGAGCTTTATCTGAATAATATACCTATAAATTTTAAAACATGGATACCTGCTCCATGTTCGCCCTTGACGTCGATAGTGCTTCCGAGAGATAATTTTGAGTGTGACATCCATGTAGTAGAGCTTGATCGTAGCCATCTGATCACTCTCCCTCTAGATGAGTTTTCAGATGCCCCATCTGGTGAGCCTCCTGATGCCTCACTTTCTATTAGTAGATTTGTCATGTTTATTACACTTCACTTACATTATCGTTAATATGAGAGCATTTCATATGTTTGTGGAGCCTACGTCTGTACGCGTCGCATTTGCGATGAATTTATTTATACCCCTCCCGGTGAACCCCCAGATGAACCGCATATGGGTTCACCGCACATTTGAGATGTATCTATCTTTAGTGATACAGTCGAGTTGGAGGGTGCACTCATTGATTTGTTAATTTTACATCTGATCACTGATGTCGCTGATCTGCACTTGAGTGTTCATCGCACCCGCGATGAATTCTTTTATGATCCACCCTCTGAGCCTCCTGATCATGTACTCCTTTCAGGAGTTGCTCTTGGTATCTGAAACCATTGGTTTGTGGCGTTGGTCGTATTAGTAGTTCATTTATTGCATTTGCATGATTTGCATAAAAAAATTGAGCGGAAAATTGCATAGTACAATTGATTTTATGCAACTCAAGTTAACCAGAATAAAAGTGCTACTAGTTTTAAAATGGATGACTTGGTTATGGTTCGGCTAAATCCGAAATGGTTATCTTCGGGTACCGTGAAGAAGCTAGCTAACGTAAAACTGAATCCTTTCGAGTAGTGAAGCGGATTGGGCAAAACACGTATGAACTTGAGATGCCTTTCGTTTGGGGGAGAAAATCATGATTTTAACGTAGCCTATCCGACTTTATTCCACAATTGTCCGCATGAGTCTTTAGAATTTCCATTGCCTTCTCCATTTGATTCTTCTGGGTTGATGAGTGAGAGTGAGGAGCCACATTCAGGACATACCGACGTTCATTCCACTACTGACACTTCCATCGTAGTTTCTTCTATTTTCACTGCCAGTTTCAGGTTGAGCATGGACACCAGGAGATTATTCTATTACAGTTCCCGAACACATATTGGACAGTGACCACTACTGATGGTGACTTTCAGAGATCTTTGGTTTATTGGCATAGATGTTGATCTTCTCGCGTACTATCGCTCGGAACACTCACCAGAGATGAGTGATTTCGAGAGGGGGAGAGTTGGTGGAGACCAGCCCCGATCAGATCGACGCAAAAGTGTCTGACGCCGCATCCGACCGGACCCCTATCGACCTTGAGCTTGATTTTATTTGTGTTAATTATGTTGTTATTTCACTTGTTTATGTGGAAAAATATCAATATGTATATATATATATGTATATAGATATACATATATATATAAAGTTCTGATTAGACCCATACAAATGGCCGGTTCCTTCTTCCCCCAGCTCAGCACGCAAGGAAAAAAACGCAGCCGTCCCCGATTCTTCCCGGCTTGGCCACGACCTGCAGTTAGGGCTTGCCCATTCCGCCAATTCCGACCTCAAATCAAGTGGGACTCACGCTCCTCCACTCTCCGAGACCGCTCCTCGGCTCCATCAGCGACCACGTCGTCTACAACCGCAGAGTACGACGCCCCACTCCCCGGCGGTCCAGCTCCACGCACCTACCGCCATGGCCAGTACTTTTTCCTTTCTTCTCTGTTTGTAACCCTATAAAAGGGGATGTGTTTTTGTATTTTGGGGTGATGAATGAAATATTGAAAGTGTTTGTTGTGTGTGAATCCTGCTTGCTGTGTTTCCTGTAGGAATTAGGTGAGAGGTTTCCTGTTACAGATCTCATGTGTGCTGCCTTCCAGCGGGAAGAGGTTGAATACTTGCGGTTAAGTGTCCGGTGAAAGAGACGATGAACAATGCGAAGCTGCTATTGCTGTTGTGAGTTTAGAAATAGGAAGAGATTTGATGTTGGCATTTGAATTCCTGTAGGTGTTAGGCGTGTGAGAATTGTATGAGTTAGGATTGATGAACATGTTTGAGTTGAAACTTTGTTGTTTAAGTTTTTTTCCCTTTAATGAATGGTGCTGCTATTGATTTCCGATTGCAGTTCATGAGTATTTTCGAGCCGAACTTGCATCCAGTTTGAGTCATGTCAGAGTGATTTTGGTTTGCAGTTGGTGTGATTCCCATTGAAGCTTCTGTTAAGTGTTAGCGTTTGCTTGCTGTTGCCTTCTGTGGAAGAGAAGAACAGTAAATTAAATAGTACTGTATTAGTTTAGTTGTAATGAATTAATGAAATGAGTGACGGTTGCTGCTTCCATTAAGGTGAGAATGTGAATGTGATGTTCGGCTTTGTGGAATCCGTGAACAGTAAAGAGATTAGAGTACATCTTAGTGTGTGAGATTTCGTGGAGCCGCCGCGAGTATTTGAGATTTCGTGGAACCACTTCGAGTGCGAAGAGCGAGTTAATTTAGGTTTGTTTAGTTTGTGACTTTCTCTAGAGTGAGTGACTTCGTGGAACCACTTTCGTCTGTGAGTGAGATTCTCCTTGGCGCCCGCATGCGATAGCGGGTGACCTCGGAGCGAGAGATCGAAGGTGACGAGGAGTTCCTCGCGTGATCGCCGTCAACTTCGGATACGAAAAGACGCCTATTTTCGTGTGTAATGGTTTCTATCTTTTCCTTTGTGTGCGCCTCTATATTTTTCTCGTAGGATAATAGATTCATTGTTGGGTTTTCGCCCGAATTTTGTCAGCGAACGCTATGCCGGAAACTCCAAACGGAAACGTATTTGAAGTTCACGATTTCCGTTGTGCTACGACAAAGGGAACAGAACGAATGTTGCGAGCTTCCTTCCCGGATTTAAAATTTAACCATTTTATTAAGAAAATTCATTTTTCTAACAACTTGGTGAATTTCGTGTTTTACAAAATTATGTTGCGTAATTTCATAAACTTTGTGCAACACATACTCAAATCTTTTAAAAACAACATATTTTGTTGCATTCAGTTAGAGTTTCCTAGAAAAAGCCAACAAGTGCGCAAACCCTACGCGCCGTCCTGCATCAGCTAGAGCCCTCTATTCTCACTCCCCACCTTCTGAAATTGCCTATCTTAAAGGTAACGAGACAATGGGTTGGATTGCTAGGCAGTGCAATTCTTCAACATCCATCAGACCACCAATACTCGAAAATTGTCTGTATTCCTCTTGGGCATGGAAGGATTGATGCTCCATTGAGTCTGTTGGCTTTGACAATCGATGCCTTACCTCACATGGACAACCCTCACTCATACGCTAAAACCACACTAAGACCCGTATTACACATGCAACAATGTGGAGTCCTTATGTGTGGTTCACCAATCTGGTTGCATCGACACCTGCATGGGATAGTTGATTGGTCTTGTCACCCACACACTATTTTAAATGTTCCCCGATTTGTCTGACTTGTCTTTCGACATGTCATTTGGAGGGCAAGACGATATTTTTTCTTAAAAAATAGAGTATGTCCTTTTGTAAAATATATGTCGACATATCCGATTTTTTCTGATATATTGGCCGACACGGGTTTTGAACATATTGTCTGTTTTTGTATTTTTTATTATGTGGCCCGTATATGTTTCGTTGTATCTTTCTTACTTCGTATTACAAAAATATACAAAGAATATTTATTAGTTGATTTTCTTATATTTTTAATGTAAATTTGTTAGGCATCAAAATACTTAAAAAAAAAAAATTGGTTTTAAAACTTTTTATTTGCTATAAAATGTTGTGTTATCTAAATAAAATTATTGTATAATACTAAATATATTTTGGGATATACATTACTCAGAGTTTGTGAAGTTATTATACTAGTTTTCAATTTTGAAACATATAATTATTATTAATATACAAGAAAAATATATTTTTCCATAGGACATAAAAATTCGATATTTTATAATATCCCCGATATCTCTGACTTTCGATATCTGTCATTTAAAAACTTAATCTAACATGTCACCCACATCCGATATTTACAATCTTGCACCCATGTCTCGGCTGCTTTTCAGGCCCACATATGATGAAATTCCATGGAAGACTCCACTCGAGCACACTTGTCATTATTGACAACAGTGCTAGTCATTATTTCATCTCCAAAGAATTGGTGATATGTCTACATATTTCGATTGACCCATACCTGGGTTTCACGATTTACTTATGGAATGAACGACTTGAATCCATTGGTGGCAGAATTGATGCTATACTAGAGGTTGCATGGCTTCAAACTCCGTGGGAGCTTAAAGGCAATTTGTCTCACTTGAGCACAACCTTCAGGCAAGTACACACATTCTAGGGAGATACCTCTCTCAACCTTCAGTGCAACCATTTAAGAGATCCACAAAATCAAGCATGTGGACTTTAGAGCACTTCTTTCATAGATCTCAGTCGAACACGAGGCATACTACACGATTTCCATGATTCAGACACCACACCCTTTTAGTCCCATTTTCCTTGTGCTCAAGGACAACAACATGGGCTTCAACACCGGTAAGCTCAATTGAGCAACAATTATGGACAAATACTGGACCCATATCATCCAAGAGCTCCTAGATGAGTTCCGGAACACCACTCATTTTTCCAAACGCTACCTCTGATCATGTTACCATTAGATGTGGATTTGTGTTGAAGACATTCATGTAACAGCCTTTCAAACTCATGATAACAATACAAGTTCGAAACATCCATATCAACTATGAACGACATATTTTGCTGTATGTACCAGTTTTTGATGGAATTCTAGTATAAGTCACTCGTGTCAGGGAGATGAAACCTTGCGGAAACTCTGATCTCACTCTATTTTCTTTTGCTCTATATAAATCCTAAGAATTGTTTATTCGATCAATAAATGTTTAAATACTTAGGACATAGTATCTCGCTCATAATGTCTCTATGGATGCCAACAAGATCTTATGGTGTTAGGTTGGCTGACCCCCCCCCCCCCCCCCCCCCCCCCCCCCCCCCCCCACACACACACACACACACACACACCCTTCATGTTGTCTGGGAACTAACAGCCCTTAAAAGAGATGTTGATTCCACATTTTTATGGTCCACCAAGGTGAAGCAACCTTTAAGGGCTTCAACTGTGTCTCGTAGCACAATGCGGTCATGCCCCGACTTCACCAAGCCATTTATCATCAAGTGCAACACCTTAGGCTCATGCATAAGTGCAGTCCTAATGCAGGCCAAATGTTCAGTGTCATACTTCATTCGGGCCTTATCAAGTCAAGTATGATCCCCGCTCGGCCCACAAGTAATTGATGGCCTTCTCTTCTCAGTGACAATTTATCATTTGTTAGTAAAAAATTATACTCCAAGCCAACAAGTTTGGCCTGAAAATCTACTAGGTTATGATATTTATAGTTTAGTTCATGATTCGATTAGTAACTCCGGCAGACAACATGCTCTGCTGCTAATTAGAACTTGGTATTCTCATGACTATCTCACGATCCATTTGGGAAGATGCCTAGGAATTCATCGAGATATAAAAGATGACTTGTTCCTTCGCGACATCAAAGACACTATCAGACTTATTTGTTTGCCCATCGCACATTTACTCTAATTGGGGCAAGAGTACAGCATCAGGGTCGTTTGGGCCTGTCCATGACATCTTACATTTCAAAACTCCTGATCCAGCTTCAGTCACACCACCCATGAAGCTCGCAAGTGACTTCCACATACCATTGCCTCGCAACATCCATACACGTCACATAATCAACCACCTCATTGAGCTGTTTGTGGCTTCTTGCCTGACGTTTAGTGCATCAAGTATGAGACAACATTTTTGGACGTATTTTTCCACCTCTCCCAGAGCTCATTTGAGATAGACACTGCTGTAAACTTCCATCACAAATTTTCCAAGTGCAAACACTATGGATGCATCATTGTCATTTGTGGATTGACTCTTGAAGTATGTGCAGTTCTTTCCCCTACATCAGCCACCCATAATTCATATTGTATTTGTTGCCTTCACCCTCAAGATAGTTTGTCTACATAGGTTTCCACGATCCATTATTAGTAACAGGGTCTTGTTCTTCATGAGTTAATTCTATCAGATAATATTCAACTCCAAAGATCAAACTTTGCATAAAGTCTACCTATCATCCACCGAGAAATGGCCAAAGTGAGGTTCTCAACCATGGTTTAGAAGCATATCTCAGATGCTTTGCCTCCAAATAGTTTCACAGATAGCCAACTATTACTAGAAAACACCAAAAGACCAACATTGCGAGATATTTCCATCACTCCCCATCAAGCTGACGGGGGAACCTTCAGCTTGGACATATCAAATAACGACAATGGAGGTTGGTGATGCGGTATAAACATCAGACGATCCACCAAGGGAAATTCCAAACCGGGGAATCAAGCCGGGGACATAGCCACACACGACGCTGACCCACACACGACGCAGGACCCACACACGACGTGGACTTGTTGGAAACCGGTCAACCAACATCACCTACGTACACAACATGCAAAAGAGAACAAAAAATGTGAATAATCTGTCGGGGATAATCCACACAAAGGGCGGTCCCTCACGACACAGTCCCTCACTACGTGGTCCCACGCGACACAACCCGCTGAGGGTAGAACACCAACATCAGTCGCGTCCCAACGCACGACCAATAAAAAAAACAAATGAGTTGACACATACGACATAAGCCTATAGGCCGTGTAGAACGAAAGCGAAAAGTCAGGAAAGATCATCCGAGTCGCTTCATCCCAACACTCCCCCTTACGTGGATAACACGTGCATATAGGCCAAAACTAGACCAAGCAAAGTAAATACGGACAACAGACACATAAGACGACTTAAACTACCATAAAGATGCATCATGAACAAGAGATCAACACCCTAGAAGTGGGAAGCTGCTGTATCTGAAAGAAATCCGAGATGCAGCGGCTGGAGTCCTCCAGAATCTTCAGAAAAGTAGGGCAGCAGCTGGTCCAGAGCAGTAGAGTCAATTATCGTAGAAGTAGCAAACATCAGCAACAACCACAACGACTTGATCAGAAGCCGAAAGATGAAAGGAAATCAAATGTCCACTGACTCGACTGTCAGGAAGCATCATCATCGGAGAAGACCGGGAAAGAACGAAGCAGCAACGGTCGACAAAATTTGGAGAGGCGATAGAAGCGATGTTGTTGACGCCTGGATCAACTGAGGAGAGTGACGACGGATGAGCAGAGAGCGTCGTCGAAGGGATCGACAGCCACGATCTGCGATGGGCTCGATAGGTCCAGAAGAGGGACGTACCGACGGAACCAGAAGAAGCGGGGCTTGCAGGAGAAGAATAAGCGCCCGGAATCCACGACAGACAGCAGTGTCGTTGACGCAAATGAGAGGAATGGCCGAATCGTCTTGACTGGATCGAGCGCAGGCTGTAACAGAGGACTCAGCCAGAAGAAGCGGAGTAGAGACCACTCCCGTCGATGGAATCAGGCGTCGATTCCGTCGACGGGAGCAAAGATGCTTGGCGGGGTGTAGCAGGCGCAGTCGACTAGGTCAAGGGCGGAAGCGAGAAACAAAAATAGAACCCGCCGAGAATTAGGGCGTCACACGATCAAATTAAATTTTTTCTGGCTCTGATACCATGTTGTAAGATAGAAATGATAAGAGAAGATACTTTATTCTTCCACATATGAGGCTATTTATAATATTACAAGAGACTCTTCAACACAGACAAACGACGTGAGACTAAACCCAACTATTACTAGAAAACACTAAAAGACCGACATTGCGAGACATTTCCAACAGGTACTTATTTGTTAGGGAGGGTCTAGCGTTATTATGCACTTCTGTTTATAAAACTATATATAGGCCTTTGGAGCCTCTTGTATCCTTATGTTTGTTTTGAGTAAAAAAAACTTAGGGTTGGCCAAAGTTTTTTTGTTTATTCTCTTCCTCGTATGTCGTCTAGCTTCTCTCTCTATTGACCAACGATAGTTAACAATTTTTGTGAACAGTTCTAAGCCGAATATGCGGAGGATGAACGTAATGCTAGGGTTCATTGCTTGAAGTACGTGAGGAGATGCCCATTCCCATATGAAGGAATTTAGGAGACACTTCTTCCTATGCCCACCATGAAAAAAGGCATTTTTCTACGGATGAATGGATTCAAGCCATGGGTGAAAGCTTGAACTACAATGTAGGATATGTCAAAATCGATGTCGACCACTTAATAATTGATCATGTTAAATCCACACGACAAGTTAATCCACAAACCTAGATACAAATGAAACGGTCAATGAGTTTCTCATGACTTCATAACATAAAGGGTTGATGAGTCAAAACCAAGCTACATAAGAAAAGAAGAGCATGTTGAGAAAGATACAAAGCAGTAACACAATTTTAAAATGCTTCTTCTGCGGCGAGATGCACCGAGTGCTTGATTTCCCATCTTGAATCAAGTTATCTGCCGTGGTAAAGGAAAATGAAGAAGTGAAATGATTGATTTTATTGCCAATTCTCGATCCAATGGGAATTACACATGAGAATAAACCTAATCGTCTGGTTTGAGGAAAATGATACGGGAAAAATTTGCATTGTTCATAAAAGTTGAAGGAAAAGCCCATGGGTATTATTGACTTGATTCGAGTGGATCTTAATGGCTTCAAAATCCAATTTGCAAACTTTTGTTTTGCAGACAAGAAAACTTTTCTAAGAAAGAAATATTGTTATTAAAGTCGTGTGGGCACAACCTGTTCGAGGATGATGCAAAGATACACGTGTGGATGGTTAGCATGACAGCTAATTGAAGATACTTAAGTTAGGGTGGCTTTAGCGTTATTAAGTTTTTATGTTTATAAAACTATATATATGCCTTTTTTATGTTTATAAAACTATATATATATGCCTTTGGAGCCTTGTGTATCCTTATGCTTGTTTTGAGTGAAAAAGAGCCTAGGGCTGGCCAAAATTTTTGTTTTATTCTCTTCCTCCTCTGCCGTCTAGATTCTCTCTCCGCTAACCACTAGTAGTTAACAAATTTGTGAAATGTTCTAAGCTGAATATGCGAGGGATGAAGACAATGCTATGGTTCGTTGCTTGAAGTACGTGAGGAGATGCCCATTCCCCATATGAAGGAATTTAGGAGATGCTTCTTCATATCCCTACCATGAAAAAAGGGCATTTTTCTACTGATGGATGGATTCAAACTATGGGTGAAGAGCTTGAACTACAATGTAACATCATGTAGGATCTGCCAAAATCGATGTCGACAACTTAATCAATGATGGAGTTAAATCCACAAGGCAAGTTAACACACAAACCTAGATACAAAGGCAATGTTCAGTGAGTTTCCAATGAATTCAAAAGATAATGGGTCGAGAAGATGTCAACATCAAGCTACAGAAGAAAAAAGAGCATGTATGAGGAAGATACAAAGCAGGAACACAATCGTGAAGTGCTTCTTTTGCAACGAGACATACTGAGCACATGATTTCCCATCTTGAATCATGTTAGTCACCGTGGTCAAAGAAAATGAAGAAGAAGATAAACGATTGTGTTTATTGTAAATCCTCGTTCCAATGGGAATTACACATGAGAATAAACCTAAGCATTTGGCCTGAGGGAAAGGATGCAGGGACAATTTGATTTGGCTTGGTGAGCATCCCCAACTCAATGATTCGAGTGGAATTCAATAGAAAGAGGTGTAATGTACCTATGGTGGTTCACATGGAAGATCACACCACACGGGAGTACAATATGGAAAAAATGGAAGGGCTTGTTGTGGGGATATTTTTCTTCATAATGAGTGGTTTAGTATTTCATGCAAACAACTGTGATGAGGGCATCATAGGAGTGGGTTGGGGAGATTGTCACAAATGACTTGATTTTGACTTACCCTTAGACACCCTTAGCCATTTTGGTTTAATTTCTTGAGGGTAATTAAATGGTTCTAGAAGGATGTAGAGTCTTCTATGGGTTTAGATGATGGGAGGGCCTTCTACAAGTACATAAAATA
The DNA here is from genome assembly GCA_039583875.1 of Platanthera guangdongensis. Classification (NCBI taxonomy): domain Eukaryota; kingdom Viridiplantae; phylum Streptophyta; class Magnoliopsida; order Asparagales; family Orchidaceae; genus Platanthera; species Platanthera guangdongensis. The sequence continues at coordinate 32,583,251 of CM077147.1, forward strand.
TTCTGGAAAGGTTGTATATAATTTACTGGCCTTTGTAAATTAATAGTAAGGATTGTGTAGTCATGCTAGGAGGATCATGGTTAGAAAGCACCGACACGGGTACAGGTACCAGGTACGATACGTATCCGGAAGGACAAAATTTTAAAATCAAGGATACGGGTACGGCGGGATACATTGTATTAAATTTAATAAATATATATGCATATATCACAAATACAATTATAAATTCTCAAAACAGTAAAATATGAAGTATAAATAATCAATTGAAATACAAGTCCATAACTAATCCAATATAACTTGAAGTACTTAGACATAAGCTATTCATAATTATTTCAAATAAAACGAACTAACAGCACATTCACAAATTAATTTGAACTAACTAATTGAATTAACAACACATTCTCAAATTAATTTGAACTAGCTAATTGAACTAACTAATTGAACTAACTAATTGAACTACAGAAGAAGTACAGAAGAAGAAGAGGAAGAAGAGGAAGAAGAGGAAGAAGTACAAAAGAAGAAGAAGTACAAAAGAAGAATAAGCACAGAAGAAGAAGAAGAAGTACAGAAGAAGTACATAAGAAGTACAAAAGAAGTATAAAAGTACATAAGAAGAAGAAGAAGAACGAACTTACAGTGATTGTTGGCAGCAGGGATTGCCGGCAACAAGGATCAGCAGGGATCGACAGGGATCGCTGGCAGTGGGGATCAGGAGCATGAGCGGGAGCGGGAGCAGGAGCGGGGATCGGGAGCGGGGCGGGAGCAGGACGGGAGCGGGATCAAGAGCGGCACGAGATTGGGAGCAAATGAAGTCTAATAACCTAAAATCACGATTATACCGAACCGGGGAGGGGGCGGGAGCGGGTATCAGGAGCGGGGCGGGAGCGGGGCGGGAGCGGGACAGGAGCGGGAGCAGCACGAGATTGGGAGCAAATGAAGCCTAATAACCAAAAATCGCGATTATACCGAACCAGGGCGTGCGGTACGCGTATCCGTACCGGAAACGTACCCGGTACGGATACAACACTATTTTTGACGTATCCGTGCTTCGTAGATCATGGGTGTTGAGAGTTCTAGAATCAACCGTTCTTTGGAGGGTTTTTTTTTGGAAAATGGGAATGGTGGCCCACAAACGGGGACCCCTCTCATTTTAATCACCCAAATTTCAAGCAACTTAAGAGTTGTCTCATCTTTCTCCCTTCCTCTTACATCTTTGCTGCGTGCTTGTGAGTAAATGACTGGCTTAGGAGCGAGGATCCTAAGTCATATGGGTGTGGATTGCAGTGGTCTTTCTTGATGTGATTTTTATGACAGCAACACTAGATTTAATTACTAGATAAGGACATTGAATTACCGAGTGTTTTTGATTACTAGTACATCTAGCACCGTGCAGGCTGTCTTGTATCTGTTATCTTGTTCTTTTAACTAATATTTCTTTGTGGTACTAATGTATTATTGAATGTCGGTGCATGTAATGGTCTTTCTAGGTTTGGTATTTGTGATCACAACACTGAACATTAATTAGTCCACAAGAATAGTAATTTTCCTAGTCTTTGACAAGCTTATGAAAAGTGATTTCCTATCTATTGTACTTCAACTGTCTTCCTTTCAATATTTTTTGATGTTTAGCCTTTGTTAAGGTCTTTCTGGTAGAATATTCTTGGGATGTGTATATATCATGTTGTCAGACATACTTTTGTAGGTCTTTGATGCTATCTAAGTTGAGGGTGATGTCTTTATAACTTCTCTTTATCTTTGATTTGTAGCCCTTGGAGCTTTGGACTGGGAAACAGCTTTTTAGTGTGCTTGTGCGCCCAAATGCAAGCACAAGGGTTTTCTTAAATTTAACAGTGAAAGAAAAAATATTCAGCAAAGTTAAAAATTTATGTGAAACAATGTGCTATTCTGATGGTTTTGTTTATTTCAGAAACAGTGAGCTTATCAGCGGGCAACTTGGCAAAGCTACTCTAGGTGCGTAGCTCTCTTGTATGATTGTTTCATATATTTTTTTTTCCATCTAAGGGCTTGTTTCTCTTTACCTTTATCTTAGACGAGCTCACCAGGCATATCCAACAAGCAATACCTTTTTGTTTATTGTTTGCGGATGATATTGTTTTGGTTGATGAGACATGCGAGAGCGTAAACGTAACGTTTTGGTTGCTGAGACATGCAAGGGTGTAAACACAAAAATTGAATCTTGGCGAGATACTATAAAAAAGAAGGGCTTTAGGTTGAGCCGGGCAAAGACAGTACATGGAGATTAAATTTAGCAGTACAAGGACGGATGACTTCTTTATTAAGTTGGGTGATCCAGATATTTCCCGTAGTGAGTGTTTTAAATATCTTGGATCGATAGTTCAAAAAGACGGAGATATTGATAAAGTTCTGACACATAGAATCCAAGCGGGTTGATTGGAGTGGAGAGGCGCGTCAGGGATCTTATGTGATCGTAAAGTACCACTAAAACTTAAGGGCAAGTTTTACCGCACTGCAATTAGACCCGCGATGTTCTAAAGTTCTGAGTGTTGGGCAATGAATTGCGTACATGAGCAAAAAATGTGAGTTGCGGAGATGAAAATGCTTAGGTGGATGTGTGGACACACATGACTAGATAAAATTAGGAATGAATGTATCAGGGATAAGACAGGAGTAGTACCAATTGCAGAGAAGATGCGAGAAGCTTGACTAAGATGGTTTGGACACGTACAAAAGAGACCATTAGAGGCACCTGTTAGATGTTGTGAGAGTCTAGTCACTAGACATGTTAAACGAGGGGGGGGGGGGGGGGGGTAGACCAATAAAGACTTAGAATGAAACTATAAGGAAAGACATGTTGTACTTAGGTATTAGTGAGATTTTGACAAAAGATAGGGCACAATGACGACAAAGAATCCATATAGCCGACCCCATTATAGTGGAATAAAGGCTTGAGTGTTGTTGTTATTGTTTAAAGGTGCTTGTATGTTAAGGTAGTTTTTTAAAATGGGTCAATTTTGTATCATCCACATTTGTTATCTAGTAATTGTCTTTGCAAGGCACTGGGGAGATCCTTGTACAGTTGATTACGATGATTGCTTAATGGGGTGAAGGGAATATATGGGTCTGCAACCAATCTTCCAACTTAATGTTGCAATAATAAGTCCCAAATAGTTGGCATATGTTCAATAATGATGATAGTAAAAAGGTGGATTATAGATTGATCCAAAATGATCAAGCGGAGCTAACTATGTGATGGTGTGCAACACCCGACACTGGTCTATTCCCGCACGAGGTGGTGAAACACTACCCGTTCGTGCGATCTGAGTCCACGATTACACCCAAACGGTCGTTTCAAATCTTTTTGATGTATTATTATTTTAAGTTATATTTAACGTCCAATCGACTTGGATGTTGCGAGTCATCCGATTAGGATGCCCTAGTCTTGCTTTGCGTTTATATTTACACAAGCATGGAACGGCTGGGGTCATCACAGGTTTAGATTCAGTTCAAACTTCGAACCGCCGGTCTCCCTTGGTGCAACGCCAAGAAACTCCTCTGGAGCGATTCCATGTATCTGTTTACTCGCCTCCTCCTATACTCGTCGACTCCCTGAGCTCTCCTCCTCCCCGTTGTCTACAACCGCTTCCTCTTCTCATGTCGTCACATGTTCTTTGCAAGGACGGCCCTACCTCCCCTTCTCTAGCCTCTGCCAAATCCTTTTCCACCCAGATTTGAAGCCTGCTTAACCCCATGCCATTCATACGTCTGTTACACACCCCCATGACACCTTAAACTGCTTACACCCTCTCCTACCAAAGCCCAACCGCATCCCCAAGCCTATGCTCAGCCCTTCCCCTCATCTATAACCAATCCTAAACCTTAAACCACCTTTATCCTTCCCTACCAGAGCCCGACTACCCCTCCCCAAGCCTCTCCATGCGCCCCTCATCCATAAATGACTCTATTCAGCCCCTCCCCTTTATCGAGCCCTCCCTTGCCACTGCCCAGCAATCGGCCACCCCGGACAGAGCCTTCAACCATTGGGTCGTTACCATTATCCTCCCCCACCGCCGCTTGCATATGTATGTGGTGATTTAGAGTTGTTATTTCCCGTCGTTTGTACCTAGCACTGTATTTAATGTGGTTGTTTGCTTCATTTGTTATGAGTATTGGTTGTTGTGTGACTTGCAGAGTTTATTTCATGCACGCTTAAAATAATTACGCCTCGGTTGCTTCGCGAACCAAACTTGTTTCTTTTAAATTAAAGTTTGTGAATGCTTGCACCTCAGTTAGTCTTATAATAATCAATTGATGTTGCTAATTTTATGCGGACCTTTTCTTGCATTTACATCATATCACATTGCATGCAAGATCACATTTAGCGCGTCCATCTTGATTCGATAAGCTGTTGCATCAAATTAGTGTTACAACCAGGTTTGGGCCACATTTATAAACGTAGCGGTAGGTCATATAGAGGCTTTAGATTCATCTATGGTTAGTTATCGCTGTCATTCCTCTCCTCTATTTAGAGATCCCAAATTTATTTATACTCGATCTCATAGAGCCACTTCAGAGAGATTTCTGTTGAAACCGAAAATCGGTCTTCTGTGGAGTTCGACCCTTGGGGAAGGGGTGACCGCGCACCTACTACCCTCAAGCGAACGATTTAGGCACAAGACTAGGAACACAAGGGACATACCCAAAGTCTCAGCGTGGAGGTCCCGCCGCATACCCGGAAGACTAACAAACTCTTCCCCTCCCAAGCCAAGGGCTGAGCTAAGGCACCTTCGGAGGGCTCTCTTGGCCGACCGGAACATCTAAGGAGGATCTCAAGATCCACTCCTTAACTAGAGGTACCACCTCGGGCCTACGTAAAATGTTCCCCGCTCGCCTTGCTAATGGCGCAGTCTCGCCGAGCAATTCTACGACACGCTGCCCAAGTTGGTTCACCAACATCGGAACTCCGCTATTCTGAAAGGATGACAACAGGCCATCAGGGGCTTCCCAGCATCTATTCCTCGGGGCCCCCACGGGGGGAGCGGTTCACGAACACACCACTCGCTCAAGACAGGAGGAGTAAACTACATATTCACAGAGCATCACATATATTAAAAAATATTACAAGAATATGAATTCCATACTTCGGCACGCAGGCCGGCAATATAAACAAAAAAGGCCTTCGAGGGCCGACACGAGCTCGGGCTTAAGCCCGCTATTCCCCGCTTGGTACTGCAACACCTGTACGCCAACGTCTCGACGAGTGGTGGCCAACTAGGCATCGGTCGGCTAACATAAGCGGGCCAAACATATTGCGCACACCCCTTCTTTGGGGGCTATGGTGCGCATTCCCTGCAAGCGGCTAATAAACAACTTTCTCGGAGTCTTCTCCGGGAACCCCAGAACATCACCAATCCGGCTCACACGTCCGGATGGGCTTCACACAGCATGCCTAAACCCGTACTCACGCTTCTGGGTACTAATGCAATTAACTGCGGGGACGTACACGTCAACCCGTCGGAAAGCTCCCTTCCCCCCACCCGTTGGTGGAGAGAGGCTTCCATGCAAATATGTAAACTAAGGGCTTCACCCGCCCAAGTAGAAACATCGTTACCCTTGTCGCGTGCTTGGCGGCGGGGCCGGGAGAGGAGCTCCGGGTCGATCTTACTGCATGCGGCCGCGTCGGTGGTCGATCTTCACTCTAGGCCGAGCCTTGTTCCAGGCCGAGCTTGCTGCCGGTGGTGAAGAGCTAGGGCTTAGCTCCAGGCCGAACCCCACTCCAAGCCGAGCCCTGCTCCAGGCCGAGAGAAAGGGAGGGGGCCGGGTTGCTCTAGGCGGCCGGGAGAGAGGGAGAGACGGGAGGCGGGGGTGCTGCTCCAAGCCGACGGGAGAGAGAGAGAGAGACGGGAGGCGGGGGTGCTGCTCCAGCCGACGAGAGAGAGAGAGATGGGAGGCGGGGGTGCTGCTCCAGCCGACGAGAGAGAGAGAGAGAGAGAGAGAGAGAGAGAGAGAGAGACGGGAGGCGGGGGTGCTGCTCCAGCCGATGAGAGAGAGAGGCGGAGGGATTGCGCTCCAGGCCGAACCCTAGCGGGGAAAACCTGCTCACCCGCCTGCTTCTATTCCTCTTTTTTCATTTCTTCTCCCCCCGTCCCGCTACCTGCCTGCCCCCTTTTATTTCTTCTTCATCCATCCCCTTATCTCATATCATATTTATATAATATATAACATATATATATATAATATATATATATATATATATATATATATATATATATATATATATATATATAAATTCTAAGTCTATGCACATAAAACTTCCGCACGCACGCACGAGGACCCACACGTCTCCGAACGGGGTCGCATCAACTCGTCGCCCATAACACGCCCCAAGGCTGATATTTGGGGAGGGTCCCACTCGCCCGGCTACGGGGTTGTACACAATCCCCGCTCTTTTCGAGGTTGGTACAAGCTCGGAAAGAATCATCCAACCCTACGTATCCGGCGAGTGGGGGCCGACCCAAAATTTTTTTTGAGAGAAACTGAAATTTGCACTTGGAACATCAATCTCCCCATGCCCTTTTTGATCTTTTTGAATCACTCGATACCTTTAATGCTCCCTGCTATTGAATTGCCCTTATACCATTACTTACAACAAATATATAATTTCTCGTGATATCGTGAAACAACAAAGCCATATATTTTGTATCCTCTTGCACACGCGGAGCTAATCCTTTCCCCCCAGGTGTGCCTACAGCCCTGCCAGCTAGTGAGAGCCTGACAGCGAGTCTACCCGGGGCAGAGCAGCACTCGAGGTCCCTTACCCCCCAGGCGAGTCTACGGACCTGCCAGCTAGTAGGAGACATGCAGCGTGTCTACCCGGGGCCGAGCATCACTCGGGGTCCTGCAAAAATCTCCAAGAACCAATCCTTTCCCCCCAGGTGTGCCTACAACCCTGCCAGCTAATGAGAGCCTGACAGCGAGTCTACCCGGGGTCCACTACTACCGCCATCGAGTGACTTCCAGCCCTGCCAGCTAGGTGAGAGCCTGACAGCGGGATCTGCTTGAGGCCCAAGGATGACATCGAGTGACTTCCAGCCCTGCCAGCTAGGTGAGAGCCTGACAACGGGATCTGCTCGGGGTCCACTACTACCGCCATCGAGTGACTTCCAGCCCTGCCAGCTAGGTGAGAGCCTGACAGCGGGATCTGCTCGAGGCACAAGGATGACACCGAGTGACTTCCAGCCCTGCCAGCTAGGTGAGAGCCTGACATCGGGATCTTCTCGGGGTCCACTACTACCGCCATCGAGTGACTTCCAGCACTGCCAGCTAGGTGAGAGCCTGACAGCGGGATCTGCTCGAGGCCCAAGGATGACACCGAGTGACTTCCAGCCCTGCCAGTTAGGTGAGAGCCTGACAGCGGGATCTGCTCGGGGTCCACTACTACCGCCATCGAGTGACTTGCAGCTCTGCCAGCTAGGTGAGAGCCTGACAGCGGGATCTGCTCGAGGCCCAAGGATGACACCGAGTGACTTCCAGCTCTGCCAGCTAGGTGAGAGCCTGACAGCGGGATCTGCTCGGGGTCCACTACTACCGCCATCGAGTGACTTCCATCCCTGCCAGCTAGGTGAGAGTCTGACAGCGGGATCTGCTCGGGGTCTGTTAAACGAATATTTCGATCGTCCACATAGATTGCGGCGGGAGCATTGTCACTACTGTTGGGTATTGTATCCACAATCACCTGGATTTGAGGAAGCCACCTGTCAAGCTAAGATGAATTCACAATGTATTTGATGAAACTTCTTAAGTTGTGCTTGCAGTTCTTCCACGCTAAGTGCACACCAATGTCAGGGTGCAGTAGGTCAATATACACGGGTCTGCACGACGTAATCCCTCGTTGAGCAGATCAGTGTGTTGGCCTACGTGTACTCTCTCTATTGGAGTGCACTTACTTTCAAGCACAGAGCCGTGTTTATGTAAGAGAAGACAAGGAGCAAGGATGGGTCAAGGAGCAGCTCTTGGGTGGAAAGACGAAAATCTATCTAAGTATAATTCGACGAGAGTCACCAAGTGATTCTCGCCGAATCGTCGAGAATCATTAGTGATTCTCGCCGACTCTATCCGGCTACCTCAAAACGGTGCCAAGTAAGATTCGACTAGAATCACTAGTGATTCTCGCCGAACCCATCGTTGAGCAGATCATGAATACCAAGTTATACTCGTTGAGAATCAATAAGTGAATCGTCGAGAATCACTAACTGATTCTCGCCGATTCGTCGAGAATCACCTATGATTCTCGACGAATTTTACTTGGCGATTTCTCGAGATGCTGCTGGACCGGATTCTGCCGCTGGACTATTTTGAACCGGATTTCGGGTATCTACGTGTGGGACCCACAACGGTCATATTGTAAGGGTCTACAGTGTATAAATACACGGGTATTTTTGAACAGTAGAAAGACGGAAAAAGATATACAAAGCTGAGCCGCGACTTGACCTAGTTCGCGATTTTCCGCCGCCGCCTCCGTCGCCGCACGAGAGTGTAGATCGCCGATCTTGATCGTGGTTTCATCCAGATCTCCGGTCGATAGAAGCTTAGCTAAGCTCAGCGTCTCACGTGTCTAACCGGAGATCTCTTGTCTCTCGATTTGTAGATCGGGAAAATCTTCCCCATCCGAATCGATCGAGACGATTGATCCTAGTGTGACCGTTGGTAGACCTAGCTTGCTTCGCTACGAAGTTTGGATCTCAAAGTACAGCAGCCGCGCACCGTCGTTGCCGCCGATCCCGAACCAAGCCGCCGCTCGTATTGCCGCCGCCGGTTCCGGGGAGATCCTCTCCAAGAGAGATCTAGGGTTGTAGACTCTTCGTTGACTTCACGAACACGTCGTCGAACGAAGAGGAACACCGTAGTCTCCAAACGAAGTTTGTATCTCGTGTACATTCTAGATTTACTTTTGTTGTAAAGGAACGTTTGTTCCGTGTTGTAAGGGTTGGGTGCAACCCGGTTTGTGGGAGTGTTGACTCCTACGTGTGGAAGGGTTCCTTCCGATAGTGCAAGGATTGAATTTCAATCCTGTTGGAGAAGTGACCGAGTCGTCCCTTGTTGGGAGATAGGTCGAAGGGGGGAAAGTGGATGTACCCAAGTTGGGGAACCACTATAAATTGCCTGTGTGTTCTGTGTGCTGTGCTGTTTATTTTTATTGTGCAGGTACAATCTTAAATTTCGCAAAAACGTTGCATGTCACCTATTCCCCCCCCCCCCCACATAGGTGAACATAGTTGACACTGTGGACTTTCAAGTGGTATCAGATGGAGGTTGCTCATCAAAAAGGTTTACACCTTGAGTAGTATCCTGCCATCAGTGTCAGAAGCATGGAGCTGGATTATGAGATATCGCCACTCAGACTCCCCGCATGTACAAAGGAGTTTTATCCCGTCTGGAGGATGAGAGTGTCGTATCACTTGGATGCCATCGATCCTCGTGCATCTTTCATCCTGGAAGAGGGTCCTTTTATTCCTATGAAGACCTCCGACTCTGGAATTCAAGTGCCCAAGTGCATTGCTGAGATGTCGGAAATGGAACTTTCATTCTTTAATTTGGATAAGAGGATTCGTCAAATTATCATGGATATCTGGTCTGGAGCTTCTCGCTCTAGATTGGAAAAATGTAGGACGGCTAAATCTCTGTGGATGATGATCTCAGAGCTGATGGGGGGGTCAGAGAATGCTGGAATCTGCTGTCAATCAGAGGATGAAGCCTATGTGGGGGTCCTCGCTTCTGAAGATGAATGCAAGGATCTCTCGGACAGCATCAGAGCTCCAGTGTCCGTGTCAGAGACTGAAGAGGTCAGTGAGGAAAGCAGCTCTGATGAGGATGACACAATGGTCACTGGCTCTAATGACAATATCACTGAAGAGCAGGTAACTTCTTCATCCTGCCCCGTATCTCTTGAAGTTTCTGAAGACAAGAACTGCCTTCATTCAGAAAATGCTGATTCCTTGAAGAGAGCCCTTCAGACAAGCAACCTACTTGCTGAGGAGCAAGCTCAAGAGATTGCTCGACTGAAGATCTTGTTGGTTCTCCAATTGGCATCCAACAAGGTCAAAGACTCTAAAATCTCAGCTCTAGAGAGTAGTCTAGAGAATGAGAAAAGAATAGTGTCAAACTTTTCTAAGGTTGATGCTATAAAGAGAAAGCAAGAAAATGAGTGGATTTCCCGGATTATCAATTCGTGGAGAAATGGGGAAACGGTATTCCGACCCCCCACTCCAAGCAGGAAGGCAACTCATCATGCCTTCAGGTATGACCACAGGAACAATCGTGGTCACTGCAAGGGTGATCTGTCATCATGTGGAGACACCCGTAGTGCAAGGGCCGTCGTGGCCACCCATGAGAGAATACCTAAGGCTCCTTCTGAGCCCTTTGTATTCACTGCCACGGCCTCAACTCAGTGTGAATCTGCATGTCCCAGCTCACAGAAGACCTCTCACCACCCGAGGACACAAGATAGGGAGGTTAGAAGTCATGCTGTAAGTTTTCATGGGGCCTCCGGAAAGGGGATTCCTGAAAGGAAGACACCACCTCCCCGGCCTCATGACGCTCGCAACATGCATTCCTTCCACCCTTCCACGTGTCATCGTGGAAGAGAACATTTTGTGAGAAGATCATGCCCTATCCCGTTTAGACCTAGGACCGTGACTACCCCAGTCATTAGATCAGGTCAGAAACGGTGATACAACATTCACCCGTGTTGGTGCTGTGGCAAAGTGGGACACTTTGCCATCGACTGTTGGCACAACCCCTCTGTGCCAAAGGCAAGGGCCTATCCACATTTTCTGCGCAGAGGTAGCCTTCCTGACAGGTTTTCTGAAGGAAGGCAGTCAAGTGCTTATGCTAACAGGAACCTAGGACCCAATATGATTTGAGTTCCTAAGGTAAGGTAATTTTTTCTTGCAGGGTAGTCTAGGTTCCCGTAAATATGATGGGAACTAGACAGTAGGTGTACCAAGACTGAATTGGAACATGCATCTGGAATAACAGAAGAGATATCTATATAAGCCTACTCACATCGAACACCTGGTATGTTATAGTCAGAAAGACTTAATGTTAACTCTCATAATCACATGTACTTTTGATCAGTTCAAGGACTTGAGTCATACTGTATCCACATTTACATATATATATATGTACATTTATACTTATTCTTATATATATATGTGTGCACATCTCAGGATAGGTCAACACGGTAAATACGAAGATTATATACATCATTAAAGAGTTATCAGCAATTCCACTGGTAGACTCGAGATCTAATATCTATAGGCTTAAATTAGCTCACTAAAAACTAGCGAAGATTGTCATCGAGAAATGTATGGAAAAGCTGGTTCAAAACCCAAATAGATTGGCTTTAAGATATATATATATATTTATAATTTCTAAATTGACATCAGAAGAATTCGAAAATGCTGCAATGCCTATTAACTTGAAGATTTCTAGTAAAGAAACCTTTCGATTTCAACTTAGACAAAGAAACCCTTCGATTTCAACTTAGACAAATTCCCACCGATTCTTAGCAAAGGGATCCTGTTATAACTTGTTAAACCCTTATTATAACCTGTCGTTAACGCAAAGAAATCCCGCCGACCTTTCATTTCCACGGGAAACTTACCGCAGAATACTCGTCGAATGAGCAGAAATCCCGCCGACCCTTTATATATTTAGAATCCCGCCGAAGGAGCAAACTCTCCCTGGTATCAGTCGAATCCCGCCGAAGGAGCAAACTCTCCGAAACCCGCCGACTCTTCACATTCTGCAGGAATCCCGCAAAATCTCTTCCGTCGACTCTTCCCATACCCGCCGACTCGCCGAAGCCCGCAGGAAAGCTCGCCGAATCGACTCCTCCGCCGGAAACTCGCCGACTCCTGCAAGACTCTCGCCGAACCGATCTCCATCGAAGGTCTCCCGCCGATTCCCGCTGGAATCTCTCCTAATCGTCTTCCCCTTTCATCGCTTCTCACCGCAAGTTTCCCGCAGGACGCTCACCTTGCTCTTGGACGCTCTTCCGGTTTCGATTCTTGCCTCCAGGAATTTCTCCGCGTGCAATCATCGGGTGTCCCTCGTCTTCATCGCACTAACTCACCGTCTACACCTTTAGGTAACCCCCCTCACCCTTACTTGGACTTGATCACTAGTGTCGCTTCCTTTTTGATTTTTGATTAAGCGTAGAATAGGGCTTCTCTCCCTAGATCTGCAATGGCTCCAAGGTCAACTGCTGGGTTGGTCACTGGTTGCGAGCTAGTTCGAACTGGGTTCTCTCACGCCTCTGACGAATTCAGAAACATCATTCTGATGCTGAAAGAGGCTGGGCTATCATTCGTCCTGGAGCACCCGTGCAAAATCTTGGACAAAGAGGTGTTGGAGTTCTTCGTTACCGCAAGACTCCGGAATGACGACTCTCTAATCAAAAGCAAAGTGGCTGGGGCAAAGGTCAAGATGTCTGCCAGCAAGCTGACCCGCTTCCTGCATCTCTCTAGCTCGGAGCACGAGGACTATCTTGAGGAAGAAGACAAAAGCAGGACTCTCCTATTCTGTGGTCTCCCACGAGGAACTCGGTCAATTAAGCGCAAGGATATGAATGAAGAAGGGAAGCTTCTGTCTGACATAATTGGAAAGGTACTCATCTGCAAGCCAGGATCTCATGACCATATCTCTGCGGATATGTTCAAGATCCTGGTGGCTATTGTCTGCCGTAAAAGGTTCAACTGGGGGGCGTTGCTGTTCGAGAAGATAAAGGACACCTTGAGCTCTCCGAGCTTTGGTCGAATCATAACTCTGTATCTAAATCAGCTAAATGGAGACAAGTTTGACATGAGTAAATGTGTTCCTCTACACTACTTGAAGAAGATGGACTCAAGTGTGTTTGACAGATGAGAGAGGCGTATTGGACAGACTGCCGTGGAGGAACAACAGGGAGTATCTCCAGCAGTCACCCCCAGTGAAATTCCTGATACTTTGACTGCAAGAATTGAGAGGGAGACTCTACCCACTCATGCTGATATAGTATCTGACATCTCCCAGGTAGCCAGGGATGCTGTGGCCGAAATACAAGAAGAAAGTGAAACTGTGCTGGAGCATGAGGAGGCCCTGAACCGGAACGATCAAGGAGCCGAAGCTACTGTACAGGAGACAGCTGACAAAGAGTTGGAAGAGGCTGCTGATGAAGATGATTTCATGGATGATGACGGAGAGGCAGACGAGAATGAGGGACATGACGCATTGGAGGCTCCAGATCTCATTGAACCTCCATCTGACAAGCACGCACCTGAAATCGTTCCTGAAAACATTGGTGCACGAGTGGAGGGGGAGTCAGAACAATCTACAGAGGCCGCCAGCATTCCCTCATTAGAGACTGTGCTTGTATCCAGCTCTACAGATGCGTCTGCTGAAGAGCAAGGCCAAGAAGTGCCTCCGGCTCTTCCATTACGAGATGAGCTAGCCACTCACACTGTAAATGTCATTCAGGGCATAGTGAATGAACTTAAAGCCTCCTTTGATAAAGCTCAGAATAAATTGCTGAAAAGGATTAAGACATCTGAAAATCTCATGCTCAAGAATATGGTGGAGATCAATCATAAACTTGACGTGATGGACAAGAAATTTGAAGAAAAGTATACCGAGGCCGACCAAGCTGTCACAATTCTTATGGCCGGATTGAAAAAGAACACCGATACTCTTGCTGTAGTAAATCAGAATGCTCATGTTGTAGCGAACAACATTCAAAAGTTTGACGGTAATATAGTCACTCTCAACGCCAATCAGCAGGCCTTGGTCACTGAGTTCTCCCGGACCACCAAGCATATTGATGACTCCCTGCACTCCTATGCAAACTTCATCGCTATCGAAGCCAAAAAGGGGGAGAAGGAATACATAGCTAAGATGGCTGAGCTCCGAGAAGTCATGATCAAAAACTTCGAACAGTCAAACAAATACGTCTATGACAGCAGCTGGTGGATGCTTCACCAGGCGTTAGGCGTCGCCTTGCCTGAAAATCCTGCGGATATTCATGCTCCTGAGACTTCTACGACCGCTGAGGGAGTAAGTGCTGCTGAGGGAATAAGTGCAAGTGCTGCAGATGTTCCCATAAGTGAAGCTGATGCTAGGGCTATTTCCAAAGCTAAACTGAGGAGCATGTTTTACTAAGAGGCCCTAGCAAAAGCCAGGTGCAAGAGAAAAGCTCAGGAAGGGACCTCCAAGGAGACACTAGCTGAGAAGAGAATCAGAATGAGTGAGGAGGAAGTACGAAACGAAAAGTGGAGTCCAGTTTCAAAGAACATCATCTTGGACACCTTCTGGCTACAAGAAAAATGAGAACTCAATCGAAACGAAGTATACAGCCAGTATGAGTGGGAAATGCACAAGACGTATGAAGCGAAACGAAACATCTTCTTCAGAAATAACACGGATGCAGATAAAGTTCCTCCTCCCAGATATTATCCGAAGCCTAAAGAGTATATGGAGAGGCAAAGGAAGAAGTACTTGGCGCAAAAACTCAAGAATGACTTAGCTAAGGAAAAATAGTCAACAATTTATAGCTTGTCATTTTCTCTTAAGAACATTTAATGCTTATTGTTGTTACATGAACAATTCTGAGATTATATGTGTATATATATATATATATTGGTATATATATTTGAATTTGTGAATGACTCAAGTCCTGATCTGGTTGCTTATATTCTCTTGTACTGCATGTTTAACTTTTGAATGCTGTTTTTATTATTTGATTGGTGTTATTCATCTTAACTAGTAGGGTTTTGACTTCGTCAAATAGGGGGAGATTGTTGGGTATTGTATCCACAATCACCTGGATTTGAGGAAGCCACCTGTCAAGATAAGATGAATTCACAATGTATTTGATGAAACTTCTTAAGTTGTGCTTGCAGTTCTTCCACGCTAAGTGCACACCAATGTCAGGGTGCAGTAGGTCAATATACACGAGTCTGCACGACGTAATCCCTCGTTGAGCAGATCAGTGTGTTGGCCTACGTGTACTCTCTCTATTGGAGTGCACTTACTTTCAAGCACAGGGCCGTGTTTATGCAAGAGAAGACAAGGAGCAAGGATGGGTCAAGGAGCAGCTCTTGGGTGGAAAGACGAAAATCTGTCTAAGTATAATTCGACGAGAATCACCAAGTGATTCTCGCCGATTCGGCGAGAATCACTAGTGATTCTCGCCGAATCGTCGAGAATCATTAGTGATTCTCGCCGACTCTATCCGGCTACCTCAAAACGGTGCCAAGTGTGATTCTCGCCGAACCCATCGTTGAGCAGATCATGAATACCAAGTTATACTCGTTGAGAATCAATAAGTGAATCGTCGAGAATCACTAGTGATTCTCGACGAATCGTCGAGAATCACTAACTGATTCTCGCCGATTCGTCGAGAATCACCTATGATTCTCGTCGAATTTTACTTGGCGATTTCTCGAGATGCTGCTGGACCGGATTCTGCCGCTGGACTATTTTGAACCGGATTTCGGGTATCTACGTGTGGGACCCACAACGGTCATATTGTAAGGGTCTACAGTGTATAAATACACGGGTATTTTTGAACAGTAGAAAGACGGAAAAAGATATACAAAGCTGAGCCGCGACTTGACCTAGTTCGCGATTTTCCGCCGCCGCCTCCGTCGCCGCACGAGAGTGTAGATCGCCGATCTTGATCGTGGTTTCATGCAGATCTCCGGTCGATAGAAGCTTAGCTAAGCTCAGCGTCTCACGTGTCTAACCAGAGATCTCTTGTCTCTCGATTTGTAGATCGGGAAAATCTTCCCCATCCGAATCGATCGAGACGATTGATCCTAGTGTGACCGTTGGTAGACCTAGCTTGCTTCGCTACGAAGTTTGGATCTCAAAGTACAGCAGCCGCGCACCGTCGTTGCCGCCGATCCCGAACCAAGCCGCCGCTCGTATTGCCGCCGCCGGTTCCGGGGAGATCCTCTCCAAGAGAGATCTAGGGTTGTAGACTCTTCGTTGACTTCACGAACACGTCGTCGAACGAAGAGGAACACCGTAGTCTCCAAACGAAGTTTGTATCTCGTGTACATTCTAGATTTACTTTTGTTGTAAAGGAACGTTTGTTCCGTGTTGTAAGGGTTGGGTGCAACCCGGTTTGTGGGAGTGTTGACTCCTACGTGTGGAAGGGTTCCTTCCGATAGTGCAAGGATTGGATTTCAATCCTGTTGGAGAAGTGACCGAGTCGTCCCTTGTTGGGAGATAGGTCGAAGGGGGGAAAGTGGATGTACCCAAGTTGGGGAACCACTATAAATTGCCTGTGTATTCTGTGTGCTGTGCTGTTTATTTTTATTGTGCAGGTACAATCCTAAATTCCGCAAAAACGCTGCATGTCACCTATTCCCCCCCCATAGGTGAACATAGTTGACACTAGGTGGACTTTCAACTACGAATTTCATAACGATGTTCAGGGTCATAACGATGTCCACAGAGAATCGTCTGGGCTCCCGGGTGATACCACCGGTTCAGTCAGCTAGGTGAAAGCCTGACGACGGGAGCGTCGAGAGCAACCTCAGAGTGAGGAGACTTGAGAAACTTTTACCAAGTATAACTGGAGGGTAGATTCCCTCACTTTGAACTCCACGTTAACCTGGGAGGCCACCATCAAGGAGTCAATAAGAACCTCCACATCATGTACCCCAAGTTCTCAGGCCAGGCACAGTCTCGATATAACCGTCTCATACTCAGCCTGGTTGTTGGTGATAGGGAAATGCACTACTACTCGAGGACTTGACTTTTCTCGAGGTGGAGACATCCTGTTTACTTAGGAGGTGTTGGAGAGTTAATTGCACCGATGTTTTTACAAATGGAAGACGCATTCTTTTCATAAGAGAGACGATCTGGAAGTCGTCAAATCGGGAAGCTGGCGTCCGAGCCTGTTCCTAATAATTCCTCCAATCGGAAGAGAGATGCAATCGGGGGGACATAGGCCGACATGCAAGGGGGAGCTGATCTCGGCCGTCAGTGCAGAGGCTCGGTCTTACAATAGCGCTTAGAGTCCCGAAGCATCGTCCCATCATCCGAACTGGGCTATTTAGAAAGAACATGTCGGCGGCTCGTATCCTGATCTAATGACAAAGATCACTTTCCGCCATGTCACTCGATGATGAGAGCTAGTGCATGGGCGACGGGTAATGTTCCTGCGAGGGTCCTCTAGGACGCACTCGAGACCAACATCTTCCCTTGGGCCAAAACCTGCCCCTTCACAGGTTATCCTGCTCTCTCAATAACAAAGGCCTTCACTTGTGATTGCTTGGAGAGATCAGCCCTTTATCAAATCTGGGAGGTTAGCGTCTAGGATCGTTCCTAATTATTCCCCTAGTCGGAGGAGAGGTGCGATCGGGAGGACATAGACCGACGTGCAAGGGGGGAGCTGATCTCGGCCGTCAGTACAGATGCTCGGTCTTACAATAACGCTTAAAGTCCCGCGGCACCGTCCCATCGTCCGAACTAGGCTATTTAAAAGGAACGGGTTGGACGTTTGGCTTCCGGAGTCGATCGCGAGGCTAACCCTTAAAGCCCTCAGATGCTCGAGGCGAATTGGTAATAAAGAGAAAACTTGACCGCTACTGAATTACAAGGAAGAGATAACATATTACCGTTAGGGAGGGAACCCTTTCAGGTCACCCCGGCTCATAATACCTCTCAGCTGCTCTCTTACTTGATCTTGAAAATAATAACCTCCAGGTTTCTCGTTGATGTAATAAGTGGGGATACATGAGTTTTCATAAGTAGAAGCGCTTCAAATAGGTGCAAATCCTACTCCCAATGCTATGAGATTCAAACAACAGCTATGGGAGGGGACAACTCTGAGTATGAGGACCTTACATACAAAGTATCAACGCATGACCCTGGTCGCCACTTGGTTCCTCTTCTACAGCCATGACGCTTGCCAGAGTTCTTCTGTGCTGGTCACTCTCCACGCTCACCGCACCAAAATGTTGAAACCGAAAATCGGTCTCCTGTGGAGTTCGACCCTTGGAGAAGGGGTGACCGCGCACCTACTACCCTCAAGCGAACGATCTAGGCACAAGACTAGGAACACAAGGGACAGACCCAAGGTCTCAGCGTGGAGGTCTCGCCGTATACCCGGAAGACTAGCAAACTCTTCCTCTCCCAAGCCAAGGGCTGAGCTAAGGCACCTTCGGAGGGCTCTCTTGGCCGACCGGAACATCTAAGGAGGATCTCAAGATCCACTCCTTAACTAGAGGTGCCACCTCGGGCCTATGTAAAATGTTCCCCGCCCGCCTTGCTAATGGCGCAATCTCGCCGAGCAATTCTACGACACGCTGCCCAAGTTGGGTCACCAACAACGGAACTCCGCTATTCTGAAAGGATGACAACAGGCCATCAGGGACTTCCCGACATCTATTCCTCGGGGCCCCCACGGGGGGAGCGGTTCACGAACACACCACTCGCCCAAGACAGGAGGAGTAAACTACATATTCACAGAGCATCACAGATATTAAAAAATATTACAGGAATATGAATTCCATACTTCGGCACGCAGACCGGCAATATAAACAAAAAAGGCCTTCGAGGGCCGACACGAGCTCGGGCTTAAGCCCGCTATTCCCCGCTTGGTACTGCAACACCTGTACGCCAACGTCTCGACGAGCGGCGGCCAACTAGGCATCGGTCGGCTAACATAAGCGGGCCAAACATATTGCGCACACCCCTTCTTTGGGGGCTATGGTGCACATTCCCTGCAAGCGGCTAATAAACAACTTTCTCGGAGTCTTCTCCGGGAACCCCAGAACATCACCAATCCGGCTCACACGTCCGGATGAGCTTCACACAGCATGCCTAAACCCGTACTCACGCTTCCGGGTACTAATGCAATTAACTGCGGGGACGTACACGTCAACCCGTCGGAAAGCTCCCTTCCCCCCACCCGTTGGTGGAGAGGGGCTTCCATGCAAATATGTAAACTGAGGGCTTCACCTGCCCAAGTAGAAACATCGTTACCCTTATCACGTGCTTGGCGGCGGGGCTGGGAGAGGAGCTCCGGGTCGATCCTACTGCATGCGGCCGCGTCGGTGGTCGATCTTCACTCTAGGCCGAGCCTTGTTCCAGGCCGAGCCTTGCTCTAGGCCGAGCTTGCTGCCGGTGGTGAAGAGCTAGGGCTTAGCTCCAGGCCGAACCCCACTCCAAGCCGAGCCCTGCTCCAGGCCGAGAGAAAGGGAGGGGGCCGGGTTGCTCCAGGCGGCCGGGAGAGAGGGAGAGACGGGAGGCGGGGGTGCTGCTCCAAGCCGACGGGAGGGAGAGAGACGGGAGGCGGAGGTGCTGCTCCAGCCGACGAGAGAGAGAGAGAGAGACGGGAGGCGGGGGTGCTGCTCCAGCCGACGAGAGAGAGAGAGAGAGAGAGAGAGAGAGAGAGACGGGAGGCGGGGGTACTGCTCCAGCCGACGAGAGAGAGAGGCGGCGGGATTGCGCTCCAGGCCGAACCCTAGCGGGGAAAACCTGCTCACCCTCCTGCTTCTATTCCTCTTTTTTCATTTCTTCTCCCCCCGTCCCCCTACCTGCCTGCCCCCTTTTATTTCTTCTTCATCCATCCCCTTATCTCATATCATATTTATATAATATATAACATATATATTATATTATATAATATATATATATATATTTAAATATAAATTCTAAGCCTATGCACATAAAACTTCCGCACGCACGCACGAGAACCCGCATGTCTCCGAACGGGGTCGCACCAACTCGTCGCCCATAACACGCCCCAAGGCTGATATTTGGGGAGGGTCCCACTCGCCCGGCTACGGTGTTGTACAATTTCCATGTTATTATGATGATTATTATCGTTCGCAACACACCCATTCCAAAGACCGCGTCGACACTTCAGAGAGATCTCCGGGACTTTATGATGGTAGAGCTGAATATCATTCGGGCCATCGTCGCTATGCATCCCCTCTGTTTGAGGAACTTGAGTCTGAATATATGCAACTACCACTGCACACTCGTAGGGATCACGACACCCACGAGCACGATCTAACTATGTTAGGAGCGACCGTCTAAATGACCCTTAGGAGCTATGTAGAGGTCACCATCGCCAGTATCACATCATATGTCAAGACCCTCCTAGTGTTCCACAAATAGAGGTAGTTGAGGTCGATTTTCAACGATTAGTTCTTGATCAATTTGATTGCTTGAATGCTCATTTTGATCACATGAGGTCTACCTTAAGAAGAATTAATATGTGAAAGTGTAGGGATTTAGGTCAAGCCACTGATGTGTCTAGTAGTGCTCTCACTGACATGAGAGACCCGACCCCTGATTTTGATACTTTTTCCTATGTGATCTTGAAGTTGAGCCTGATCATGTTCTTATGATACATGTGGTGAGTGATACTAGTATGACTAGTTAGCGTGGTCACGAAAGTCAGGGTGAGCGGCCCGGTGACACTGTGATGGTATATCCATCCTCCACACCTCACTTAGACCTAGTGTATTCTTTGGCTAGAGATCCGGTTCTTGACACTATACAAATTGACCCACACTTGTAGTGGATTTTCCTACTCCTCTCCTGTCATTACCTCGAGTCTCATCGCTACTTTGTGCGAGAGCGTAATGCTGACTTCATAGTGACTGCCTCATGCACTTACGAGGACACTCCCTCTATCAGCGATACTCATTTGGAGGATCATCCCACTATTATTGGCTTCATTGTTGTACCTCCCGGTAAGCCTCCTGATGAGCCACTACTCCCTTGGGAGGGTCATATGGCTAGTATTGACTTTGTTGTGGGTGCCCTACTTATTCTCATGGACACTACCATTATTGGTGCTTTCTTCTTGGAGGGCCCTCCTGACATTGTTGACCCCCTCAGAATTATGTCACAGAGAGGTTCATTTGACAAGCTTCCCCTCCCAAAAGGCATTCACTCTAGTATGAATGGTTTGTGTCAGCACATAGATGATGAATTTTTCTATACACCTTCTGGTGAGCCACCAGACGGATTTATTATTTGAGAGGTACCCGTCACACCCGTGTGTCGTGCTCTTTTTTCATCATCTACGACATTCCTATGGGTGAGGGCATCATTCATGCCAAATTTTTCTATCGACCACCGCTGAGCCTCTTGATAGGTCGTTCCATGTTAGAGATATTCAAGTCGTTATTAGGCTTTCCCTTAAGAAATGTGTCGAGCATGTTGTACTTCATTTGCATTATTTTCATAAGTATGTTGAGTTGTTTGTTATTCACTTGCATGTGCTACATGACTCAGTCCGTGAGAAAATTGCATCTAGTAATGATCATTATAAAGATCGAGCAAATCAACACTGGAGGGAATACATTTTTGAGGTTGGAGAGTAAGTGATGGTTCGCATCCGGCCCGAGCGGGTCCCGCAATGACCAGCAAAGAAATTAAGCGATTGTTGAATGAGCCCTTATATAATCATGCGGCGGATTGGTACAAATACTTATGAAATTAACATCCCTCAACATATGGGTAGTAGCTGAGTATTCAATATAAATGATCTAACTCCTTTCTATGAGGAGTGCATGCATGTGGACTCTTTCTCCACACCCACACCTGAGCCATAACCATCTTTAGTCCCTACCATTCCATCCCTATCTCCATTAGAGGAGCCTTGCCATGAGGGTCACCTTGCACCATCAACTGTTCTACTGATTGAGCAGTCAGACAGAGATACATTACAGTTAGAGCCACTTACTACTACCAACGACGTACTTCAAATCATTGGCTATGACTTCTATACCGCAGACAGACGAAATATTGTACATTATCTTATCCATTAGAGTGGTCGTCCGCTATATGATGTTACATGGATTTCTTCTAAGGAGCTCGAGAGACTCGCCCCACGGCTGTACAAAGAGTACGTCCGTGTTCACTCACTAGAGATGAGTGTTTTCTTGCCGGTAGGAGTTAATGGCGCGCAATGCTCGACACAGGTCTATTTTTGTAGCAGGCGGTGAACCCTACCCATTCGGGTGACCTGACTCCACGGTTACACCCAGACGGTCGTTTTAAGTTTTTTTGATGTGTTATTCTTTTTGAGTTATATTTAGCGTCTGGTCGGCTTGGATGTTGCGAGCCATCCAATTAGGACGTTCTAGCCTTGCTTTGGGTATATATTTACACATGCAGGGAACGACTAGGGTCATCGTGGGTTTGGATTCTGTTTTAACTGCCAGTATCCCTTGGTGCGACGCCAAGCAACTCCTCTGGAGTGATTCAAGGTATCCCTTTCCTCTCCTCCTATCCCCATCGACTCCCTGAGATCTCTTCCCCGTTGTTTACAGTTGTTCCTTCCTCTCATACTGCCTCCTATTCTTTGCAAGATCGGCCCTACCTCCCGTTGGATAGCCTCCGCCGAATCCTTCTCTACCCATATCTGAAGCCCGCCTAACCCCACGCCACTCATACGTCTGTTCTACCCTCAAAGCACCTTAAACCGCCTACACCCTCTCCTTCTAGAACCCAACCGCACCCCAAGCCTATTCTCAATCCTTTCCTCACCTATAACAAATCCCAAACCTCCTTCACCCTCCCCTACCAGAGCCCGATTGCCCCTCCCCAAGCCTCTCCCCGCCATTGCATCACTATGAAAGGATTGATAAATGTAAAAAGTTATACCTGATAAAAAGATTAATTGTATTTTGAATTTTTATGGATTATATTATAGAATTTGTTTAATATACATTTTTACTGCAATTTGTTGATTCAGAGGAAGCAAGTGAGTGGATGAGAAACATGGTACAAATTGTTTTGGATTTAAGGTTATTAAAATACAATGAAGATATAAGAAAAGAAAATAGAATATAGGCTTTGAATAATTACATTGGTGTCGATAATAAGTATTAGTGTTATGCTTGGGAGATCGTTATGGATGTGCATGAAGAGGTGATGCACCTCGGTACCGAGCTAATGACTTAGCAACGGCCTTCCCGAGAGAGCGGGGATCTCGTTAGTTAACTCTCTACTTGAAACGATTCGACTCAGAGAATCTAGCGTTGGCTCTGCGCTCGAGTTTAGTAATTCCGCAAACGGCTAGCTCAAACAAGCGACAAAGTTTGTGCGTAAGTTTAAAAAAACGATAGCAGAAATTTAAAGGATTGCAAACACTAACAATTTGACCACATAAATTTAGTTGCATGAGTAAATGCTATCAACATGGAGCAATGTGGTATACCTGCGAAGATTTCGTATGGCGGAGGAGTTTTCCACAGCTTTGGAGTGTCTGTCTGGTCGAGGAAGACAGTTCAGTCTCAGTGGTGGCTGTTCGGGCTGTGGGGGGAGTAGGAGAACTGTAACAACAGAAATATCAGGATAGGGGGTTGGGAGCAGGATGCGAGTGAGCTAATGGGAAGGGGGAAAGAAAGGCGGATGGGGTGGCTGGTGAGAGGAGGAAAACGGTGCTGGCTGCTGGAGTCCCAGGCGGCGTACTTGCCGGGAAAAATGGCGTCACGGTGGGGCGGAGCCGAAGGAAGGTCAGGAGGAGGCGTCGAGGTCGACCAACACAAAATAGGTTTGGAGCTGCCGGACGACGCTGGAGGGGGCGACAGTCTTCACTGGAATGGAGGACGGGAGGGCCACTCGGTTTCAGACGGGTCCAGGCCGGCAGCGCCAGAGTATGGGAAAAATGCCGGCGAGATGGGTGGTCGCACTGGAAGAAAACGGGCGTGAAGACTAGTTAAGTCTCACATGTTTTCTTTTTCCAAGCTGTCCGTACAACTAGTGGAAAAGGTGATAAGTAGGGGAAATGGAGGGGGAGGTTTCATTCTAATTGGGGTTACAAGGATTTGCAAAATAAATGTCGGGAATTAAAACATGGAGGTTTTGAAATCTGAAAGGTTTTTAGACAGGAAATCAAAATGGAATTTAATTCTAAAACCCCCAAATCAAATCCGAATCAATTTGGATTAATTAATCCGGATTTGATTGTCGTTTCATGCAACTAAACAAAATATTGTCGCGCATACATCCTAACACTTCAGACTACCAAACTTATTTATTAATGGTAGTGCCGGCCGACCAAACCAACAAGTCTTAACACCAAAATAAAAAGTGCGATATAACGATGACAACACACGTACGATGACAACACACATATGATAATAACAAATTAATTTTAAAAGACCACACTCATGCAAACTAAATGAGCATATCTCATTCGGATGCGACCACAGATGCATCAATTCCACCGGGGTTGAAAGGACTCGACCCCACCGAGAATTGACAAAAACTTGCAATAACATGATCGGGACAGAGACGACGAAGCTCGGTGATGCTTACCCATGAACTGTCCGATATACTCCTGCCCTTCCATGAGACGAGGTATCACTGATATGTACCAGTGCGCGTCTGAAACTCACGAATATCCCACACCTGCTCAATCTCCTCAATGGTGGATGTAGATGAGACTAAAGTTGGTTGTGGAGTGCAAGATGGTACGTGAGTGGGTGGATTAAGGATAGTATTGGGAGGCTCTCAAAAAAATGGCACAAGGTCAGCAATATTAAAGATATGAGGAGTTCCAAATTCAGCGGGTAAGTCTAAAAGATAAGCATTTGTGCCAAGACATTTTTTAACCTGAAATGGGCCAAAACGTCGTTGTTGTAGCTTGTGATAAGTGCCCATGCGAAATCTCTCTTTCCTGAAAAAAACAAGAACCCAATTTTCTTCTGAGAAATACAACTCACGACGATGCTTATCCCCCACATCCTTGTATTTCGTAGAAGAAGCTCGCAAACTGTTAGCAATTAACTTATGCAAAGATTTTAAATGATCAATATATGTTAGTGCATCAAAGGAGGTTTTTTCAAAAGATAGAAGAGAATAATGATCGAGTAATAATGAGATGGGGTAGTCGTAGACTATCTCAAAAGGAGATTTAGTAGTGGAACAATTCTTTGAGATGTTATAAGAAAAATTCTGCTTGCGGAATAACTAAATCTCACTGCTTTGGATGCTCTCCCGTTAGACATTTAAGAAAACCGCCAAAGCTTCGATTCACTACTTTGATTTGTCCATTCGTTTGTGGATGATAGACGCTACTAAATTCTAGCTTGGGACCAAATTTCCCTATAGGTTTTCCAAAAATAACTCAAAAATCAAGTGTCACAATCAGAAGTGAAAAACGGAGAATCTCGTGTAAGCATACAATCTCCCGGAAAAAAATCGGCAACATAAATGACATTTGAAGTTTTTTCACAAGGAATCAAATTAGCCATCTTTGAAAAATGGTCAACCATGACAAAAATCGAATCTACCCTTCATTTGGTTTCGGGGTAAGCCTACAAATAGGTCCATAGTGACTTCATCCCAAGATCCTATGTTATTAAAGGCGCGCCTAAGGCTCCAGGCTCTCCAGGCTCAGAGGTTTGCGCCTCTGTGCGCCTTATTTGCGCCTTTAAAATATAAAAGGTGCGGTTGTGTGAGATTTTTGTTATAAATTTCTTTTTTCAAAAATTAAGAAAAAAATAATTTAAGAACTCAATAAAGTTTTAATGATTTAGTGTTGATGAAAGATAATTATGCGTTGAGACTTAGATATGATGCAAGTGACTACATTGATTCTATTTTTAAGAGATACAAACGATAGTAATGAATGATTAATTAGTAAACTAGATGAAGAATTTAATCGAGAAGCTGTAATGATATTTGATGCTGATTATTTAAAATGGATATGGTTGCACCTTGTTTTCGTCAGGCGCGCGCCTGCGCCTTGTGCTTTGTGCCTAGGCTCCAAGACCCCTTTGCGCCTTGGTTGCGCCTTGCTTTCATCAGGCGCGCGCCTGCTCCTTGAGCTTTGCGCCTAGGTTCCAAGACCCCTTTGCGCCTTGGTGCGCCTTGTGCCTTTAATAACTAAGCCAAGACCGCTCAGGAACGAAAAGAGAGGTGTAAAGGCCGGTATTTTGCGCGTGCCCTTTAAACAGTTGACAAGTTGTGCAAGTCATAACGAGATTGGCAACATCCTCTTTTAATTTAGGCCAATAAAATCAGGTGTTAGCGAGGTCCAAGAGTTTATTTTACCCAACATGACCTCCTAATCCAGAAGAATGACACTCTCTTAGTAAGGTCTCCCTAATTGGTCCACAAATACAAAGGTGAGTCCTTTTAAATAAAAAACCCTCCCTCAAAATATATTCCGTAGTGGGATCAGTACCGCTAAAGTGACACGTGGCCCAAATCTCGCCGAAATATGGATCAGAAGGATAAAGGTCCTTCTGCGTATCTAAGTCGAGGATATGCGACTGAAGGGTGATTGTGACATGTGACATACGGCTAAGC
This sequence comes from Platanthera guangdongensis, assembly GCA_039583875.1. Classification (NCBI taxonomy): domain Eukaryota; kingdom Viridiplantae; phylum Streptophyta; class Magnoliopsida; order Asparagales; family Orchidaceae; genus Platanthera; species Platanthera guangdongensis. The sequence goes on from CM077147.1 coordinate 32,609,564, forward strand.
GCGTCTGCTACTCTATTCGAAACACCAGGCTTATGTTTTGGCATGTCTATGCACCTCCTTTTGAGAATTCAAATGTCAAAGTTCATCATGATTAGTATTAAGGATGAACTCACATTGAATTAAATAATGACGCAATGACGAAGGGCTTGGACGATGGTGTAAAATTCTAAATCGTATGTGGAATAATGAATTTTGACTTCATTTAACCTCTCACTAAAAATGCGACGGACCGTCTTTCTTGACTTAAGACAACCCTATTTCAATAATTGAGGCGTCGTAATTTACCTCAAAGATTTTCTCGAAATTAGGATGTGCTAGCACAGAAGCACTTGTCAACTTTTCCTTGATAAGAGAAAAGGTACGCTCCGTTTCGTCAGTCTAAATAAAATGACCCTTTTAAGATAGTCAGTCACAGACGAAATTAGAGTGCTAAAGTTCCTATTAAATCGTCTATAAAACGAGGCTAACCCGTGGAATCTGCGAGCTGCAGTGAAGTCTTTGGGCTAGGCCACGCCCTAACTGCTTGGATCCTTTCAGGGTCAACCTTAATTCCTTCGGCCGACACAATATACCCTAAGAAGGTCAAACTATCGGTCTAAAATACACACTTCTTAAGGTTCATGTAAAGCTTGTTTTTTAAAAGCATCTGAAGGACCTGACGCAGGTGCACAAGATGTTGGTTGGGATCGGTGCTATAAACTAAGATGTCAGCAAAATAAAACACACAAACTCCCATCAAAGGGCAAAGAACTTGATGCATGAGTCACATAAAGGTACTAGGGGCATTGGCGAGGCCGAAAGACATCACAAGCGACTCGTAGAGTCCTTCCCTGGTATTGAAGGCTGTCTTCCATTCATAATCTAGATCTGATGGTAGCCACTCTTACGATCAATCTTAGAAAAAAACTTGCACCCACTGAGTATGTCGATCATATCATCCAATCGGAGAATCGAAAAATGATACTTAGTGGTAATTTTGTTGATGGTTTGACTATCCACGCACATACACCAAGTTCCTTCCTTCTTAGTGATGAGGAGTGCATGAACAACACATGAGCTCATACTCTCCCTAATATGACCCTTTTTGATTAGGTCAATGACTTGACGGTGGAGCTTCTCGTGCTCCTTAGGACTCATACGATAGTGCGGTAAATGAGGTAGGCTAGCACCTGATATAAGATCAATATAATGTTGTATATCACGCATGAGAAGGAGATGATCTGGTAGCTCCTCGGGCATGATAGTAGAAAACTCAGAAATAAGTCTGCGCACTGAACTCGGAATCTCCGTGGACTCTCAACTGGAATCTAAACCCGCTAAAATATAGACAACTTCACTCGCCTTCATTCCCTCTTGGAATCAGGGACCAAAAAGTAACATGTGGGCTGAAGGAAATCACAGTAATAGGAGAAGTCGTGCTACCACTAAATGAGTAATGTTCCAAGGGTTTTGGTAGAGGCTCGTTCTTTTGGGGAAGAAGAACAATCTTCCGCCCACTACGTTCAAAAGTGTACGAGTTCTTTGCTCCGTCATGAACTACGTGCTTATCAAACGGCCACGGACGCCCAAACAAGATGTGACAAACCTCCATGGTTGCAACGTGACACCAAACAGAATCCTGGTTGGATGCCCCTATGAAAAACTCGATTAAACACCGATGTGTGACTGTAATTGTCACAGAACTAGTGACCCATGACTAGCTGAATGGTTTTTCTAAAGGTTGAGTTTTAAGTTTAAGCTTCTCTACCTTGCGCTGCAACACAATTTTTCATGCTCCCGCTATCAGTAATGATGGAGCAAAATTGCCCCTGAATGCGTGCAGTCGTACGAAAAATATTATGTCCCAACCATTCATCATCTGTGGACATTTTGGGGGTCAGAAGACTATGCTACATGCTCAAACTAGGTGCCCCGCATGCTCTCCTACGTCTTCGTCTACGACGTCCGGAAGTTGGTGGGAGTCTGTAAGGAAAACTCCATACTCAGGCTTCTGATCCTCCTTAGACTCAATCACAACTACAAACTGCCTACGGGGCACTCCGAGGACTTGTGTGTTCTGGTTCCATGTACTTAAAACACCGAAAGGTTCCCGGGTTGGGCCGGGAACCCATAACCTCTTTTCCTTTAGCATAGGCAAGGGCGGACTAGGGGCACTAGTGGACCCTGGAGGGGGACTCTGTATGAGTGGTTTGGGTAAGTTCGAGTTAGGAGGTCTTTCAGAAATCCTAGGGCCGGAAGATTTCTTCTGCAGTGATGTTTCTACACAGCGGGTCCTACTAGAAATCTCCCCTAGATCTTGGAAATCGTGAAGCTCTACCTGCTCTCGGATGGCATAACGCAGACCGTTAAAATATCGAGACACAGTCATATCGTCCTCCTTTCAGATGTCTAACCTAGACTGGAGGATAAGAAACTCGTTGGTGTAGTCGTCCACCGAGAGTTTATCCTGTCGTAGATTATTAAACTTACGATATAAATTTTGAAGATAATCTTGAGGGACGTATCGCTTCCGCAACTGATTTTTAAATTTGATCCAGGTCGTGATGGGGGACGAACCTAAGATGAAACGATTACGCTTTAATTGGACCCACCAGACTAGTTCAGGGCCCTTTAGCCGAAGGGGACGTACTCGACTTAATGATTCAAAGACATCCATTTCCAAGCCATGAATCGTTTCATACGCTCACACCAATCTAGGAATCCTTCGGGTTCTACTCGGCCCTCGAAATCCCCTACATCCAACTTGACACCCGTATCCCAACGCGTTTGGTTTTGGGGTTCAAGATGTTGTGGCAAGGGTTCCTCCTCCCTAGGGTTTGGTAGAGGTTCCTGTTTAGACCTAGGCGTCTACCGGCTTTGAGATTATTGATGGAGGTTCGTAACCATTTATGGTTTGTGTAACACCACCCATTTGTACTGTGAGTGTTTCAACCATTTGCATGAGCTTGCCCATGCGTTGTCAATTTGTCAACGCTCGCCTCGATTTTGTCCACTTGATTTTCCAATTTTTTTAAAAAATAAAAGTTTAAATTTGTGTTTTTTAAAAAATAATAATAACATTTTTTTTTAAAAAACTAAATAAAATAAAACAGGATCGTTTGATTCACGATAGAAGTGAATCAAATCTCCTCTGATACCAAACTGATGCAGCCTGGTACCAAGCTAATTACTTAGCACCGGCCTTCCTGAGAGAGCGGGGACGTCGTTAGTTGACTCTCTACTCGAGACGATTCGACTCGGAGAATCGTGCGTTGGCTCCGTGCTCGAGTTTAGTAATTCCGCAAACAGCTAGCTCAAACAAGCGACAAAGTTCGTGCGTAACTTTGGAAAAAAACGATAGCATAAACTGTAAGGATTGGAAGGGCATGATCCAAAGATACCTTAATCATTACATGTTACTCTTTATATATACAGGAACAAAAATAAGAGAGAGGAGGTGGATAGCACGCGCCAAAGTACTAGTTTAAATATAAAACAAAGTTTCTGTTAGAAAAGTCCATGTAAAGAGTCCATTATTGAGCTCATTTTTCCTTCTTTCTCTTCTCTCCTCTTTAGTCCCACATCATATATAGGATTGATTCTCTCCTTCTTCCTCCTATATATTTGTGTTCTCTCCTTGTATTTATATATATAAGAAATATACATAAGTTTTTAAGCTCTTTATACATGGTATCAGAGGGATCGGTCCTCCTTGGGCGGCCTCTCTTTTCTTAACCGCCTACCTTGGTCGGTCTCCTTCCTCTCTTGCGGCCTGCGGCCTCCTACGGCCTCCTGCAGCCTGCATCTTCTGTCTGCTCCTCTATCTGCTCGGCTAGTTGCGACCTCTCTCTGATTCCGCTCCCTCTTCCTCTCAGTGGTTCCACCCTCCTCCTCGGGCTTCTTATAGCCTCCTTCCTCTCTGACCCGTGGGGTCCACTTCTCTCAGCTACTCTCACTCAGTCCGCTGCGACCTCCTCCTGTCCGCTCCGGGCTTCTCTCCTGCTCCTTACCGTGTGATCTCCAGCTCTTCCCGCTGCGGTCTCCATCTCCTTCTGCTTCTATGGGATCTTCTGTCAACTCCACTGGCCCGGCGGCTAGTCCGCCTACAGACCGTCCGACTTGTCCTGCAGACCGCCCGGTTTGTTCTGCTGAAGTCCGCGACGAACTAAGGATCACTACTATTTCTCTCTCTGGGAAGAAAAACTTTATCCCTTGGCTGCATTCTGTTAGATGGGTTCTTCAGGCAAAGGGCCTCTTGCCTCACCTTACTCAGACACCTCCTTCCCCTCCTATCGATGTGGCTACGAATGATGGTCGCGTTCATGCTTGGCTCCTTAATTCATTGGATGGTGAACCCTATTAGATGGCTATGTATCACGACACCGCCAAGGCTATGTGGGATGAGTTGAATTCCTTATACTCAGGCCGCGACAACCTTCAGCATCTCTACGACATCCTCACCGATCTTCTTGCTCTCGACACTGGCGGGGCTTCGGATATCACCTCCTTTGTCGCTTGGGCCAAAACCCTTGCTGAGGCCTGGATCCAGCATCAGCCGTCTACCAATGATCATGCTGCTCAGCGCGCTCAGAAGGAAGCCGCCTGCATTGCCATCATGATGGCCCGTCTTCCGTCTCACCTTCAGAGCATTCGAACTCAGGTCCTGACTTCTCCCACAACACCGTCTTTCTCTGATGTTTGCTCCATGCTTCTCCGCGTGTCACCTCCTCCGGATACTTCTGCCCCTTCTTCCCCGACCCTTCTTCAGCAGGCCCCTTCGCTCCTACCGTCCCCTCCTACCTTTGCTCGAGGCGGACGTTCGGGCTCTCGGGGCCGTGGGCGTGGTGGTCGGGGTTGGCCGAAGTGTTCCTACTGCGGGAAAGACGACCACCTTGAGGCGACCTGCTATCGGAAAATTGGTTATCCTGCTCATCCGACGTCATCTGTTGTTGCTGCCGCCCCTCCTGATCTTGAGGCCGTCCGTTTCCAGCTCCAACAACTCCAGGGGCTGCTCAACCCGCCCTCTGCCTCCATTGCCTCCATCTCCAACACAGGTACTGCTTGTTTATCCACCAACACGGGTTGGATCGTGGACTCAGGTGCCACTTATCACATTACTTCGCAACGGCCTGCGCAGTACTTGGATTCTCCTTATCCGAAGTCTATCACTGTGGCCAATGGGGCGACGGTTCCCGTCTCCGGCTCGGCGGATCTTTCTCTCAACCCATCGATCTCCCTTCGCTCGACTCTTCATGTTCCGAGCTCACCGTTCAATTTACTCTCTATTGGACGTCTTACCAGTAATATTGATTGTTCTGTCATATTCACATCTTCTTCTTTTGTTATACAGGATCGGCGGACACAGACTACCATTGGTAAAGGCACACTGCGGAACAAGCTCTACCTTCTCGATGACTCTCCCATCATTCTCTCTTTTGTCTCTTCCGCTGAGTGGCATCAACGTCTTGGGCATGCCCCTCTGCCGGTTCTCCAGCGGGCTCTTCCTGATCTCTCTTTTCATCCATTTCAGTGTGAGTCATGTATCTTCGGCAAACAACCACGTTCTTCTTTTCCTGCGCATTGTACTCGGAGCGCTGCTCCATTTGATTTAGTTCATTCTGATGTATGGGGCCCTTTTAAGATTACAAGTATTTCTGGTTTTCGTTACTTTCTCACATTTATTGATGATTACTCTCGCACTACGTGACTATACTTACTCCGTGATCGCTCCGTGCTTCCCTGTGTTTTTTGGGCTTTTGTCCTTGAGATCCGTACACAATTCCACACCACGCTCAAAATATTGCGCACCGATAATGCTTGTGAATATACGGGCCACGAATTTATCGCTTTATGCTCTGAATTCAGGATTATTCATCAAACATCTTGTGCCTACACACTCCAGCAAAACGGTGTTGCCGAAAGGAAGAACCGCCACTTACTCGATTTAGCCCGCTCCCTCATGCTTCACATGCATGTTCTCAAGTCCTACTGGAACTTCGCGGTCTCCACTGTCTGCTTTCTCATTAACCGTCTCTCTTTCTCCGTCCTTCACTATGCTACTCCGTTCATCCTACTCTTTCCCTCCTCTCCGGCTTTTCCTCTCCCGCCTTATGTCTTTGGCAGCACCTGCTACGTCCACCGTCTGGGGCCGTCCTCAGATAAGTTGGATCCCCGGGTGGCTAAACACATCTTTGTCGGCTATTCGCGAACCCAGAAGGGCTATGTCTGTTATTCTCCAGCTACTCGAAAGATCTCGGTCTCTGCTGACGTTACCTTACGAGAAGATCAACCGTTTTTTCCTGCTCCTTTACTCGCTCATCTACCACCAGCTCCTCTTCCGCCATCCATCCCACGTCCGGTTATCCCCATTACTATACCACCATCGCCGGTTCCACCTGCACCGGCTCCTATTCCCTCCAAACCACCCGTTATCCGTGTCTACACTCGCCGCCCTCCCGGTTCCGTTTCCCCTCTGCGGTCTGCCTCCACCACGGATACTCCGCATCCTGCTGATCAGGTACAACCCTCCACTGCTCATCCTCTGGCCAACTACGTCCCCCTCCGTCGACTCTCTCCCCTCATGCACACATTTGCTACTTCTCTTTCTTCGGTCTCTGTCCCTAACTCTCTGCAGGAGACGCTTCAACATCCGGGCTGACGGACAGCCATGGAGGAAGAGATGTCTGCGCTCTGGGCTAACCAGACATGGACCGTTGTACCCCTTCCACCGGGTTATACACCGGTTGGGTGTAAGTGAGTCTTTGTCATCAAACATGCTGCTGATGGGACCATTGACCGTCTGAAGGCTCGTCTCGTGGCTCGTGGTTTCACCCAGCAACAGGAGATCAATTATGAGGAAACTTTCTCTCCAGTGGCCAAGCTTAATACAGTTCGCGTACTCATCTCTATCGCTATCCATCGACAGTGGCCCCTCTTTCAACTGGATATCAAGAATGCTTTCTTAAATGGGGATCTCCAGGAGACAGTGTATGTGCAACAACCACCCGGGTTTGAGACCACGGAGAAGTCTCAGGTCTGTCGTCTTTTAAAGGCTCTGTATTGTCTCAAACAATCCCCACGAGCATGGTTTGACAAATTCAGTAAGGCCATTCGTGATATTGGTTTTACTCGAAGCTCGGCCGACTTCTCGCTCTTTACTCGTCACCGAACAACAGGAACGGTCCTTCTGTTAGTATACGTTGACGATATCATCATTACGGGAGATGACTCACAAGGGATACAGATAGTCAAACTACATCTAAGTTCCGTCTTTCAGACAAAAGATCTGGGGCCCCTACGATACTTGGGTCTCGAGGTTGCCAGACGGCCGGATGAGCTTGTCCTCTCTCAACGGAGGTATTGTCTCAACCTCCTTCGTGATGCAGGTTATTCAGGCTGTAAGCCGAGTGACACCCCTATGGATGTAAACCAGAAGTTGTGCACCCAGACATCTGACTCAGATCTCCTACTCTAGAATCCTGAATATTATCGTCACCTCGTTGGAAAATTGATCTATCTCACGGTTACCAGACCAAATATTTCTTTCGCTGTTGGTATTGTCAGTCGATACATGCACTCTCCTCGAAAATCTCATCTTCAGGCTGTTGAACGCATTCTCAGATACCTTAAAACAACTCCTGGTCAAGGACTTGTTTACAGAACCTCTTCTTCAGCTCAAACATTGGTGGCATACTCAGATGCTGATTATGCTGGTTCCCTTGATGACCGACGATCTACCAGTGACTTTTGCACCTACTTTGGAGGACATTTTGTAACATTGCGAAGCAAGAAACAAACGGTCGTTGCTCGATTATCAACTGAGGCGAAATACCGGGCAATGACATCTGTTGTGTCTGAACTGACATAGCTTGAGAGCCTTCTCACCGATCTGGGTGTAAAACTACCTTCACCGGCTCTTCTCCTCTGTGACAGCCAAGCTGCTATACATATTGCCAAGAACCCGGTCTTCCACGAAAGAACAAAGCACATCGAAGCCGACTGCCACTTCATCTGGGAGAAAGTTCAAATGAAGAAGCTCGATCTAAAGCATGTTCCTGGGTCTGAAAAAGTTGCGGATGTCCTCACAAAGGCTCTTTCCAGGCCCCTCTTCTATCAGTGCTTGTCCAAGCTTGGCGCATACGATTTGTACGCTCCAGCTTGCGGGGGAATGTTAGAAAAGCCCATGTAAAGAGCCCATTATTGTGCCCATTTTTCCTTCTTTCTCTTTTCTCCTCTTTAGTCCCACATCATGTATATGATTGATTCTCTCCTTCTTCCTCCTATATATTTGTGTTCTCTTCTTGTATTTATATATATAAGAAATATACATAAGTTTTTGAGCTCTTTCTACAATTTCAATTAAAAAAAATCCTCAAATTGAGTTGATAATTTTTTGTTATGTAACTTATGTATCAGTTATTATGTTTTGGTTTTACTAAGTTCAACTTATTTCGCCTTTTAATTTGAATGATATTTGGTGGGAGAACCTGTGACAATTTTGTTAGAGTTAATATATGCAATATTTTAATATTAGTGAGTTTAGTCCCATACTGCCTATCAGTGTTGGGTGTCATGTTGTAGTTCCTATTTATAGCCCCTTTGAGGAAGAATATATTGCACCAACTATTTCCTTCTACATGGTATCAGAGCAGGTTTTGAAACCTAAATAAATTTTTTCTCCCGTTTTTTTTCTCTTCCGCACTGTTTCCCCTCTCCCCCGTCCCAACCCGTGCTTCCATTTCCGCTCCCTGCTAGGGCTCGACGGGTGATTCGCCCCCCTGCTCCCGTCTACGACATCGGCCCTTGATTCCATGACGGGAGCGGGCCTCTCTTCTGCGACATCGACGTCCTCTTCGTCTCCCAACGGATTCTCCGTTTCTTCTTCTTCCCGACGGATGCTTCTCCCGACGTCGACATCGGCTGCTTCCGCCGCTACTGTGCGCTGCCTGCGACATCTCTGCTTCTCCCGACAGCTTCAGCTCTGCTCCTCTGCGTGACTGCTTCTCCCACCAGCTCTCCTTCTCCCGATGCTGCTCCGCCGCTACTTCATCTTCTCCGGCCTGGCTTCCGACATCATTTTACTTCTCATTTTTCTTCTCCTCCGGCGGCTGCCTCTTCTCCGGCCTGCGGCTCTGTCGCTGCTTCTTCTCCGGCCTGCTGCAGCTACAACTGCTTCTTCTCCAGCTGCCAGGCGCTGCTTCCTCTCCGTGCCGCTGCGGCTCTGCCGCTGCTCTCCTTCACCGGCGGCTACTTCTCTCTCCGACTACTTCTTCTTCTCCGGCCTGCTGCTGCAGCTGCTACTTCTCCGGCTTCTGTCTGCACCCGCTGCAGCTCTCTTCTTCTCCGACATGGATGCTGCTCTGCCGCTGCTTCTCCTGCCAGCTGCTGCTGCAGCTGCTTCTTCTCCGTCTGCCGCTGCTGCTCTGCGCTGCTTCGTCTCCGGCCCCGTTTAGGGTTTAATGTTACTGTTTTTTTTCTCTTTAAGTTTTCTTGTTGTTGTGGTGTGTTAGTGTAGTCTCTTTACGATTTCGGCCCCTTCTTTCACGTGATCTGGGTTCATGTACCCGACGAGGGTCCCACACGTGCACGTGGTCTACGTGAGGGAGAGTGTACGTCACGGCCTCCAGGCATAGTCTATGCCTTCATGCACGTATTCCACGCGAGAGGGAGTGTTTGTGATAACGGCGACTCGGATGCCTCTTTCCCGACTCTTGCCTCAATCACACATGGCCCCCAGGTCGATCTCGTATGTTGTTTGTGTCTCCTCGTTGTTTTCTCTGGATTTGGTAGGGTTGGTTTGGTCTTTCATGGTTGACCTAGTTTCCGCTCCGAGTGTATCCAGCGTGGTCATGGTCGGTTTTGTGGACCAACGTCGTGTGTCTCTTGCCCGGTTGATGTATCCCCGGTGACACGCGGTTGGGCCTCGGTGGTTGTTGTTTTGTCACACGTTGTCAACCTTCTTGTAACTTCCGTTTTATGTTGTGTTCAAGCTGTAGGGTCCCCCTTCAGCTTGAGGGGGAGTGTTAGAGTTAATATATGCAATATTTTAAAATTAGTGAGTTTAGTCCCACACCGCCTGTCGGTGTTGGTTGTCATGTTGTAGTTCCTATTTATAGCCCCTTTGAGGAAGAATATATTGCACCAACTATTTCCTTCTACAAATTTCACAACAAGTTTGTATAAACAAATATCAAATTGTCCTATTAAAGCTGTCAACATTAATCGTAACTCCATTTTTGAAATTCATTCTATTCATTTTCTGTTAAGATGATGCCGTATGAACATATACTTTATCTTGCGTGATTACAATTTAATTTCTTCTGCCTTCAAGTATGTTGCCTGATCTTGTGTCATTACTTTTTCTCAACTAGGGAATGGAAACAAGAATGGTCTTTTTGCTGTTCTCTTGAGGGACTACAGTGCATATGCTGCTGCAAGTTGCATGAACAGACTGGCAAAACTGAGGCAATTTCTCAAAACCTTGATATACTATAATGTGTAATAAGTTAAGCAAAATAGGGAAAAATGTGTTGACCAAATCTTACAATTTTATGATAGTTTTCATATGGGTTGATGTTTTTCAGTTAACTTTCTATTCACATCTCTGTAGTATCTCTTTTTTATGTACGAATGATTTTTTGTTGGCTGACACTCTTCATTTTGATTCATCCTGAGCGTTTGATGTTATGGATGGAGGTAACACTTGGTTGGACTATCTTTTTTCAAAATTCCCCAGCCAGTTGTAGATATAACAACATTAAAATGTATATATATAAATATATGTAGGTCTACGATATATAAAGAAATACCTTCTTTGTAATACATTATACATTACACCATCAAGTTAATTACAACCATCTATGTTATATTTTAGTAATTCCTACTATTTACATGATATATAAAGATAAATATTATATTATATAAATAAAATTATATATATATATAAATTAATATAATGTATTGACATAATAAAAGTTTATATCCAATAAATAAGATAAGGTACATTTCCCAGTACTGCGAGGAGACATGTATATAAAGTAGTCTCGCATTATGAAATTCTTGTAGTCTTGTGCACTTTAATATAGATCCAGGGCCTCTCTATCTATGATCAATTAATTTTAGGTTGGATGCATAGGTTCTAACTATTTCTACCCATGTTCATGCTACATTCTTTGGGATAGGCTTTGCATAAAAGTACTAATTTTAATGAAACCTTAGTTCAGTTAATTATATGAAGTATATGCTAATGGTAAGATAACAAATAGTTGTCTATATTAAAATATTGACAACACCATCAAACACATGCATATAATATGGATTTTATACTGACGTGCATTTCTCATAAAAAGATGTGCAAGTTGTGGGTGAGGTGGTGGGCGCTAAGTGTTCTGCTCTTTAATTATATTTTTCACTGTTTTTAATACCTTTTGAAATGTGTGATGGGATGAAGTCTGATACATTTCTCTGCCGTGTAATTACTAAATAGATTAAATGTGCTACTGAATATGCTGCAGTGCTAGGTGGATTGGAAACCATGGATTTTCTATTGGCATTGATGATGTACAACCTGGAGAACGCCTCAATCAGAAGAAAAAAAGGATAATTGATGAAGGAAACCAAAAATGCCTAGAGTTTATTACCAAATATAACAGAGGAGAGCTTCCTTTGGCCACAGGATGTGATGCAGTTCAAAGTTTGGAGGGGGCAATTTATAATGAGCTGAATAAAATTCGAGGAGGTGCAGCAAATGTAAGTACAATGATTGCAACTCCTTTTTTCGTATGATCTTTGTTCATTGGTCAATATCCTTTCCATCAAAGCCCTAAGCAATATCTGGTGAATTTTGTGTCTAAGTAATTGTCAATCGTATAATGATTCTGAATTTTCTATTTTAGGCTTGTATGGATGAACTGCATTGGAGGAACAGTCCTTTAATCATGTTCCAATGTGGATCTAAGGGTTCTGATGCAAATATTAGTCAGATGATTGCGGCAGTCGGGCAACAATCTGTTGGTGGTCGTCGAGCCCCAAACGGATTTATAGATCGGACACTTCCTCATTTCCCAATAAATTCAAAGACACCTTCTGTAAGTTCGATATCAAATTTATCTTTACTTGTTTTTCTCCTGACTTTGATTCAGTGTTATTGTTTGTATGTGATATGAAATTTACTTCTTTTATGATTTGGTGTTATTATTAAATTATATCACATGTGCTGTATTTTTTTGTGAGGTCAAGTGATGTAGGGTAGGCTATGAAGTGCACCACTTAGACTCTATATGCAACACAATAATTGGTTCATGCGACGGATTATTAGAGCAATGAAAATAACAACGCCACAAGCAAATAACTACAACAAGAGTTTATTTTAATATTTGGCAAATTTCTTAGTTGGCTTTCCTCCTCTCGGAGGGCCAAAAGCGAAGCGTGCGGCGAAGGGATCCACCTGCAGGTTAATAATCAATCGATACAAAATGCCACAAACAAGTTCCAAGCAAATATGAGATCTTCCAATAATAATATCCAGAAAATAGTACAACACAATCACAAAAAAAACTCAAGACTAGGGGCTGATTTCGGGCAATGGAAGTGGAAGGTGCGGGTGGCGTAGATCGGGTGCCGGGTGGTGGAGCCGGAGGTGGAGTTGACGGGAAGGGGCTGTTTTGGTGGTGGGAGAAGGGATCGAGACGGAAAACGGGCGGATCCGGATGAATACGCGCGGATCCGGACTCGGGTGGACGGATCCGGTAATAGATGGCCGGATCCGGTTTGGGGAGAGTGGATCGAGTGACGGGAGGGTAGATCGGGGCGTTTTAACCCGGATCGTGGGGAGTAATGGTAGAGGGGGGTTAGCGGGCGGTGGATCCACGGATTTGGGGTGGGGGAAGAGCGTTGGCGGGTTGGTAGGAGGCGGAAAGGGGGGCGGGTGGCTGGTTCCAGGCGGCAGACCGGTGGGAGGGGCTGGCGGCCTGGATAGGGAGGAGACAGGAGGGGGTTTCTGGCGGCCGGACCTGGGCGGAAGCAGGGAGGGGGCTGGCGGCCTGGATGGGGGGGAAAGGCCGGGGGTTTTGGGCGGCCGAAGCTGGGCGGAAACAGTGAGGGGTTGGCGGCCTGGATGGGGAGGAGAAAGTGAGGGAGAGGAAGAGGAAAACTTACCCCAAGACGTCGGCACCAAGGGTCCACGGCGTCGGCACCGCGGAAGACCACCGGAAGTAGGGAAGAGACTCTCCAACTTCAGCAATGATAACCCTAACCAGCCACTAGTCCTATTTATAAGAAAACAAGCATGAGGGCATCCCATCCAACGGCTATGATTGGCCGGTGGGTTTGCCCTTAAATAAAATAAGTACGTGTCCAAAAAAAATACATAAATATATAATTCTGATTCGCGGCGACGTGCCGGACGCAACCGCGGGGTCGGATCGGCGATCCGATCACGTCTTCCGGCGGGAATAAATGAACGTGGGTCCCGCCCCATCATGTGCACGGTCCGATGGATTCCCATCAACTCCCCCCGACTGAAAGGCATTCATCTCCGAGGAATGGAGACGATCGTACTGGAGTCGAAGTCCGGGGGCAAGTCGATCAAGCTCTGCCGGTAGTATCCAAGCGTCGTCAGCGTCTGTACGACCCCGCCAATGAACCAAGTAGCGAAGGCGCGACCCGTCCGTGTTGGGAACAATCTGGTGGGATCTGATCTCCGTGATGCTCTCGTCTCTCATGATGGGATCCGGTGTGAGTGGTGATGCCGGCGGTGGTACCAATGACGACGAACTCCCAGGGGAAAGGGTGTCAGTAGTGGGCGGGCTGTGGTGGCCAACTGGTGTGGGTGGGGTGGTGGGGAAGGAGGGCAAGGGGGAAGAGGGTGGCGCGCCTCCACTGCTCGGGTCCCCATAGTCATGAGGCTCGTAATAGGGTGTCAGATCCTCGATATTAAAAACTGGATGAATCCCCATGGTTGCCGGGATATCTAGCCTGTAGGCGTTTGTCCCAATCCGACTAATAACTGAGAAAGGACCCATTTGCCTGGCGCTTAGCTTCTTGGCAGACCCCGAAGGGAGTCTCTCCGGGCGGATTCGTACCATCACCCGTTCGCCAATATTAAAAATACGCTCTCGTCTTCGCTGATCTGCGTGAGTTTTATAATTTTCATTGCTCATATTAATACGTCGGCGAACCGACTCATGCAACTCATGCAGATGCTGTGCAAATGACTCGGCAGACTCACTAGGACGAGACTCTAACGGGCTCGGAATAAGGTCAAGGGGTTTCCGGGGGTCGTAACCTGACACTATATGAAATGGACTCAAGCCAGTAGTCCTATTGACGGAGCTATTATATGCAAACTCGGCGACCGGCAGGTCTAAGTCCCAACTACTCACTCGCTCTCCCACTAGACATCTCAACAAGTTCCCTAAACTCCTATTTACTACCTCCGTCTGGCCGTCCGTCTGTGGGTGGTAGGCAGTCGAGAACTTAAGGGTGGTGCCAGTCTTGAGCCACAGGGTCTTCCATAAGTAGCTCATAAATCTCACGTCACGGTCCGATACGATGGTCTTGGGAAGGCCGTGTAATCGGAAAACGTCCCTCATGAAAATGGATGCAACGTGGGTCGCGTCCGCCGTCTTGCGGCATGCAATGAAATGAGCCATCTTCGAAAAGCGATCAACCACCACGAAGATGGAATCGTGCTTCCGAAGAGTGCGGGGAAGTCCAAGGACGAAGTCCATGCTAAGGTCCTCCCAAGGTCGACGTGGGACCGGTAACGGAGTATATAGGCCCGTGTTCTGCTTCGTACCCTTGACCGTCTGGCAGGTACGACAGTGGCGGACGACTCTAGTCACATCCTTCCTAAGCGTGGGCCAGTAGAGACGGTCCTCCACAATGGCTATAGACTTGTCGCGCCCAAAATGTCCGGCGGCTCCACCCGCATGCAACTCCCAAATCAGGAAATCACGATACGATGTTCGGGGAATGCATAGGCGGGATCCATGGTATAGATATCCCTCGAAGATCTGATATCCCTCAACAGGGTTTGGGGGATCTCAGGATATGGCGGTGTAAATCTCACCAAAATCAGGGCACGTCGGATACTCTAAGATCCTGCGCTCAAGCCCGTCGACGCGGGCGGTCATCGTCTGAAGCAAAGAGACACGACGACTCAACGCATCGGCCGGCTTGTTCTCAACACCCGCGCGGTGCTTGAGAACGTAATGAAAATCCTGCAGATACTCAACCCACTTCGCATACCGGTGGCCCAGCTTGCGTTGCGAATCGAGGTAACGGAGGGCCTGGTGGTCGGAATACAACATGAACTCCCGGGGAAGGAGATAGTGTCGCCAGTAGCGCAGAGACTGGACAATAACATAAAATTCTCGATCATAGTTCGAGTACTTTTGCTTTGCGTCATTCAACTTCTCACTAAAGTAGGAAACTGGGTGTCCCTCTTGGCTCAATACGCCACCTATGCCGATACCGGACGCGTCGCAGGCGACCTCAAAGGCGCAACTGAAATCTGGTAACCTCAGGACGGGAGCTGTCGTCAATCTCTCCTTAATCTCCTCGAAGGCTCTGGTGGCTGCGGGGGTCCACTGAAACTCTCCCTTCTTGAGACAGCTCGTGAAGGGGGCCATGATCGTGCTGAACCCCTGGACAAACCTCCTATAGAAGGTGGCAAGCCCGTGAAAGCTACGAGCCTCGTGGATATTCCTAGGTACAGACCAATCTCGAATAGATTTGACCTTCTCAGGGTCCACGGAGACTCCAGTGGAGGAAATAATAAAGCCTAGGAAGTGGACGGACTCGGACAGAAAGGTGCACTTCTTCAGGTTCACATACAACTTCTCTTGACGGAGGGTGCCAAAGAGAAGTCTCAAATGATCGAGGTGAGCGGCCTGAGTCTGGCTGTAGACTAATATGTCATCAAAGTACACCACCAGGAACTTGCTCATGTAGGGCCGCAACACCTGTGTCATAACTCGCATGAATGTGCTCGGGGCGTTGGATAGCCCGAATGACATGACTAGCCACTCATACAGACCGTCCTTGGTCTTAAATGCGGTCTTCCACTCGTCCCCCTCACGAACTCGTATCTGATGGTACCCGCTGCGGAGGTCGATCTTGGAGAAGATCTGGGCACCGGACATAGTATCCAGTAAGTCATCGAGTCGTGGGATGGGGAAGCGATACTTGACCGTGATCTTATTGATGACACGGCTGTCGATGCACATACGCCAACTACCGTCCTTCTTAGGGGTAAGAAGGGCGGGAACCGCACAAGGACTCATGCTCTCGCGAATGAACTGCTTCCTAAGAAGCTCGTCAACTTGCCGTTTGAGCTCACCGTGCTCATCCGGGTGCATACGGTAGTGAGGCAGGTTCGGGAGGGAAGCTCCCGAGACTAAATCAATGGCATGCTGAATGTCCCGAGTGGGGGGCAGCTCATCGGGGAGCTCGTCTGGCATAATGTCCGCAAACTCGCCTAACAGGGGACGCACCGCGAGTGGGAAATCAATTGGAGCGTCCTCAGTAACCTGGGTAGCGGCGACTACATAAATGACGTCGGACTCGGCACTATCTCGCAGAAACTCACCTCGCCTCAGAATATGCAGTGGTCGCGAGGCGCTCGTGCTCGGAGATGACTCTACCACACCCTTGGGTCGATCTCGGGGCTGGATGGGCGTCAACGTGATCTTCCGCCCCTTATCATAAAAGACACACGTGTTCGAGCGACCGAAGCACGTGACATCACGATCAAAAAGCCAGGGGCGGCCAAGCAACACGTGAGCGACGTCCATGGGAATAACATCGCACCAGACCTTGTCCTGAAAGGATGCAATGGTGATCGGGACTAAACAACGCTGGGTGACCTGAATCGTCGTCTTGTCAACCCAGACGACACAGTACAGATGGGGGTGAGGCTCTGCCTTCACCTGCATACGGTCAAGCGCTTTCT
The DNA here is from genome assembly GCA_039583875.1 of Platanthera guangdongensis. Classification (NCBI taxonomy): domain Eukaryota; kingdom Viridiplantae; phylum Streptophyta; class Magnoliopsida; order Asparagales; family Orchidaceae; genus Platanthera; species Platanthera guangdongensis. Next base: position 32,626,497 of record CM077147.1, read on the forward strand.
GGGCTACAATATTCACGCAACTCCCACCATCAATGGCTAGCTTGCAGGGACCGCCTGCACTAGGGAAGTACGTGTAAAAGATGGTCGTGCGTCGCCAGTCCTCGTCCACACGTGGGGTGTGTAGGAGGCGCCGAATCACTCCCACCTCTAATGATCGCTCGGCATCACTCTCCCAACCTTCCTCGACTGCAGCCCTAACCTCCTCTGGGGCCTCCTCTTCACCCTCTAAACCCTGTTCCTCCTCTTCCTCAAGTAACAGGTTCCGCGTGGGTCACTGCGCCGCCACGTGGCCCCTGCCAGAGCATCTAAAACATACAATGCCCCCAGATCGCTGGCCATCAGTGGCTACGACTTTACCCTTCGCATCCGCGGGGATGCGCGAGGGTGCGGCCGTGGTGGTCTGGGGCGGAGCGGGTTTCCTAAAGGTCGAGGAATCAGTCCGAGAGGTGAACTGCCTCGTACTAGACGAACGAAGGTACTGCTCATACTCGAGGGAGAGCTGGAATATCTGATCAACAGTCTCCAAGCGGTGGGGAATCAACTCTCTCCGAATATCGGAACGAAGGCCCGCCTTGAAACGGGCGGCAGTGGCAATAGGTTCCTCTGAAATATCACTCCTGACGACCAGCTCATCGAAGCGAGCTATGTACTCAGCGACAGTAAGTGTCCCCTGTCGTAAGTTCTGTAGCTGCTCAAATAGCTGATCCCGATATGACGCGGGGAGGTACTTCTCCTTCAGTCTCTCCTTCATCTCGTCCCATCTAGCGATGGGGTAGTAACCATCCCGCTCTAGAGCTCTCTCGACACTAATACAGAACACCTTAGCTTGCCCGATCAACTTCATCTTTGCAAAGCGGACGCAGCGCTCGTCACTCATGTCGTACCACTCGAAGTAGTGGTCCATGTCCAAGAGCCAATCGCTGAAGGCTTTTGGATCTAGGCGACCATCGAACGAAGGGGCATCGAGCCGGATGCGACGAGTGATGTCAAAGCCGCGGTCGCCTCTCCGCGGGTTTGGATAATCATCAGGATCATCGTCACGGTCATAATCGTGTCGAGCGGGCGGGGGTCCGCACTCACGTCGACCCGGCGGGTAATACTCGTCACGACGCTGGTCGTGGCGACCGAGCGGGGACACGCGGTTCCTAGGGCCAGGCTGTCGTGGCATACGGTAATCCTCCCACGGGGGTGGGGGTCGGCCACGAGGTGGCTCTGGGTTCCGCCATGCTGGCGGGGTGGGGGCTCTCACGGGATCTTCACGGTGGTAGCGGTCCGCAGGTGGCGGATCATCTCTGACCCGCTGCCCACGACGGGGAGAGTCGCCCGGGTCACCCGCCTCATGGTCGTGTAGGGAGGGAGTATCTCTTGCGCGCTTTATCAGATCTAGGCGACGAGTCACCGCGGCGATATCGTGACGCACGTTCTCGAACTGGGTATCCATTGCGTCAAAACGCTCTAGAATAAGGCGTTGAAAGTCTGTGGTAGCGGTGCTCGAATTTGAGCCCGCTGCCCGGTCATTTGTGACGGGTGGATCTACCATGCTTCTAAATGTCCTACCACTACGGAGCATGCAAATGGCCCGACCTGGGCTCTGATACCAACTGATGTAGGGTAGGCTATGAAGTGCACCACTTAGACTCTATATGCAACACAATAATTGGTTCATGCGACGGATTTTTAGAGCAATGAAAATAACAACGCCACAAACAAATAACTACAACAAGAGTTTATTTTAATATTTGGCAAATTTCTTAGTTGTCTTTCCTCCGCTCGGAGGGCCAAAAGCGAAGCGTGCAGCGAAGGGATCCACCTGCAGGTTAATAATCAATCGATACAAAATGCCACAAACAAGTTTCAAGCAAATATGAGATCTTCCAATAATAATATCCAGAAAATAGTACAACACAATCACAAAAAAAACTCAAGACTAGGGGCTGATTTCGGGCAATGAAAGTGGAAGGTGCGGGTGGCGTAGATCGGGTGCCGGGTGGTGGAGCCGGAGGTGGAGTTGACGGGAAGGGGCTGTTTTGGTGGTGGGAGAAGGGATCGAGACGGAAAACGGGCGGATCCGGATGAATACGCGCGGATCCGGACTCGGGTGGACGGATCCGGCAATAGATGGCCGGATCCGGTTTGGGGAGAGTGGATCGGGTGACGGGAGGGTAGATCGGGGCGTTTTAACCCGGATCGTGGGGAGTAATGGTAGAGGGGGGTTAGCGGGCGGTGGATCCACGGATTTGGGGTGGGGGAAGAGCGTTGGCGGGTTGGTAGGAGGCGGAAAGGGGGGAGGGTGGCTGGTTCCAGGCGGCGGACCGGTGGGAGGGGTTGGCGGCCTGGATAGGGACGAGACAGGAGGGGGTTTCTGGCGGCCGGACCTGGGCGGAAGCAGGGAGGGGGCTGGCGGCCTGGATGGGGGGGAAAGGCCTGGGGTTTTGGGCGGCCGAAGCTGGGCGGAAACAGGGAGGGGCTGGCGGCCTGGATGGGGAGGAGAAAGTGAGGGAGAGGAAGAGGAAAACTTACCCCAAGACGTCGACACCAAGGGTCCACGGCGTCGGCACCGCGGAAGACCACCGGAAGTAGGGAAGAGACTCTCCAACTTCAGCAATGATAACCCTAACCAGCCACTAGTCCTATTTATAAGAAAACAAGCATGAGGACATCCCATCCAACGGCTATGATTGGCCGGTGGGTTTGCCCTTAAATAAAATAAGTACGTGTCCAAAAAAATACATAAATATATAGTTCTGATTCGCGGCGACGTGCCGGACGCAACCGCGGGGTCGGATCGGCGATCCGATCACGTCTTCCGGCGGGAATAAATGAACGTGGGTCCCGCCCCATCATGTGCACGATCCGATGGATTCCCATCATCAAGACTGTTAAAAGGCATGCTGGATTAGGCTCACCAAGGAGTAACCATATCATAAGAAGTGACCAGGGATTATAATATTAATTCTTTGTGTGGCTATGGAGAGGATTAATGCCAGAACAAAAAACCTAAATGTTCTTTCTCTCCAACATGGTATCAAAGCGCGATTCTGGCGCTCTTTCTCGATTCGATGTCTCCCGCGTCTAGGTCGTCATCTGTTCATCTTCTCCCACCTATCGTCCTCATCATTTGAGGTTGATGAACAGAAGTCGTATGACCTTGATGCCGACTATCCGCATTTAAGAGCTCGCTCGAGCCATTTTTGGAATATCTACAACACCTTTGTCTGTCCTTTTTGCCGCTTTCGTCTGACTGAAGGGCTGAGATCTCCTCTTCTACCAGCCTTTTCTGGAACTGTTTTCGTGCTTGATCTTGTCGGCGTCAATTCTTGCTCGTTCGACTGTTGGGACCTTACATCTCCCATCGTGCGCTCCTGTATCCGTCAGAGCTTTTCTCTGCTGGGCCTTATGCTGTCTCATGTGTTGACTTATGGTGGGGTTCCATCATTGAGTTTTCTTTTGTTTGTCGTCTTCTGTTCGACTGTGGTGGGTTTCCCCTATCTGGAAATTGCGTTCCACATCTTCTTTTCTTCTTATGAGGGACAAATTGAAGAGTGTTGTCGTCCCGAAGGTTCGGGTGATCAAACTAAATTCTTTGGTGGAGGAAATTCTAATGCGTACTTCTCACATGATGTGACTCACGTCAAATTGTATGGTTGGAATAACCTTTTATGGGCTCAATCAATGCAAATATTTATTGGGATTCGTAGAAAACTTGAATTTATCAGTTGATCTAAACCCGCGCCCACCAAGAAGAACCCCTTTTATGAGGAATGAGGAGGACTGAACCTTGCGATAATTAATTGACTTATCAACTATATGAAACCTGAGATTGCTGGCCAATTCTTGTTCTGCCAAACAACTGTGGAAATGCGAGAATTAGTTGAAATGAACTATTCAAGAATGACATGACAAATAGAGCTGACATGACAAATATGAATGTCTTTGAGGAGTATTGTAAACTGACTCACAAGTAGGCAACAATTGATCAATATTCAACATTCAAATTATTAAATAGCCAATCTTATGAAAAAAAACAGTCTTTGAATTGCATTATGACCTGCCTCCAAAGCTTGAATTTTAGGGTGTTCAAGATGTTAGGAGAATATTTGTTCATAATTTGGAGATCATTGCTCATTATATTGTTGGAAAAGGTATCCGAATAAACTCTTGTCACATTGAAGAATGTGGGATATGATAAATCCGCCCTTATTGCTCAACAAAGAAAGTGGAACACTAAAAAATTGGAGCCTAAAAGACAGGAAGAAAAGAGTAAGATGAAGTTCTCTTGCCGCGGAAAGAAGGGACATGAAAAAGGAAAGTGAAGTGTATGAACTATTTTGTTTATTTTATCATCATGTGAAAACCCAGTTTGGTTCCCAAATTAAAATCATTTGGAGTGACAATTAAGGTAAATTTATAGGAGGGGAACTTCAGAGGTTCTTGAGAGAACATCACATTGTCTTTCAAAATTCATGTTCTGGAACTCCACAACCAAACGGAGTGTGGAAGGGAAAAATTGAAATTAATAGGTGCCTTATTACAATTGATGCACATTCCTAAGAGATTGCGAGTCAAAGGTATTCTCATTATTGTCTATTTTATTAATCTGATGACGGCTAAAACCATGGAGGGTAAGTATCCACTGCGATTTTTTTGTCCAAGTCTCCATCTCTTTAATCTCCTACTTAAGTGTTCAAATGCATTGCCCCTACATCTTCTCCTCTCCAGATTCACAATTGTTGTATTGGATACCTTATTGAGAAATATGTTAGGTATCACTTTATCTCCTCATTTCTAAAATTTTACCTTCTATTTATTTTATTGGAATCCTAAATAAAATCCAAGTCCTTATTGGAGGAAAGCTATGTAAGTGGAGATGGATGCTCTTCAATGGCAAGATATTTGGAAATTTATTCCTATTCCCCATGAATGTCATGTTGTTAGGTGTTAATAGATATATACTATCAAATATCTTTTGGATAACACTTATGATAGATATAAAATAAGACTGGTTAGTGGTTACCAAGGGTTTTCCCTGAATTGATAGGATTGACTTCCTAGAGACATTTGTACTTGTTAAACTTAATTTTGTCAGAATTCTCTTATCTATTGCTGCCCACAAATCCTGACAACTACACTAACTTGATGCGAAGAATGCATTCCTTCATAGAGAATTAAAGAAAGCAATTTATATGACTCTTCCACCCGACATACAAGTGCCTAAAGGACATGGATGTAATCTTAAAAAAGCTCTATATGACCTTAAACAATTACCTTGTGTCTGGTTTGAGAAACTAAGTATCAAACTCTTGAGCATGGACTTCTCTCAGAGTACCAATGATCATTTTGTGCTGATCTATAGGAAGAAGAGGTATACCATTATTCTTTTTAATTATGTGAATGATATTATTATCACAGGGATGAATGTCCACCATATTACTCACGTTAAAAGAGAGTTGACCTCCACCTTTGAAATTAAATATTTTAGTCTTCTTCGATATTTTATTGAAATTTAAATTGCTAGATCAGCTGAAAAATTTATGATTTTTCAACGTAAATATGTTTTGGACCTCCTTAGTGACATTGGATATCTTGAGGTGAAATCTATGGATAGTCCCTTTGATCCTAACTATGATATTCATAAGGATTATTCATCAGATATTGAAATGAAATTGGACTTCCAATGCATTATGAGTAAATTAATTTACTTGATTTTTACTAGGTCGTACATTTCTTTTGTTATCGGGTTGGTCAGCCAATTTATGCATACCCTAAAATTCATTATTATGAAGTTCTTCAAATTTTTAAGTATCAAAAAAGGATCCTAGAGAAGGTATTACATATCAAAATTATGGTCATCTTATTAAATGCAGCTACTGTGATGCAAATTTGGTTGATTCTTCCCCCGAGAGAAGATCTACAAGCGGATACATGATGAGTCCGATATTTATAGTGTTTTTCAGACTCATCCGGGCAAGTTTTCACGCGCGTGCACTACACTTTACAATCATTAATGTTTATATTCGACGCGAATCGTATTTCACACAGTGCACTATTTAGCGCCGGTGTGGTGTGTAATTGCACAGTTCATTACTGGGGGTAAGCACTTAGTGCTCCTCATTGTTTTTCTTTGCATGGTTATGTTTTTGTGTATTGGTGGTTGTGCCCTAGCTGTGTTCTTCCTGTGCAGGTGGGCAGAGCCCCATTTCAGTGGAGTTCTTTCCTGTAGGAATCGCACGATAGTGCGTTTTTATTCAGGCACGGTTGTTGCGACCGTGAGATGCCTACATCATTCTGGTGCTATGCCCCAGGTTGTGTGATTTGCTCGCGCACGGTTGTTTTGCCCGTGCGTGACCAAATTGCACGACCATCTTTTTTTGTCTGAATAATTTTTGGATTTATTGCTCGTGCGTTTTCTTCACGCACGGTTGGATTCAACCGTGCACAAAGGAAATCGCACGCTCGCTGGTTTTGCCTGATAATTTACGATCTGACTCCGCCCGTGCGTTTTGTTCTTGCGCGGGCTGGTTGCCCTTGCGTGCTCATAAACGCACGGGTGGGTCGTCTTCCTGGTTGGGCATTTCTGTGTTGTAATTAATGCACGATGTGCGCACGGTCTTGCGCTCGACCGTGCGTTCCTGATTCTCTGACTTGGTACTATTTAAGCCGCATGTTTTCCCTAGTTCGAGAATTTTTGCTTTTTTCCTCCGTTTCGCCGCAGGAGGAGGTCCGACTCCGTTTTCTTCCACCATCTGTGAGGACTTTGCTGTAGGCCACTTCACATCATCCAAGTGCTTCCCGGAGAAGATTCTACGCTCATCTTCATCGCCAAGCAAGGGGTTATTCGCATCAGGCGTGGCCAGATTGTAGTTTACCGGAGAAGACGGGTCCATTGGGATGTAGTGACAACCCTCTTCTAACTCGGACGATAGTTGGGACCGAGCTAGGACGCGGATTGATGACCCGACGATTCCTACCGAGAATCTACAACAAGCCTCCGGATTCGGTCGTATCTCTCGCCTTTTTATCTAGTTGCATGGATGTATTTGACTGTGTTCTTCATTTTATTGATGATGTTGTGCTATAAACATACTTGTTCTTCACTATAATTCATGTTTATGAAAAGTTGTATGTTTATTAGCCACTTGAAGTGCGTCGTCATTCTCTACTCGATTTTGGTTGGTTTACCGCACTAGCAACTGCTTGTTGCGTGCTTTGCGACGAGCTGCTTGCGACCCTCAATCCACTTGCCTACTCGTCCATCCGCCTTGCGAAGCAGTGCATAGCGGCCTGCGTAGTTCCCATCCCGCCTTGCGAAGTAGTTGATGTAGTTTTATTTTTATTTAATTTTCGCAAACCAATCATCCCCTTTCATAACCACGACTTCGTGGACTTCAATCTCCAGTCCTTCTCGATAGTTACTCCACCTTATTGTGTTTCTTGTGAGATCGATACTTATGCAACATTCGCCCATTTTTTATTACTTGTGCGACCGGTACATTTGTCGAACGTGCATCAAGTTTTTGGCGTCGTTGCCGGGGAACACAGTCGTGTGAGTTTTTGCAGATGAAGTCGTGAGATAGAAACCATTTTCCATTTGCATATACCATTTTTTATCTTCATTTTGGTTTTTAGATTTTGTCATTTTAATATTTTTATTCCTTATCTATTTTGCCATTATCTAAAGCATTCATTCATTTTTTATTGCTTGTGTGTAGTAATTCTTGCTTAGAATATTCCTATTGGTGAATTCACCCCCATTGCACCTTGTTCGTAGACTTAATATCCGTTGCAGATGGTGCAGGGATTATAACCATTCTAATGATAAATGCCCACTAGAGATAATTGGTGTAGTTCTCGTGGTTCAGTGTATGGAGCGCCGTCCTTTTACGGTACTTCATACACCATACCCAAAACTTACGGCCCCGCAAGGATCGATGAGTAATCGAAAACAATGTTTGTGTTGTTGTAGCACTAACCACGTATTGAAAGATTGCACTGAATTTCAACGCCAGATGGAGATGGATGACGAACCAGATATTTGATTCATTCCATCCACCTCTCATTTGGGTGCCCCTGCTGATTCTGATAATATATTCGCAGTACCACCCTGTCTATGGGGGACTGCTACAGATATTCCCATCAGACTTTCTACTTGTCGGTGTTACAACGTGGTGGAGATTCCTCTCCCGGTGCATTCGTCACTTCTTTTTGATTCACCCCTGGAGCAACCCGTGCATATTTTCTCTGATGATGCTATTACCTATGTTTGTCCGCCTTCTTTGCAAGAAATAACTACTCCTATTTTGGTGAGTTGGTTGATGATGTCGTGCAGAATGTTGATCCAGAGCCTGAGGCTGCGCCAATGTGGGACGATGATGTTATTCTCTCTGATTGAGAGTGACTCCTTGGAATACGATGGCGCGCCGAGATGGGATGAGGAGGATCCCCTTTCTGATGAGATGTGCACTTCTTCATTGGAATAGGAAGTCAAACACACCACCGAGGACCTTGAGCTCTCGGATTCTACTCGTTATGACGCATATGATGCCGACAGTGATCTATGTTTGGATCCTGCTGGGAGTGAGACCGCGACCACTCCCCATGTCTTCTCCTTTATTTCTTACCCCCCCCCCCCATATGATGCCGACAGTGATCTATGTTTGGATCCTGCTGGGAGTGAGACCGCGACCACTCCCCATATGATGCCGACAGTGATCTATGTTTGGATCCTGCTGGGAGTGAGACCACGACCACTCCCCTGCGCTCGACCGTGCGTTCCTGATTCTCTGACTTGGTACTATTTAAGCCGCAGGTTTTCCCTAGTTCGAGAACTTTTGCTTTTTTCCTCCGTTTCGCCGCAGGAGGAGCTCCGACTCCGTTTTCTTCCACCATCTGTGAGGACTTTGCTGTAGGCCACTTCACATCATCCAAGTGCTTCCCGGAGAAGATTCTACGCTCATCTTCATCGCCAAGCAAGGGGTTATTCGCATCAGGCGTGGCCAGATTGTAGTTTACCGGAGAAGACGGGTCCATTGGGATGTAGTGACAACCCTCTTCTAACTCGGACGATAGTTGGGACCGAGCTAGGACGCGGATTGATGACCCGACGATTCCTACCGAGAATCTACAACAAGCCTCCGGATTCGGTCATATCTCTCGCCTTTTTATCTAGTTGCATGGATGTATTTGACTGTGTTCTTCATTTTATTGATGATGTTGTGCTATAAACATACTTGTTCTTCATTATAATTCATGTTTATGAAAAGTTGTATGTTTATTAGCCACTTGAAGTGCGTCGTCATTCTCTACTCGATTTTGGTTGGTTTACCGCACTAGCAACTGCTTGTTGCGTGCTTTGCGACGAGCTGCTTGCGACCCTCAATCCACTTGCCTACTCGTCCATCCGCCTTGCGAAGCAGTGCATAGCGGCCTGCGTAGTTCCCATCCCGCCTTGCGAAGTAGTTGATGTAGTTTTATTTTTATTTAATTTTCGCAAACCAATCATCCCCTTTCATAACCACGACTTCGTGGACTTCAATCTCCAGTCCTTCTCGATAGTTACTCCACCTTATTGTGTTTCTTGTGAGATCGATACTTATGCAACATTCGCCCATTTTTTATTACTTGTGCGACCGGTACATTTGTCGAACGTGCATCAAGTTTTTGGCGTCGTTGCCGGGGAACACAGTCGTGTGAGTTTTTGCAGATGGAGTCGTGAGATAGAAACTATTTTCCATTTGCATATACCATTTTTTATCTTCATTTTGGTTTTTAGATTTTGTCATTTTAATATTTTTATTCCTTATCTATTTTGCCATTTATCTAAAGCATTCATTCATTTTTTATTGCTTGTGTGTAGTAATTCTTGCTTAGAATATTCCTATTGGTGAATTCGCCCCCATTGCACCTTGTTCGTAGACTTAATATCCGTTGCAGATGGTGCAGGGATTATAACCATTCTAGTGATAAATGCCCACTAGAGATAATTGGCGTAGTTCTCGTGGTTCAGTGTATGGAGCACCGTCCTTTTACGGTACTTCATACACCATACCCAAGACTTACGGCCCCGCAAGGATCGATGAGTAATCGAAAACAGTGTTTGTGTTGTTGTAGCACTAACCACGTATTGAAAGATTGCACTGAATTTCAACGCCAGATGGAGATGGATGACGAACCAGATATTTGATTCATTCCATCCACCTCTCATTTGGGTGCCCCTGCTGATTATGATAATATATTCGCAGTACCACCCTGTCTATGGGGGACTGCTACAGATATTCCCATCAGACTTTCTACTTGTCGGTGTGACAACGTGGTGGAGATTCCTCTCCCGGTGCATTCGTCACTTCTTTTTGATTCACCCCTGGAGCAACCCGTGCATATTTTCTCTGTTGATGCTATTACCTATGTTCCTCCGCCTTCTTTGCAATAAATAACTACTCCTATTTTGGTGAGTTGGTTGATGATGTCGTGCAGAATGTTGATCCAGAGCCTGAGGCTGCGCCAATGTGGGACGATGATGTTATTCTCTCTGATTGAGAGTGACTCCTTGGAATACGATGGCGCGCCGAGATGGGATGAGGAGGATCCCCTTTCTGATGAGATGTGCACTTCTTCATTGGAAGAGGAAGTCAAACACACCACCGAGGACGTTGAGCTCTCGGATTCTACTCGTTATGACGCATATGATGCCGACAATGATCTATGTTTGGATCCTGCTGGGAGTGAGACCGCGACCACTCCCCATGTCTTCTCCTTTATTTCTTAACCCCCCCCCCCCCCCCCCCCCCCCCCCCCCGTCTTTATCTGAACCAGGTTAAATCTTCACAGGTACTTCAAAAGCATTTGGAGCATCTTGCCCAAGTCAGTGATGAGAGCATCCTCTTGTGTGAGGAAGTTGATTCTCCCTCCGTAGCGGAAGCTCCATTCATTGCTTTCTCCTCTTATATCCTCCCTGTTGATGACACCTTACCCTGCAAGGATGTTTTTGGTGAGATAAGTGAGGATTCCTCCTCCTCTTCTTACATTCTTTTCCCTCTGCATGTGAGCAACAGGTACCCTTATTTAGGCAAATGGGTAACTGCTTTATCTCCGTATCGGTACTCGTTACCGATACGAATATTAGAACAATTACCTGTTCATTTCTCCTTTCATACTCCCATTAGCTAGAACCTTTTAATTTTTGAATAAGTCGTGCAAGGAAGACAATAACCCCTGTAGTTATCTTATTTTCTTGCAATTTTATTTTTTCAAATCAAGTTTAATTGAATTTCTTTTTTAGTTTCTATTTGTTTTTGTTTTTCTCGGAGCTCACCCCTGCAGGTATTCATTGCATATTCTGGATGGCGGATGCTGCGATTCTGTGATTTTAACGCAATCTTCTGGTATGCTTATTTCTGAGCATGAGTAATCTCTTCCTTAGCTTCTCTATTTTTTTTAATGCTTATCATTTTCTTAGATTACTTTGGTTAAGTCTGGGGGAGGGATAGTCATTTTGTTGTCACCCACTCCCCAAGCACATTTCATTTGCATACTAGAAGTACTTTTGTTTTAGTTTTATAATTGTTGTTTCATATTCACCGCACATCACAACACCAATTTGAGCGCGTGCTTAACCGTTAGCACATCACGCGTTAAATTCATTTCTTTTGTGTGATTTGGAAAGATGTTTGTGTTGTCTTAGGATTGTGAGACGGAGTAAAATGCTGACTCATGCAGTGCTCCTGGTCGAGTGCTTGCGTCTCGCGTAGAAATACGAGTAGGATAATTTTTTCTTTATGCTTATAGTTTTATACTATTTATATTTGCTTAAATATTGATTATTCTACTCAAAAATAGTGAATCCGGTTTGAATCCGACGGTAGTGTAGGGATGTGTAGACGGTCGTTAGCCTCGTATTGCTCGAGTCGGGAGGAAGGATAGTCTTTTTCGGTGGCTAAGAACTTGCCCTAAGCTACTCTTGAAGCATTGGTACACAGTTTGTCAAGCGCACGAGTGTGATGTAATACATCATTTTGTCCCGGTTGAGCTTTTGTACCCGTTCCTGTCGTCTATCCTTGCTACCCCTTTGTGCGTACCCCACCTTTTTGATTCAGCTCCATTATTATTTCACCAAAGGCAAAAAACCGAGTCTCACACCCAAATCCGAGCTCTAGTTGCTGATTTATTTTCATGTTGGGGTGTTGATGTGGTGTTCTTTATGTGGATATGCTCCAATGAATAAATGTGCTGAAATTTGTTGTGAAAAGAAAATGAGAAAAAAATGATTTGAAAAAAATGAAAAGAAAAAATTGTGAAAAAGTTAGAATGAAAAAATATTATATTGGGAGTAGGCGATGCACACACCCATAGTTTAAAGTCCAAGTCTAGGGTGTGGTGCACCCGCGTTTTATATTGTGTCGCATGGGTAGTTTCTTGTAGTACTAGCTCATTTGGCTTTAGTGCATGAACCGTCGATTTTATCATTGTATACCTCACCTAAACCCAAGCCCCATCTTAAACCTAAAGTCGTACTTATTTGCGCGTTGAACCGAACCAGTGCCGTGGAGAGTGTGTGAATGAGCGAGCTTATGGTCACCGACATTGATAGATTTCTTTGGAGGTTGTCCTGAGCCCCGGTCTTTGGCAATGGTCACCTCAGCGATCAGTCTGATTTCTCCCTACACGTGAACAGATGATTCACCGTGATTCTATTTTTTGTGTAATAATAATATATGGATACACTTTTAAAAAATTTTAAACTAGTTTGCATAATTAAGAATTCTTTCTACTGTATTTCTATAAGCGTGAGCATGCGACTTTGCATGATACTCCGCCCTTGCAATTTCTATGCCAGCTATTCATTTTTCTTATTCGCTTGAGGGATGATTTGCTCGGGACGAGCAAATGGTTAACTCTGGGGGGTGTGATGAGTCCTATATTTATAGTGTTTTTCGGACTCATCCAGACTAGTTTTCACGCACGCGCACTAAACTTTATGATCATTATTGCTTATATTCGACGCGAATCGTATTTCACACAAAGTGCACTATTTAGGCCTGTTGTGGTGTGCAATTGCACACTTCATTGCTGTGGGTAAGCACTTGGTGTTCCCCATTGTTTTTCTTTGCATGGTTATGTTTCTCTGAGTGCTGGTGGCCTGTGACCCAGCTATGTTCTTCCTGTGCACGTGGGCAGAGCCACATTTCAGTGGAGTTCTTTCCTGTAGGAATCACACAGTCGTGCGTTTTTATTCACGCACGGTTGTTGCGACCGTGCGATACCTACAACATTCTTGTTCTCTGTCCCGGGTCGTGCGATTTGCTCTCGCACGGCTGTTTTGCCCGTGCATGACCAAATTGCACGACCGGCTCTTTTTTGTCTAAATAGTTTTTGGATTTATTGTTCGTGCATTTTCTTCACGCACCGTTGGATTCAACCATGTGCGAAGGAAGTCTCACGCTCTCTGTTTTTGCCTGATAATTTGCGACCTGAATCCGCCCGTGTGTTTTGTTCTCACACAGGCTGGTTGCCCTTGCATACTCATAAACGTACGGGAGGGTCGTCTTCCTGGATGGGCATCCTATGCTGTAATTAACGCACGATGTGCGCACGGTCGTGCGTTCGATCGTGCGTTCCTTATTTTCTTACTGGGTATTATTTAAGCGACAGGTTTGTCCTAGTTCGAGAACTTTTGCTTTTTTTCGCCGTTTCGCCGCAGGAGGAGCTCCGACTCCGTTTTCTTCCACCATCCGTGAGGGCTTTGCCCTAGGCCACTTCACATCATCTAAGTGCTTCAAAGTGAAGATTCTACGCTCATCTTCATCGCCAAGCAAGGGGTTCTTCGCATCGGACGTGGCCGGATTGTAGTTTACCGGAGAAGACGGGCCCATTGGGAGGTGGTGACAGCCCTCCTTTACCCCGGATGATAGTTGAGACCGAGCTAGGACGCGGATTGACGACCCGACGATTCCTACCGAGAATCTACAACAAGCCTCCGGATTCGATCGCATCTCTTGCTTTTTCCTCTACTTGTGTGGATGTATTTGAGTGTGTTCTTCATTTTATTGATGATGTTATGCTATAAACATACTTGTTCTTCGTTATAATTCATGTTTATGAAAAGTTGTGTTTATTAGTCACTTGAAGTGTGCCGTCATTCTCCACCCGGTTTTGGTTGGTTTGCCGCACCAACAACTGCTAATTGCGTGCTTTGCGACGAGGTGCTTGTGACCCTCAATCCGCCTGCCTACTCATTCATCTGCCTTGCGAAGCAGTGCATAGCGGTTTGCGTAGTTCCCATCCCACCTAGCGAAGCAGTGCATAGTAGCTTGCATAAGAGTAGTTGATGTAGTTTTTTTATTTTGTTTCCGCAAACCAATCAACCCCCTTCATAACCCCGACTCTTGGACTTCAATCTCAAGTCCTCCTCGATAGTTACTCCACCTTACTGTGTTACTTGTGAGATCAATACTTGGGAAACATTTGCTCATTTTATATTACTTGTGCGACTGGTACACTCGTCTAACGCGCATCAATACACTATTTCCTTGGGTGTAAATCTTTTTTCTTGGAAGAGTAAGAAGTGTAATGTTGTTACTTGTTCTATTGAAGCTGAATATAGAGTCATTGTCATTACCTTATGTGCGATAATATTAGTTAAATCATTTTTGGATAAGCAACCACAATGCCACCAATCATTCATTTCACTTAACATATAAAATTTGACCATCACTTTGTACGAGAGAAAGTCCGTAACAAAACTATTTCAACTGTATTTGTCCCTGTTGGGGCTCAACTGATTGTTATGTTTACCAAAACTGTTTCTGAGATAAATCTTCACCTGAACTCTCTTTTGATGGGAATGGAGGATGCTTCTAAGTTATAATGACAGCTTCTATGTTATTAAAGGTACAAGACGCACCAAATCTTAAAGGGATCCTGGAGTCTAGACTCAAAACATAGGGCACATGTGCATACTTGGCAAATGTGAGGCACAAAAAAGAAAGAAAAACTATCTAGTTTATTAAATGCAAAAAGCATATAAAATAAAACTACTATCATAGCAACACACTAGAATTAATGCCAATAATGAATAATGTGATATTAAAGAAGAATAAAAAGCACTATTAATGGTAATTTTTTTTAAAATGCAAATAATTTATACTCACCTATTTTATATCATCTATTCATTCTCTGAAAATAATATGTCTTCATCATCATCTTCGTTGTCATTATAATCTTCTTATTTATTGTCCTCAACTTTCTCATCCTCGTTATCATCATCTCTAAGGACCGCTGGAGTAGGAACCCTCCTCTTAGATGTGCTCCCCTTTTAAACTATCTTTGTACTTATGGGGATGACATTCTTTTCTTTTGATAAGCTTGTGTGATAAATATCCTTGTCAACTCCAGTGGATCCAGCAAATGCACCCCAAGTCAGTACTCATCATTAAAAAACCAATTCTACCTCTTGCTTAGACTTCCTTTAGTCTGCCCATCAACCATTCATTGTTATCGTCAATATCTGTCAATTAAATCAGATCAATACGATCATGTGCTTCATGTCAACGTCAGAACACTCGTTTTACTTCACAAATACTCGATTTACTTCACAAATTCTAAATTATTTAGGCGTTGAGCTTGCATATTTTTTTTGGCTTGGAATCTGCAATATAACCAATTAACCATATAAAGTAATTAACATGATTTCATCACCTTATTAATCTCTCAAAATAAAATTTTAATACTTGCATTTCAAAAAAACTCCAATTGCGCTCACAACCAGATGCAATGCAAGTAAGGCTAAACACCTTTATAACAAATCTTCTTAGATTAGAAGTTGAAGTTCCATAAGATTCCCACAATTCATCTGTCAAAGTAATGAATATTTAGAAATTAATCATGCATTCTTAATGTTGAAAAACTTGTTTGAATATTATCTAATTTATTTGAGGACTTTGTTTTTCTATGCCAAATTGCAAATTTCATTCCAAATAACCCTTAAGTATTTCTATATAAAGTTAGTTGGTCAATTATTTTATTTTGCTCAGCATGACTAGAATCAGTTTTTTGCATTGTCTGGTTTAAACCCTCTTAACTTCATGTTCTGCAATAACAGAGTTTTAATAGAAGAATTTTGGATTTAAATAATGACCCGCTAGATGCAAAGGTTGATGAAGCTGGTTTTGCTATCTCCTGCCACAATTTCTAGGACATCCTTGTATTTATCCTCTTTCTCTTTAAAAGATTTAATGATTGTCTCTTTAGGTCTATCTATAGTTTCATAGATATAACTCATGGCTCGTCTTTTCTTAGCATCATCAAACCTCAGTATGCGTACTAAAGGTTCGAAGATTTTCGAAATATACACAATATTGCTCAAGAAAGATACCATTAATATAGTGTCATGCACTTGCTTACTACCAACTTCCTTCGCCCACTAGCTTGATGTCCAATCAAGTGAAGTAAACATTTTGTCAGATTGTTCATCTACTCATACGCTGAAGCGCAAGAAAAAAGTCGCAAACCTTGTCACAATCGGTATAATAAGCTCCACTTGCCTTGTAAAGCTCCTCAACGTGTTGGCAAGTCTCGGGCAAACATAGATATTATCATTTATGGTCATTGTCCTCTTTAACATTCTACTAATATTAGGTATTTTTCTAGTATCCTCCAACATTAAATCAATGCAATTAGTAGCACATGACGTCCGATATAATTGTGATCATTTTGCTTATAATAATTTCCATGTTTGGTATCATATAGACAAAGAAACATAAAGAAAAAAATCAATATATTTGACTAAAATGAAATGAATAGTGAATAATTAATGAATTGTTTACTTACATTGGTGCTTGCACCGTTAGTAACAATATGGACAATTTTCCTCTCCAACCTGCCCCACCACCTTATCAAGTACATCGAGCACTCTCTCTAGTCTTCGAGTAATTAGATGTATCTATATATTCGAGGAAAAATGTTCATTTGGGTGAATTTACCCAAAAAAATTCAATGTTCTTTATTTCCTATTTTTCCATTTGTCAGCCATGATTGAATAACCATACAACCTCCACTCATCCTCATAATCCTTTATCATGGCTTTGGCTTCACGTCATTATTCAGTAAAAACACACGAACCTCATGGTAATCGGGTGGTTTCAGTCCAACTCCAAACTGTCCGATGAATTCACCATTATCACAAAGCTGGGATACGTCACAACATGAAATGAAATGTTTGCTGTCATACGTCTGTTGAGCTATATTTTTGCAGGCTCGCCCTCTAAGTTCCTTCTTACAAGCTTCATTAATAGAAGTTTGTTTCATTGTTTTTTTCTATGCTTTGTTTCACCATCTTTTTAATGTTAGGTGTAGAAAAACATTTAACAGTCCTTTGGCCCGAGGATTCTTGACCCGACTTCTCTTCTACGAACCTTCTCTTTCACGAACTTTCTCTTCCACAAACCTTCTCACTAATGTTATCCATTTCTTCATTGTTTTCAAAAGTATCCACATCTATAAAGTCAGGGAATGTGCGCTTCTCTGTATTGCTAAGCAGTCACTTCCTTTCCATAAACTCCTGGATTTCAATGCATACATGTTGGGTGTATTTTTTAGTATTCCTAAATCCCCCAGCAATGTGTTATTTAACATGGTAAATTCCACCCTTTGTAACCTTCTCGCAAAGTTGCAAATCAAATCATTCTTATTAATTGGAGTCATTAGTCACCTATACTTCCAGCCAGGATCTTTGTTTTATTGAACATTGAATCACCCCAACCCACTCATTTCCATTCCGTTCTATTTAACAATTTCTTACAACATAAAAAAATGAGGTAAATATGCTAAAACTTATGTCCAGAAGTTTTTTTTACCCCCGGAAAATAGTTTTCGGCCAAAAGAATACAAAGCAGAACATCCTTTAGCATCCTATAGAATAAAAATCAAGGATAGTGAAGAGGTACCATAATTCAAAGTAGAGGAAGCTCAAGTGAACGAGTTTGAGAAATATTATTGAAGACCTTTCTAAAGATAAATCTTCGTATATTTGAGAGGTTTTGAATTAAGCCAAAATCCTTGAATCTTGTTACCTGAGAAGCCAAATATATAGAAATGACTTGAAAAGGTCACTAGATAATCAACATTAGCATTAATAATAATATATATTGTTGGCACTAAAAATGTACCTCAACAACAACATGCACCGGGGAGCTAGGGTAAAAGAGAAGACTGCGAGTAACTGGTTACTAGCGATTTGGAGAATGCGTGCAGCGAAAGCCGCTGGCAGTGGCAACACCAAACTTCGCCCACCGCGGCAAATGCCACTCTTGCTACAAGCTTTCTATTGAAGAGAAAAATGATTGCATGCGTATAAGAAGGAAGAGCCCTAGCGAACAGGAGATCGCTAGGCACTAGATTCAAGACCACTGCCGCATGAGGCTAGCTTGAGGATTCGAACTAACGTGCCTAAACCGTATTGTTCACCCCTATTTATAGGCTCAGGTGCGTACCCGAATGGGCATGGTTAAGATTACCGGCTGCCTGGGGAACATGAGAGACGGGCAGCGGTGACGAGATACAAGGGGTGCAAATAAAAAAGCAGCAACCTGATCGCGCAGCTTAGTGGTCATCTTCGAGTCTGGATGTCCTCTCGCCAATTGCTTTGTAGCTTGACGAGCTTTGTGGCTAAGCGGATAGACCAGGGCTAACCGCTCGGACTTGGGAAAAAACCTGGTCGCGGGTTTCCGGGTAAACATGATACCACTCATTTTCAAATTGCTAGAAAATTTAGGAAATGTAGACTTTAACCGCGAAACCGCGACCGCTATTAATGCCTGAATTGCTATAAATATGCCCGAAGCCCTTGCAAATTTCAAAAAAACTTCGATCACTACGGGTTGCTTTTCACCTATTGCGGTTAATACTTTCCTAGCTGCCATTTCTGGGAAGGCATTATGAATCTGACTAACTGCAAAGGCGAGTCAATTGCAATGGGTTTTTCTCAGAAGAAATCACCCACGAAGGATAAGCCATCTGTCCTTGAAGTGGACAAAAGTTCTGGGAAGGACGAAACTGCCCTGACTGTTTTCCTCAAACCGTACCCTATTACCGAGAAGACTATAGAGAGGCTTGAGAGTTTGAAAGTCGCTGAACCTGTAGAGTCTCCAAATAAGCTATTCGAGAACGCTGCAGAGGAGATCTCTAAGGAAAACACTCGTGTCTCAACCCTCCAGGTCGTGGATTCTCCGGATGTTGACATCACCACGGTCACGCCCTCTAACGTGATTGGTACTGAAGACAAAGACCTTGGAGACAAAGCAGACTCCACATGAGTCATTGATCTCGATACCAAGGAAAAGGAAACAATTGTTGACAAGTCGAAGAAGGTTGCGAAGAGTGCTGCGAATAAGCTGAGGGACATCATGGATGTTGTTTTTGCCGCTTTGAAGAGAGGAAGCATTCATCCAAGCTAACTGCTGAGGAAAGAATATAGAAGAAGTTGCGGAAAAAAGAAGGAAAACAAGAAGCCAACTGCCATTATGGTTGCGACTAGCCAACCTACTTCTAAAATGGTGGAAGAGGGCGAAATGTCCGCTCAATTTGACAAGGTAACCACACGATCTATTGGAAAGATTTTTGCTTTAACCGTACTGGATGAGCTTGACTGCTTTCTCGCAGTAGACGAGGATGCTTCGGCGGTTAACTTTGCGCTTGTTGTTAATGATGCTTATTTGCAGGAGTTGGAGAATATTGTCATCCGAACTTTGACCCTTGAAGATAGTACTGCGGTTAATGATCCTGATCTGCAGATTTTATCGGAAATGCATGGAGATCAAGACTTAATGTTTTCTGAGGGGGATGAAAAGAAGTTGAGGGAAAAATTGCTTGCTGAGATGGCCCTACTAGCTGAAGCTAGAAGTCGGGCGATCAACTAATCCTTACTGTTGAAGAAGCCGCTGCTAACCTCCAGCGAGCAAAAGATCTTCCGCGGACAGGTAAAGCTAAATCTGCCCCTAGAATCATTAACTTTCCTCCACCTTACCAACCTTCATCGCGGTCAAAACGGTTAATGCGTGTGATTGTTAAAACCGACGATATCCTTTTATCCCGCTAGGAGTTGGAGAAGAGGAAAAGAGACAAAGTGGTATTGGAAAAGACAATTGAAAGAGATTGACCTGAAAGGTTACGATGGCTCACGTTCCCTGACCATCCTACTTCAGCAGTGACTAGAGAAGATGTGGTGCCCTTTGATTTTGGCGACTTGCCTCTTCATAGTACTTGCAGATCCAGTCATTTTGTTCAATTTGAAAGTTCTTGTTCTAATCTCTTATCTGCTTGCCGCAGGTTTCAACGAACTAGACTCTCCGCCTAACGCTGATAAAGCCGCACTGCCTTTGAACGTTTCAGCAGGTGACGAAGGCGCGAAAGTGATCGCTAAGCTGTCCGCGAACTTCAAAATCCTTGAAAAGATATTGAAGTCCAGGGAGAAGATCTTCCTTGAGGAAAAAGCAGCTTTGCAAAGTCGATTAAGCGACCTGGACAGGAAGGAGAAAGCAACCACAGAAAGGGAGAGAATACTCTGGGATCTAGTCGCGACCTTAGCCGTATCTCTCGAAAGGGAGAAAAAAGGGCCAAGACCAGTGGGTTCAGAAGTTAGAAGTTAGGGTAGCATATTATAAAAAGAAGTTCTATGATATAGTTGACAAAGAAAGAAACCGGCGAACTGATGCCGCAGGCTCGGAGAGACCACGACAATCAGACCACGGCTCGGTCAGGGGGGAGCCTTCCATCCTGCTGGTCGAACAAGCTAATCAGCCCACGCGACTTCGCGAACTGGATGCTGCAACTGAGCACCTGGTTCCTCTAAGTCGCGTGGGCCGCGATGCTTCCCAAATTCACCGGGCTCACAACTCGATCCACCATCACCTAGTCGCTATATACAGTATCCTTCTCCATGCAGGAGACCACGTTGCTCACGTAGGCAGGGACCCCCTTGATCAGAGTGGACAACAAAGCGATTAAAACTTTATTGGATGTTGCTATGTAATACCTTTGATGTATGATAGATAAATATTTTTATTCGTTGTGACTAGCTTTTGTTGTGCCACGAATTGGATATTTTTACCTGTGAATGTTGTGATATATTAACTGCACTTATCTGTCCGCGCGAATTGATTATGGTGTTTGGGTGTGTTGGATGACTGTAGCCGTGCAGACTGACGAACTGATTTTGCGATTAGCTGGTTATACACAAACCAGGTAAATTCTAAAAATAGTCTTGATCTCCGAGCTTTATGCAAGAATCTTGTGGATGCGGCCTAAACAAAAATCCGTGCGGCTACGATATTATGGCGTCCGCACGGGTTAATACTGTTTCTGCATTCCATAGAGCCGATCCCAAGTCGCTGATATCTCAGGCCGAGTTTGACGAATGTCTCCAAGCACATGGTTAATATGGATGTGATCGCCCGACTTCCAGAGGAGCATGGGAGGATTAACACCTTCTCTCGCAATCTAATCGCTATCCCCATAGGTCACTTTGACTTTGGCTTTACTCTTCCTCCTTTGATTGAATTCACAAAAATTCTGGACTTTTATGGCGCGGTGCCCGGTCAGTTGTCGCCGAACAGGGTGGCATCGATAATGAGCTTAATAATCTACTTGCGGACTGAGCAGGTAAGGCTTACCATGAACCTTTTTTGCCGTTGCTTTGTTGTTTGCTCCATTTTCACAGGCAAGGTTGTATATGTCAGATGTCAGGGACACACCGATTTAGGTTTTTCATGTCGATTTTAGTATGTCGGTGAATATATCGGGGATATTTCATATATTGGGTTTTAATATTTAATTATTAATGTGTAATTATTTATAAATTTAATCCTGTTTAATTTATATATATTAAAATATTAATAATTTGATTTTTATTGAACTCCTAAATTTATCAAACTAATATAAACATTTTGTGTTACACATGTAATAACGGTATAATGCGTGAAATAAAATAAAAGGAAGCAGAATGTTACGAAGTTGTCGATGACAATGAAAGATAGGAAACCTTTAGTCCATAATTCAAAGATCATGCATAATTGAAGTCGATGACAGAGCAAGAAAAAAAGATAGAGGAAGGAAAAAAACAACATGACCAATGAAACAATTTTGGTATATTGTCTATTAGAGCAGAAACACTAATTAGAATAAATTAAAAAAACTAGTCGATAAAATGTCAGGATATATTGACCGATATATCAACAAATATATCGGTCAATGGTAGACATATCAGAGGATATATTTCAAAAAGATATTTTGCAAAAAATAACGGTAACGTGTCGTTTTGTCCATGAAACTTTTATGCCAGCCATGTCGGATGATATCTACAACAGTGGTCACAGGTAAGGGAGCGAATAAAGCCTTCAAAATAGTTCTTTACTTTGGCTGCACTGGGATGAAAGTGGTGAACCTACCGAATAAAGTACCGAACTGGTTGACAAGGTACTTAATGTTCGAAGGTAATTTGGGATTATTGCCTGTCAATCCGCAGGCCCGAGCAGACTGCCTCTTCAAGTCCATATCAATGGAGTGGATCTAAAAGGAAATAGTTGAATTCCTAGCTGAAGAGGGGCTTGATGTTAACCACTACATCCCTCTGCTTCCCATCGTGGAAGACTTGTCTACTGAAGGAATTAAGCGACTTCCTGCGACTACAAGTTTTTAACCGCTCTAGCCGCATAGCTAAGTCGTTTCCTATTTTTCAGTAACCCTCAAAGTGCCCTCTAACAATCCACAATCACTGAAGGCCCGGTGCTTATGCATGGTGAAGTGTGAAAGCAACGGGAAGCTGACCGCATGGAGAGAAGTGACGCTGCCGCTGGTTATTCCTCGGATGAATCCTTTGCTTCTGTCGGGGTTAGGGTGAAGTTAAAGGACCTTAGTGGCAAAGAGGTTATGAGATGGCACTGCTGCGACATGCATGTTCAAGTTTCCACCGTGCTTCCTTCTTGGATGAGTGAAAAGTTACCTGGCATGCCTGCGCGGTCACCTGGGCGTTGTATGGAAAAAGGAACTTAGACGAGCTGCAGTCAGTTCCGACCATGAAGCTTTCCTTTAGCCGCCCAAATTCGCTCTAGGAGTATGGTTACGGATCACTTCGTAGCCGAAACTCTTGCCGAATATATCAGAGAAAATGAGCGGCTGGAAGAGGAGAATGGAAAATTGAAGGAGGCCAACACGGTAAGAATTCACTTGGCGAGCTTTGCGATCTGCTTTAATCTAACCACTGTTTTTTTACTCTTGTAAAACACATATGATGTCGAGAACCCGGTCTTCATGAATGTTGTTGCCAGTTACTTGCGAGAAGGTGGGGAAGACATCCTGGAGCTTCTCAAAGGGCGACACGCGTTTAAAGTTGAGTTTGAGAAAATTACCTTTGACGAACTCTATCCCGGCTTGAAACATGTTGAGACCGCAAGAGATTATGCCACTAAAGATAAAGATGCTGAAAGGGAAGAAGAAGAAGTAATCAAGAGAGATGAAGATAAGTGAGAGGAAATCCTCGACGAACAAACAAAGGTTATCCGCTGAGATTGCTGATGATGAAGACCAGAGCAGTGATGCTAGTGATTCAGAGAGTGAATACCCTGGAAGGACAACAATAGTGAATCCTCTGATTCTTCAGAATCGTCTGATTAATCTAGCTCTGCCGACTTAGCCAATTTACTCGATAATTCCGCTAGTTCTGCGAGCTCTTTGCGCAGGAAAAGTAAGAAAGGCAGAGTTGATCACTTATGTAATTTTTCATTCTTAAGACTCAACGGTCTCCCTTTTTTGTAAGCCACGCAAGTACACCTGATGTAAACCATTTTAACTTTTGAATAGAAAGGTGAAAGCTTACTTTACCTACTTTCTTTTACTGTATTTTATGTTGTGTTCACAAACGATCTTGTAGTTATGCTAGAAAACTAACCGAGTATTAAACCGCGCAGACCGCAATATTTCCATTACTGATGTTTGCGGTAAAAAATAAGACCACGATGTTAATTGCGCTAACCACTGATCTTGACTTCGTATTTTGATAATTCTCGGAAGAGTGATTAATTAACCATAATGACGAAAAAGAGATCTTAAGTCGCAGGTTCACCAGCTTCAGTCTCAGCGAAGTAGCAAATGCATCCTGGCTGTGTCGTTAGCTGCATTAATCGCTGTATTAACTGCAGCGCTAACCGCACTAACATCAACCCACGGATTTTTGAATGTATTGACTGCAACGCTAACCACAATATTAACTGCACTAATTAATATAGAATGAAGCAAAACAATCATCGAGACTGTAAGCTGATGTTTGTAATCCATAATAAGATAGAAGGAAATAACCCAAGTCACAATTGTTAACTGCGGGAATTAGAGTAACAAGAATAAAGATATTGATAAAGATGCGGCTCGACTGTTGCTAACTGCAACGAGATGAATTTACACCAAGCCACTCTGATTAATCGAAAAAGAAGATAGTCCAGTTCGTAATTTTTAATCGCGGTATCCACATATAATAATAAAGGTCGGCTTTAAGTAGATAGTTGTTCAAAGATCAGGGTTCACAAACCAAGCTGATCAGTTGGGCTGGTGCGTGTAAAGCAGCATTGCTTTCCTCAAAAGCGTCAAACTGTAGTGTGTAGTCCCTAACCATTGGGCGGCTAATGCGGTCGAGTGGGCAGGTGTGCGCAGGACAACATTGCTTTCCTCAAGTCATCATCAAAATTGTTTCATCTCAACAAACGAGACAGATTCACTACTCTCATGCCTAGGGATACATATTAAATTGATCAATCGGGCAGGTGCACACATGATAACATTGCTTTCCTCAAGAGATCAACATAATTGTGGGTCCCCTATAGGAACTGCATGAGAATACCTTGAAGTATTCAAAAGTCACAGTCTAAGATGATCAGTCGGGCCGATGCGCGCAGGGCAGCATTGCTTTTCTCAAAAGATCATCAAAACTGTAATGATATCTCTCGCGAAGCATGGTAGAGCTAACAAAGACACTTGACCCTCCTTAACACAAAGGTGTGTTAGATACCAACTGGGATCCGAGATCCAGAAGTCCTCCACATGAGAATCTGCAAGCTCCCACTACACGGTGTGAAATTTCCCCGCCACTCATGGTCATCATGGTGTTACGCTAATGACAATGATTCTGTGAGGGTTTAAGCAGGATTCGACAATGTCTCCCGGTCCAATGATCCTTAACTACTAAAAGCTGTAGAGAGATCACTTGATAAGGAAAAATGTTAGTATGAGGTCCTTCACTGAAATAAGCAGTGAATGAAAAGAAGACATCGTTTGGGAATAAAACTGCTTCAAGTCATCACCACTCTAGGTGTGGGAGATGTTCTCTTTGTCATATGTTTACAGGCGGTAGACACCATTCTTTAGCACTTCCTTTACAATATATGGCACTGCCTAGTTCAGGTTAAGCTTCCCCACCAAACTGGCTCGGACCACAGTATCAATCTTCTTCAACACCAAGTCTCCTACCAATAACTTCTTGACTCTAACGCTCTTGTCAAAATATCTTGATACCCTTTTTTTTGACTTCTTCCTGCCTGATGGTTGTTCATCCCGGAGCTCTTCGATCATATCTAAACTGCACTTCATCTCCTCATCATTGACATCCATGCATTCTCCCCCCTGCTTGACAAGCATAACTCTGGGGTAAATACCTCGATCTCTTCTGGATGAGAGCTTTTGAACCATGAGAGAGCTTAAAGGGTGTCTCCCCCGTAGTTGATGAAGGTGTGGTCCTAAGAGTCCAGAGAACTGAAGGAAGTTGCTCTGCCCAATTGCCTTGGAGGTTTTGCACTTTCTTCTTGAGGAGGTTAAGAATCAGCTTATTCGCAGCTTCGATTTGACTGTTACTCCTGGGATGATGTACTGAAGAGAATCTCTACTTTGTACCAATCTGGCTGCAGAAGTTAATCATTTTTGTATTGTTGAACTGGAGACCATTGTCTGTGATGATAGCCATAAGAATCCTGTATCGACAAACGATCTCCCCGCTTATGAAGTTTCTGATAACTTGGGTAGTTGTTTTTGCCAATGTCTTTTCTTCGATCCACTTACTGAAATAATTAATCATTATCAGGATAAAACGACGCTGCCCGCTTGCCATTGGGAAGGGACTAAGGAGATTCATTCCCCAAATTGTGAAAGGCCATGACGTTGTTATTGACTTGAGCTGCTGAGCTAGCTGAAGTTGAAGAGGAGCAAACCTCTGACACTGAACACACTTCTTTGTATATGCTTCAGCATCCTTTCTCATCTTGGGCCAGAAATATCCTGGCCTAAGAATTCTCTTCTCCTAAGTTCTCGCTCCCGAGTGATTGCCACACTCACTGGAATGAACTTCTTGAAAGATTACATGAACTTCTTCTGAAACACATCTCGCCATGGGTGAGAAGAAAGTCTTCATGTAGAGAATGTCTGAGACCAGATAATAATAGGATACCTTAATTCTGAATCTCTTTTTATCTTTCACAGACGGGTGAAACTCTCCTATTGAAAGATAAAAGATGAAAGGATCCATCCAAGATGGACGCTGATCAATCTGCATCAATTATCCTTCCTCCACTCATGGACGAAAGAGCTCTGAAGTTGTTCCTCCTGATGGAAGGCCAAACTTAGCCAATTTGTCTGCTTCCGTATTCTCTATCCTTGGGATGTGCTCGATGGTACAACCTTTGAACTTCTCAATCTCTGCCTTGACCAACAACACTAGGTACTTCCGTAAGACAGGATCCATGGTCTCAAAGTTGCCTGGTACTTAAGACACCATTATCAAGGAGTATGTCTTGACATGAACATACTCAATTCTCAACTCTTTTACAAATCTTAAGTCTGCTAGGAGTGCCTTATATTCCGCCTGATTGTTTGTGGTTGGGAAAACGAATTTTATTGTCTGCTCCAACCTAACACCATTTGGGTTGATGAAAACTACTCATGTACCCGAAGAGGTCTTGTTTGAAGCCCCATCAACATAGATTGTCCAAGCTAAAGGGGACTTCACCGCCTGAACTGGGTCAGCTTCCATCATATCTACCAAAAAACTGTCATCACTTGTGCTTTGATTGATATCTTGAGAACATATGATATATCAAACTCGCTGAGCTCTATAGCCCATTTAGCCAACCTTTCTGAATGCTCAGGCTTTTCTAGAATACTCCTCAAAGGAAGATTTGTTACTACTTGAATAGAGTGTGCCTAAAAGTACGGTCCAAGCCTTTGAGCAGAGATGACCGAGGCCAAAGCCAGCTTTTACAGAATTGAATACCTCGACTTAGAATCCCTGAGGATATGTCTTACATAATAAACATGGAACTGCTTCCTCTTATCTTGCTGACCAGCACTGAGCTGACAGCCTCAGGACCAACTCCTAGATAGAAGAGCAACATTTCTCCTTCATGAGGGCTTTGGAGCAATGAAGTTGACGTTAACTGCTGCTTAAGCTGTTCAAAGGATGTCTCACTCTTTTGTCCACTCAAACTTCAAGCCTCCTCGCAAAATGGTGGAAGAAAGAAGCATTTTTATCTCCCGACCTAGAGATAAATCTCCTGAGGTCTGCCAGCCTTCCCCCTAGCTGCTGAACTTCTTTGGGAAAACGCAGAGGTTCCATGTCGATAATTGTTTTTACTTGTCAGGATTTGGTGCAAGACCTTGAGGTGTAAGGAGGTGACCAAGGAACTTCCCCTTATTGACCCTGAAGGCACGCTTCATAGGATTTAACTTCAGTTTATACCTCTGCAGAGTAGCGAACGTCTCTACGAGGTATCCTAGGTGCGACGAGAAGGACTTGCTTTTGATGAGGAAACCATTAACATATACTTTGAATTTTCTCCCATGCTGCTACTTAAAAACGAAGTCCATCATTCAATGATAAGGTGCACCTGCATTTTTGAGCCCGAAAGGCATTACGAGATAACAATAACAATCATCGTTCGTAATGAAAGAAGTGTGAGCCACATCGGGCTTATGCATTCTAATTGGGCGGTACTCAAAGAATGCATTTAAAAAGCTCATGCCTGAATACCCTACTGTGGAATCAACTAAAGAATTTATAAGAGACAAGGGGTAGCAATCTTTCGGGCATGCCTTATTAAGTTTCGTGAAATCTACACATTCTCCATTTACCCCTGTTTTTTAACCATTACAACATTTGACACCCAGTCGGGGTATTAAATTTCAGGAATAAATTTTTCCTTGATGAGCTTAGCCACCTCATCTCTGATCGGCTCTGCAAGAGTCATTGCCACAATTTTCTACTTTTGCTTCATCGACTGGAAGCTCAGGGTGATGCTGAGATGATAACAAACAACATCTGGATCAACTCCTGGCATGTCTTCCGCAGACCAAGTAAAGACATCCATGTTTTCTAGCAGGCAGGAGATTAGTTGGGACTTCTTCTCTTCTGATAGTTCGACATTGATGGAGAGCTTTCTCTCCTCACCTTCAGCAATTGGGATTCCTTGAGTCACCTGGGCCGGTTCCAGGTGAGGTCCTTCTTTAGCTTCCTCCTCTGGCTCTGCAACAGCTTCTGAGGGATTTGATACTTCAAGTACAGCAGCCGGAACCTTTGGGGGAGGAATCTGCTCGGTCACATTGACCGTCCTGACATAGCATTCCCGAGCTAGCTTTGGATCATTCCTAACTCGGTCTTGCCTCCCGTGCATGGCGAATTTGATGGCTAAGTGGAAGGTAGAGACCACCGCCTGATACTCGTTGAGTATAGGCCTTCCGAAGATAGCATAATAGCTGTTGGGAGCATCTACCACGATGAATTGCACCAGCTTGGTGAATCCTTCAAGTGTCACTGAGAGTGCGACACTTCTTTCCACCTCTTTCCTCTCTCCTGAAAAGCTGTGGAGGGGCCCTTTGGTGGAAAGCAGAGGTTTTACAGTCTTCAGAGCCTCAAAGGTTGGTTTGAAGAGGAGGTTGACTGAGCTTCCTGTGTCAATCAAGATCTTGTGAACTGTATAATTCTCAATGACCGCCTTGATGACCACAACATCGTTGAATGAATTTGCAATCAGAGGGAGTTTGTCTGGGCCAAAGGTGACGACCCCGCTTTCTAGAGCAGAAGTGGAGGTTGCAGCTACCTCCTGCTAGAAGACGCCAACAACGCTGGACTTCCAGGACGATTCAGGTCCAACCCCTTATTGGATGCAGAAGAGGAGGCCAAGAGAGCCTTCATCGCCGCCTTTGATGCACTCGCTTCCTAGATTGACGTCGCCATGGTGGCCGACATCCTCTACTTCGCACTCCCAATATACTTTTGCCACATCCTTGCCCTTATAGGTGGATGGCTTGGTAGAAGCATCTTTTCAAACCAAATCCTGGAGCTTTCCTTCTCCAAATAAATTCTCCACCAGCAGGCGGAGAGCTCTGCAGTTCTCTGTCAGATGTCCCCTCTCTCTGTGATGCTCACAGTACAAGGAGAGATCACAAGACTTGATTTCAGACTTCAAAGTAGCTGGCCTCCTATAGTTGGGTCTCTTCCGCATAATCTGAATGACTTCGTCCATGGACACGATAATCTCCATAATGGAATCTTGAGAATTATCGTATTGAAGCCAGATAACTTGAGGCGGAGGTTGAGTGTACTGCTACCTATATACTGGCATGATCTGGGGAGAAATGCATGTGGAGCAGGCATGGCGGCCAACATCAGTTTCTGATTCTTAAACTGTTGATGGCCTTGAAAAGGGCGACGATGGAGAATGTTTCTTGCCCTCTGAGCAGGGGGTTGGAACTCTGGGCAAGGAGGTCTCGCCATCTGACGAGCTACGAAGGAAGAGTTTTCCCCATCTCCCGAGTTGGTTTTGGCGGTCAACGAGGAGATGTAGATCGGATTGGCGTTCCCCCCCCCCCCCCCCCCCCAATAAACCTGTTGACCATAAGTGGTAGGCTCTTTGGTAGTGACCTTGAACTTTAAAGGGCCTTCCCCGAGGCCATTAATGAGGCGACTTTATAGAAGTCAGGATCAATGTTCTTCACTCCCATGATCTCTTTTTGAAATCGATCAACAAAACGAGCTACTGACTCGTTCTCTCTTTGTTTGATCTGGAAGAGGACTACATGACCACTCTTCCTCTTCTTTTAGGTGGCAAACCTCAGAAGAAGCTCCCTTCGGAGCTTGGCGAAGTAGGGGATGGACTGAGGATATAGTTCATAGAATCATTCCCTTACTTGCCCATCAAAAGAGGTAACCAAAAGCTTGCGCTTTGTTGCATCTGAAAGGTATCTCAGAGCAACTACTGACTCAAATGCTTGAAAATGAACCATTGGGTCAGTTTGTCCTGTATAGATTGGAAAGAGGGGCTCTCTGAAGTTGTTGTGGGCAGGCTCCCAACGAATCCTGTCAATAAAAGGAGAAGGTTCCTCCACTTCAGCAGGAACGGGAGGAGACAGAATGAGCTGCAATAGGAGCAACAACAGCTGGAGCAGGGGTATATATATTTCTCTTGGATATTCAACATTCTAGCTAGACTTTCTTGGTTGGCCTCTCGGAAGAAGTCTTGGCGAGCTGCGAACTCCTCTTCCTGAGACCGCAGAGGAGCTGCAGGCTGATCATGTGAATAGGGTGGAGGAGGAGGTCCCACCACAGGAGCTGGAGTAGCCTCGGTCGCCATTGCAAGTTGAGGAGCTAGCCGCTAGGTGAGAGCGGCTAACGCTTGGTTTATTGCTTTGAATTGCTGCGCGGTCTCTCTTCGAGACTGTTCTATAGCTTCCTAAAGTGAGGCCTCACCTGGGCTAGAGATTAGGGTGCTGAGTGAATTCGCGGTCTGCCATTTTTAACCGCTGATTTCACCAACGACTCACAATCTGAAGGTCGCATGTTTGAACTGTTGGCACCAAAAATGTACCTCCACGACAACACACACCGGGGAGCTAGGGGAAAAGAGAATACTGCGAGTAACTAGTTACTAGCGATTTGGAGAATGCGGACATCGAAAGCAGCTGGCAGCCGCAACACCAGATTTGCCCGCCGCGGCAAATGCCACTCTTGCGACATACTTTCTATTGAAGAGAAAATTGATTACATGCGTATAAGAAGGAAGAGCCTGAGCAAACAAGAGACTGCTAGGCACTAGATTCGAGACCGCTATCATAGGAAGCTAGCTTGAGGATTCGAATCAGCGTGCCTAAACAGTACTGTTCACCCCTATTTATAGGCTCGGGGGCCTCCCCGAATGGACGGAGCTAAGATTCCCGGTTGTCCGTGGAACATGAGAGACGGGGAGCAGTGACGAGATACAAGGGGTGTAAATAAAAAAGCAACAACCTGACCGCGCGTCTAAGCGGTCAGCTTCGAGTCTAGATGGTCTCTCCTCAGAGGCTTTATAGCTTGACGAGATCTGCGGCTAAGCGGATAGAAGTGGCTAACCGCTCGGACTTGGGAAAAAACCTTGTCGCGGGTTTCCGGGTAAACATATACATCCGAGCGAAAACTAATAAGATTTCATAATAAAGTAACAGGAACATCTAGTCACAGTCAATTCTGAGTAATTTGAAAATAGCAAGATTCTTCTAAATATGCAATAACACTAAAAACTGTTACTAGCACCAATGCTAAAATGAAAGAAGGCTCAGGACAATCGCAAAAATCCAATGGAAAGACACTAGACATTAGATTGTGATAATACACAACTTCAAAAACAGTACAAATCACAAGATTTTGATAAAGAAACTTCAAAGAAAGCAAATCAGGAACTTGAAATTACAATGATTGTGTCATGGGTTGGAAGAAGATGTTTAACATATGCAAAAAAGACTATTACCCTTAGAAAAAATTGAACATTGACCTATGCCACCATATAAAAATATCATGAAGAGCAGAGTCCAATAATACATGTCACTTGTCCATGATATGAAATTATGATCCTTTTCTCATATGGTAACCTGTTTTCTATCTTTTCGTTTTATCAAAACGCAACCGTGTGTTAAAAAACCATTTGTTTTCCGCCTAATATTCGAACCACCCGACATTTCTCTCTGCTCCAAAAATTGCGAGACGAAACCCTGCGAGAGGCCTCCGGTTTATCGCGTTTGAAGGAATCCATCCCGCCGCAAGGAGGAATCCATCCCGCCGCATCTTCTCCGACATCATCCCCTGTTCGCGACTCCACATCCAGTGCTCCAGTGCATCCAGGGTTGCCCACAGTGCTTTTTAGGGTTGTCGTCAGCGGACTGCCCGGAGCCCAACGACGGGCTTGCCAGACCCCGACAAACCCGCCGGGGGTATCCTGACGGCGCTCCGGTACGGCCACCGCCGGCAGTCAGGGCCACCGCAGGCGGAGGCCCTGCCGGACCGCCGCCCGGATACCCCCAACGGGTTCGCCGGGGTCCGGCGAGCCCGCCGGTGGGCTCCGGGCAGGCCGCCGACAGCGGTGGCCTTAATAGCTCCGAGAGGTTAATTAAACAAACTTATGATATACGAGAATTTAATAAAAAATTAATAAAAAATTATGTATATATATCTGTATATATATGTATGTATGTATGTATGTGTATATATATATATATATATATAATTTATCGTAAACGTTGTTTTGCCAAATGGTTTTTGTTTTGAACAGCTCTGCAAACACAGACTATTCACACGGATTTCCATTTTCAGCAACTTGTTTGCAACAACTCCATTTACAAACCTGCATTTACAAAACTCTTTTTACAACTGCAGTCGCTCTCCCAAATGAAGCCTGAGACTGAATTAAACTTGATCTTGCTGTTGAGGCAAGCAAGTCTATAGAGCCTGATGGGAAAAACTCCTACCCCACACCATTTAATTTTGTAAAATTAAGAGATTAAAGGTAAGAAATTAAAAAGTAATCGTTAGGTCGTAATATATCAGCAGCAACAGTAAGAAAACTGCTACTGTTAAGTCTACAAAACTCAAAAAAATTCTATTTTTCTTCAAAATAACTACACAACCCAAAAATGGTGTTTGATGGTTTAAATAACAGAAGAATTTAACAAGGTAGTCACTATAGGAGCTTCACGTGGGCCAGTGGGAGATACATCGAGAGGAAGAGCTTCACGTGGGCGAGTGAGAGAGACATCGAGAGCTTCACCACGATCGGGGGAGAGGGGCTTCATGATCTAGAGAGGGGTTTCACGATTGAGAGAGAGGGGCTTCACGATCGTTGAGGAGTTTCAGCGAGAGGATGTTGTCGGCGAGAAACATGCGGGTGGGAGGGAGAGACAACAAGTGGAGCTCGATCGGGCGAGGAGAGTGCTTACACGAGTGAGAGAAAAGAACCTAATGTTAATAAACCGGATTTCATATGCTTGGCGCCTTCATATGCTTGGCACCGTGATGCCCCCAAGGCGCACCTCTCTTTGGGTGAGGCACACGTTTGGGCCATCTCGCTCGCCCAGCCTAGCAGAGGCGTCACCTTGTGCGCTTGGCGCTTTAGGTGCGCCTCAGGCCTGCCATTAACAATGTAGTTTAGCTTGAGGGGTGGTGTTAATAGGCAAACTGACTTAGACTCGACATGGTGTAACTATATGATAAGAAGCAACTTGGGCTCTTAATATTAATTCCTCGTGTGACTATGAAGTGGATCTAGTGATGAGAACAGGAAATCTAAAGGCGTGTTCTCTCCAACATAGTTTATATTCAAAGGCATGTCAGTCACATTTAGTACTACATGGTTCCCTTAATAATTTCATGCGCTGCTCGCCGATGTTTTTTTTCAAATAAGATATAGTCAAGTGCAGCAAAGTGTGATCACTGATCAGCTGATATAAATGCTGGAAAATATTGCGGGTTTCATTTGTTGGCATTGGTATATGACGTGGTTGAATTGTTTTAGGTCAACAAGTTTGAAAAATTATATGACGTGGTTGAATTGTTTTATGAGTAAGGAAATGATATCTCCAAAGTGGGCTTCATTTGTTGGCATTGGTATAGTTGTGGTAGGCATTTAATCACTTATTGTCACATTAAAAAGGAATCTGTTACACAGTAAGCAACAAAACAAGCTGAATACAATCATGAGGTATATTTGCGTCAAACTCTTGTGGATTGGTCCCCTCTAAGTGTCCTCTCTAAGAGAGTTTGTAAGAAAAGATTTACAAGATGCCAATGTGCCACGTGGGCCGATGTCCAATCATGACTCAGAGACCGAAATTTGTAGCTACTGGGCCCCCCGGTGTCGTGGAAAATTTTGTTTTGACAAAGTGGGCCTGTTAGATAGCCAAGATGAGCGTGAGCGGGTTCGAAGTCCTTAGGCGGGCGCGGATGTGCAATTGTAATCCATGCATGAAATACCCGAGTTAATGTGTGATGGACAAGTTGACATATGCCTCTACTGAGTCAACTTGTTGAATGGCATTGAGATGCTGAAAGGTGTTCCCGAGCGATGTGTGTCGTAGCGCAGAATGTGCTCCTCCTTGAGCATGATCCACACAATGTGCATCGTCAATTGGCGAAGTCAACACATTCAATGAAGGGTAAACCCTTCCATTTTGATCTTCACGTGGAAGACTTTACTGACTTTCAGGATGAATTGTAACTCGAAAGATTTTTCCACACGATTGATTCATCTGAGTGGATCAAACCCATCGAGCAAGGACGCCTCTATCTATTAGGGTATCGTGTGATGCGAACCCAATCCGGATTCAGA
Organism: Platanthera guangdongensis; assembly: GCA_039583875.1. Classification (NCBI taxonomy): domain Eukaryota; kingdom Viridiplantae; phylum Streptophyta; class Magnoliopsida; order Asparagales; family Orchidaceae; genus Platanthera; species Platanthera guangdongensis. The sequence goes on from CM077147.1 coordinate 32,661,143, forward strand.
GATGGTACAGCAACCTATGAGCGAATGGGGAGGAAGACAAGGTGGCAGAATGTGGTGGTGCTCATAAATGCATACTACCTAGTCCTAACGGAAAACAAATCCAGCAAGCTATGGAAAAGACAACAAGAAACTACAGCCAGGACACTAAAATTCTTGGATTCATGGGGCAGGCGTTAGCTACAAACAACTTCTTTCTTCCAAAAAAAACCCCCTTACAAAATGAAAAACATTGCACAAAATGGCACCCAAAGACACCTGCATAAAGAATAAAACATCCTTTGCAGCAACACAAATAACAACAACCATAAAAGCAACATAAAATAAACATTAGAGCATAAAATGATTTCCGTTCTTGACGCCCATTTATGCCACGAATTTTGAAACTCGCTCTGGAACCTAAAATCCAACGAAGCTCCTTGTACCTAAAGTTTTGTGCTGGTTGTAACGGCCCTACATTCTATGCACCATCAGAATTTTCGTTTCATTTATTTATTTCATAGAGTTGTCAGGGAATTTAACATTTAGCATTTATGAGTACATAAGAATAATGCAGAAAAATAAAACATTTATTTATATCACAAGATCATATAATACATCTGATCATCAAAAAGATAACCCATCATATATATACAAAATTGGGTATCTTACATTTGTGCTCAAAGAACAGTATAGCATGTAACAAAGTTTGAGTAGAGCAACATATCAAAACTGCAGTACTATACTACATATCATGAACTATAATACTGGAAGCAGAACTGAAACTCATCATGCGGGCAATCTGGGTCACGGTAGGCAACTTTGTGGGCTTCCAGAACTCCAAAGACTGCGGTGACGACCTCGACCCAGATTTTATACATCTTCTCGCGTCGAGTAGGGGGCCGGCTAGACGTGCCTGGAGTAGCTTCCTCCTTGACCTGTTTAGTTACATTTTCTATTAGTCAAAGACTAAATGAATTCTCATTGTTCCTTTTTTACTATGATGTCTTATTTATATTTTACAGATTTCATAGTTTGTTATCTTGATTATGTTCTCTCTCGTTATATCATATTATTCGTTTTCATCTTCTTATTGTTAACCTTTTTCTTCTTTTGCTCATTCTTTTCATATATATATCTTTTCATGTGTGTTTGACTTTTTTATCCTTATCTCTTATACTTTTCCTGCTGTTATCGGACAATATTAAAGAAATATTAACATTTCGTATCGTTTATATAGCGCGTTTGCGTGCCTTTTCATATTCACGCGCATTTCCTAACGTGTCTTTTCTTATTCGCACGTTAACTTTCATTCCATTATCATTGAGTGGACATTCACCCCACCTCCACTATTGAGTTGACCCTTAACTTAGCCCATTTCATTACTTTATTCCTTTATTTCATTTTGTATTCCTCGTTCTTTCAACATAACATTTACTTCCTTTACTTCATTCAATTCATTGTACGTTTACTTTTAATTGCTCTTTCTTGCAACATAAAACATAACCATAAAACATAATTATGTAATAATTATGTAATTAAGCAATTAAGCAATTATAGAAGGGTGAGAACTCACCGTGGCTTTTCCTTTCCCTTTCTCGTTCTTATTTCCGTCATTGCGCCTTCCGCTTCCGTGTGACGCCATTGCCTATAATATACTAACCTTAACTATATTAAGTCTGTTAAATCGATGTCTCTAATTAGGTCAAACAAAACATGTCATAATCCCCTTTGAGGGGTTCTACTTGACCTAATTAGGTCAAAGACCTATTTAAAGATTTAGGGTTTTGCTGCCCTATTTTTAATTAGTGAACGTTCACTGTTTTAGTGAAAGAGGCAGCATAATATTCATGCTAAGGACCCTTAAGGTTTCTCCTTTTTCAACCTTAAACTCAAATTCATCTTAACTTAGCTAGGGTTTCATCAAAATCCCTTGGAACTCACAGATTTAGGGTTGAAAGTCATTACAGAAACTTTTCCAATGAAAACAAACAAAGATTTTTGGAAAACCCTAAAACCTAGGGTTTTTACCCTTTTCAAACCGTGAGAAATCTTTGAAAAAGAAACAAAAGTACTAGAGAGGAAGAGATTACCCTTTAAATGGAGGAGAAATAAGAAGAAATGAAAGAGAATCGAGCTCTCGGGAGGAATCAGCTCCTTGCGGCTTTCGTCCGTCGCCTGCAGCTTCTTGCAGGATTGGGAGAGAATAGAAATGAACATCGCTTATTTCTTTCTCTATTTTATCGGGTTATCGGCACCGATCTACGCTGCGATGACACGCACGCCGGTTCACCCGAAATAGCCGTTTCAAGCTCTTTTTCAGCCGGTTCAAGCCTATTTCAAGCACATTCCAACCCTTTATTAGCACACCAATTTTACATAATGATGTTATAAATAATTGTTGTAATATTAACACACCTTGGGTGGCGTTACAATTCTCTCATTCTTATTGAATTTTCGTCCGCGAAAATCTTCAATCTGAAGGTACATCAAACAATTGAGGGAGGAGATTTCTCATTTTTTCTTCCTTTTCCCACGTTGCTTCTTGAATATTATGCCCTTTTCACCAGGCCTTGACAAATCGAACCTCTCGATTGCGAAGCTGCTTATTTTGCCAATCTACAATCTTGTATGGTTCAGTTGGGCTTGATAGATCTGGTTCTATTTGAATCTGTTCAGAAGGAACTATTTTTTCTGGGTCTGCTATGTATTTCCTCAATGAAGAAACATGTAATACATCATAATAGTTTTGAAGAGCATCAGATAATACTAGGCGATAAGCCACTGGTCCAATCCTTTCAGAGATAACAAATGACCCTACGTATCTTGGGCTAAGCTTACCAAGTCGACGAATTCGTGAAGCTCGCTTGAAGGGCTTTATTTTCAGACATACCATATCGCCTACATTAAACTCTAATTTTCGATGTCTGACATTGTAATATTTTTGTTGTCTGTCTTGTGCTATTTTCAATCTTTACCGGACAAGTGTAAGTTTATCGTTAATTTTATCCACTTGATTCTTCGGAAATAACTTCTGTTCGCCATCTTCTGCCCAGCTTAGTGGGGTACGACATCTTCGCCCATATAATGCTTCGAATGATGCCACTTGAATACTTGACTGGTGGCTATTATTGTAAGAAAATTCTACCAGTGATAAGTATTTTTCCCACGAGCCTTTAAGATTGAGTACGACCATTATTAATAGATCTTCCAACATTTGGATAGTTCGCTCAGACTGACCATCTGTTTGTTGATGGAAGGCGGTACTATATAGTAGCTTTCTTCCTAACGTTTTCTGTACGAGCGTACAAGTATCCGATGTAAAGCGTTCATCCCTATCAGACACGATAGATCGGGAAATCCCATGATATTTTACAATAATATCGATGTACTGATCGACAAACTTCTGTACTGGACTATCATTTTTCATAGGAACTAAATGTGCAACTTTCGTTAATCGATCAATAATTACTCATATACCGCTGTTTCCAGCTTTACTTCTTGGTAGTCCTATGATAAAATCCATGGTTATGTCATCCCATTTCCACTCAGGGATCGGTAGTGATTGTAAGTATCCACCATGCTTTTGATGTTCTGCATTCACAAGTTGGCACGTGTGACATTTGACAATATATTGAATTACATCAGTCTTCATTCCTGGCCACCAGAAGTCCAACTTGAGATCTTGGTACATTTTCGTTCTCTCAGGGTGAATTGAATAAGTTGTATTATGTACTTCATAAAATATTTCTGTTCGAAGTGTACTAACATAAGAAATGCACAACATTTCAGAAATAATAATCCATCATTTTTTGTAAAAACTGTTGATTGTCTACTTTTTACCTTTTTCAGGATCTTCACAAATATAGGATACTGGTTCATCGCCTTCCTTACCATTTCTTTAATGGAGTGTTATGCCACTAGTTGCAAGAGTAAACCTTGAGTTTGGGAGGTAGTGATACATATAAGCAATTCAAAGTTTTGTATCTCTCGCAACAACTCCCTCTGCTCAGTAGGGGGAACAATCATCGGTGCTAAGTGCTTCCTACTGAGCGCATCAGCTACTATATTCGCTTTACCGGGATGGTATTTGATATCGATGTCATAGTCTTTGATAAGTTCTAACCATCGTCTCTAGCGCATATTTATTTTCTTGTGAGAGAAAATATACTTTAAACTTTTGTGATCTGTAGAGATCTCACATTGAACACCATATGAATAATGTCGCCAGATTTTTAGGGCAAATATGATAGCTGCCAACTCCAAATCATGTGTTGGGTAATTACGCTCATAATCCTTCAATTGTCTCGAGACATAAGCTATGACTTTATCATTCTCTATTAAAACACTACCAAGACCTTTCAGGGATGTATCGCTGTAAATTTGAAGACTCTCAATACCACATGACATGACCAATATTGGTACAGTGGTTAATCTGACTTTTAATTCATTAAAGGCCTCCTGACACTCATCATTTCAGAGAAATAGAACATTCTTTCGAGTTAGTTTCGTAAGCGGTAGTGCAATCGTTGAAAAACCTTGTACAAATTTTCTGTAATAGCTTGCTAATCCAAGAAAGCTCCGAATTTCTGTGACTGTAGTCGGGCTTGGCCAATTTATAATTGCCTCTACTTTTGCTGGGTGTACAGATAATCCATGTTCTGTAATCACATGACCCAAGAAGGAAACTTTATTTAACCAGAAATCACATTTAGAAAACTTTGCATATAAGACATGATTTTTCAACGTTTGCAACACAATCTTTAAGTGTTTTGCATGTTCATCCTTATTCGTCGAATAGATTAGAATGTCATCGATAAATACAATAACAAACCTGTCCAAGAATTCCTTGAATACCCGATTCATTAAGTCATTAAGTCCATGAACACAGCTGGCGCGTTTGTCAATCCAAACGGCATGATCACGAACTCAAAGTGTCTGTATCTTGTGCTAAAGGCAGTCTTGTAAATATCGTCTTTCTTGATTCGCATTTGATGATATCCTGATCTTAAGTCAATCTTGGAGAATACTTTTGCATTACTCAATTGATCAAATAAATCGTCAATGCGAGGTAGAGGGTACTGGTTTCGAATTGTCAACTTATTCAGTTCTCGATAGTCGACACATAATCGAAACGAACCATCTTTCTTTTTCATGAAAAGCACTGGAGCTCCTCATGGTGAAGTGCTTGGTCGTATAAAGTCTTTATCAAGTAATTCCTGCAATTGATTTTTCAGTTCTGCCAAAATTTTAGGAGTCATACGATATGGTGCATTTGCTACTGGTTTAACTCCTTCCACCAAATCGATAGTGAATTCCACATCCCTGGATGGGGGTAGCCCTGGTAATTCTTCCGGAAATACTTCACGAAAATCACATACTACGGGAACTGCAGTTGGCTCACATGTCACCACGTTGGTTCCATTAATCATTACCAAAGTTGATTCACAACCTTTCCTTGGTTTCTTCATTGTCTTTAATGAAGATATCAGAATTTTTGCAACTTCATTCAATCCCTTAAAAGTACACAGCGTATCGTCCAACTTAAGTGTAATTTCTTTCTTTTTACAGTTGATGATGGCTTCACGTTTTGATAACCAATCCATCCCTAAAGTGATGTCAAATTCGGATAGGGGTAGAACCACAACATTTGCTTCTACTGGGTTGGTATCAATTGTTAGCCACACTGTACATCGAAGCTTTGTAGTCATCTCGGTATTATTGTGCATTTTAACTCTCAATTCCTCAAGAGACGTATGAGGTTTCAACCTTAATTGTTTAATTGTTCTTGTAGATATGAAAGATTGGCTAGCCCCTGTATCGAATAATACCTTTATAAGGTGATTGTGTACATAAATCATACCTGTGATAACAGTATCATCGACTTTAGCCCCTTGATGGTTCATATTGAAGACTATAGGCTGCACCTATCTGTCTTTTCTAGTTTTCACCACAGATCTCGATGTTTCGATCCCTTTACCTTTATCAACTCTACCAACTGAGTTGGTATCAAGGTAATGAAATGTTAGTGCCTGACTAGGACCACCTCTTTCAGGTACTGTCTTCCACAACGGGCAATTTTGTCGGCGATGTCCAGGCTTCTGACATTTAAAACAAGCTCCAGTTCCCTTCAAACATTCGCCAAAATGATTCTTCCAGCATTTCGGACATAAGAGCTTCATCATGTTACTGCTAGCTCCACTTTCACTTCGAGTTTGTGTTGGAGGACCTCCTTTCTTCCTTCTCCAGTTTGAACTTCCACTCTTTCGCGAGTAATCCATACTCTGTCCCTCTGGAAGCCTTTTCTTCTGAAACTCCATTCGTCTTTGCGAAGTCTCCACATCCATCTCAATTAACTTAACAGTCTCCACCAGTTCATTGTAATTCTTAATCCTTTGTGAGATTAGATGCACACACACATCTTCTCGTAGACCCAATTAGAATAAAAAACAACGATCGCTTTCCTTGGCGACCATGTCTCCTGCATAATAAGCTAGTTGTGCGAATTCAGCTTCATATTGAAGGACTGTATGATTTCCCTGCATTAATCGAAGGAATTTCTCCTGCAGTATTTGCTTTTCAGACGGAGGGACAAACCAGTTAAGAAACTCATTCAAGAATTCAGCCCAGGGGATCTCCAAGTTTTTACGCCCAACATATTTTCCTTGCCTCATGCTATCCCACCACCGATCAGCCTCTTCTTTCAGCAGGAAGACGACTAAATCAAATTTTTGATCGTCGGGGCACTTCATAACATTGAAGATTAGTTCAATTCGCTTTATCCAGCCTTCAGTTTCCATCGGAGATAGCCCACCTCGAAATAATGGCGGTCTCATTTCGAGAAATTGTTTCACGTATGAATCACTTGATGATGGTGGCTGTGATATGACTACAACACTATTGCCCATTCGAATGGCTTCTGCCAACGCTTGCATGATTTCCGATAGAGAAGAATTCGATCTCTCTCTATGTCTTTCTTCAGCCATACGACTTTGTTCCTCTTCGAGTTCGTCTCTTTCCCTTCTACTTAAATATGTGCGGAAAGGTTCCTGAAACAGGAAGATTGACATTGTCATGTATTTGTTTTACTTACATCCTATGTGCTCGTATCTTGCTGATAGTTCAAAAAAACCATTCCCTCTGATACCATTTAATTGTAACGGCCATACATTCTAGGCACCATCACAATTTTCATTTTATTTATCTATTTCACAGAGTTGCCAGAGAATTTAACATTCAACATTTATGAGTACATAAGAAAAGTGCAGAAAATTTAAAATTTATTTATATCACAAGATTATATAGTACATCTGATCATCAAAAAGATAACTCAGCATATACATACAAAAGTGGGCATCTTACATCTGTGCTCAAAGAACAGTAAAGCATTTAACAAAGTATGAGTAGAGCAACAAATCAAAATTATAGTACTATACTACATATCATGAACTATAGTACTGGAAGCAGAACTGGAACTCATCATGCGGGCAATCTGGGTCACGATAGGCCGCTTTGTGGGCTTCCAGAACTTCAAAGACTGCGGTGACGACCTCGACCCAGATTTTATACATCTTCTCGCGTCGAGTAGGGGGCCGGCTAGACGTGCCTGGAGTAGCTTCCTCCTTGACCTGTTTAGTTACATTTTCTATTAGTCAAAGACTAAATGAATTCTCATTGTTCCCTTTTTACTATGATGTCTTATTTATATTTTACGGATTTCATAGTTTATTCTCTTGATTACGTTCTTTCTCGTTATATCATATTATTCGTTTTCATCATCTTCTTATTATTGACCTTTTTGTTTTGCTCATCTTTTGCTCATCATTTTCATATATATATATATATCTTTTCATTTGGGGTTTGATTTTCTTATCCTTATCTCTTATACTTTTTCTGTTATTATCGGACAGTGTTAAGAGAATATTAACATTTCGTATCATTTATATAGCGCGCTTGCGTGCCTTTTTATATTCACACACATTTCTTAATGTGTCTTTTCTTATTCGCACGTTAACTTTCATTCCATTATCATTGGGAGGACATTCACCCCATCTCCACTATTGGGTTGACCCTTAACTTAGCCCATTTCATTACTTTATTCTTTTATTTCATTTTGTATTCCTCGTCCTTTCGACATAGCGTTTACTTCCTTTACTTCATTCAATTCATTGTACGTTTACTTTTAATTGCTCTTTCTTGCAACATAAAACATAACCATAAAACATAATTATATAATTAATAATTATGTAATTAAGCAATTAAGCAATTATAGAATGGTGAGAACTCACAGTGGCTTTTCCTTTCCCTTTCTCGTTCCTATTTCCGTCATTGCGCCTTCCGCTTCCGTGTGACGTCATTGCCTACAATATACTATCTTTAACTATATTAAGACCGTTAAATTGATGTCTCTAATTAGGTCAAACAAAACATGTTATAATCCCCTTTGAGGGGTTCTACTTGACCTAATTAGGTCAAAGACCTATTTAAGTATTTAGGGTTTTGCTGCCCTATTTTCAATTACTGAACTTTTGCTGTTTTAGTGAAAGGGGCAGCATACTATTCATGCTAAGGACCCTTAGGGTTTCTCCTTTTTCAACCTTAAACTCAAATTCATCTTAACTTAGCTTGGGTTTCTCCCAAATCCCTTGGAACTCGTGGATTTAGGCTTAAAAGTCATTACAGAAACTTTTCCAATGAAAACAAACAAAGATTTTTGGAAAACCCTAAAACCTAGGGTTTTTACCCTTTTCAAACTGTGAGAAATCTTTGAAAAAGAAACAAAAGGACTAGAGAGGAAGAGATTACCCTTCAAATGGAGGAGAAATCAAAAGAAATGGAAGAGAATCGGGCTCTAGGGAGGAATCGGCGCCGTGCGGCTTCTGTCCGTCACCTGCAGCTTCTTGCGGGATCGGGAGAGAATCGAAATGAACAGCGCTTATTCCTTTCTCTATTTTATTGGGTTATCGACACCGCTCTATGCTGCGATGACACGCACGCCGGTTCATCGGGAATAGCCGGTTCAAGCTCTTTTTCACCCGGTTCAAGCCTATTTCAAACACATTCCAGCCCTTTATTAGCACAACAATTTTACATAATGTTGTTATTAATAATTGTTGTGATATTAACACACCTTGGGTGGCGTCACACAGGTTGGCTATAAAACGACGACACCATCAATCCTAAATTTAAATTCGACCCGAGAGTGCTCAATGAGTCTAGGTTAGACAGATCATTCCCGTCAGGATCACCATGTGCGGGTGTAGTGAAGGTTGGGAAGCTCCAACATGGTGGGCCATGGCCGGTTGAGTTGTTGACGTCAGTCAAATCCTCACGCATTGAAGTGGTGGTCAGAGAGTGGCTTGTGTTGGTACTCAATTAGCCTAGACAGAGGAGCTGCAGGATGTCAATGAGAGTAATTTCGACCACATCCATGAGGGCCGAGATAATAATCATCGAATGCTCCAACTTTTTGATATGACTTGTCTTGGAAAGGTTCAATGACATCCACCAAAAAAGGTATCGGCGGCGGAATATTCCAGAAGGGACCTTCGAGGTTATCTTGAGCTACCCAAGGGTGGACCCACCCCCATGGTTGATTGGTAAGAAATATTGTGTAATGTGCGACTGAGAGCAAGTGGTAGGATTGGCGCCGAAGCACGAAATGCGCTACAACGTCGAAGAGGCGCCAAGGATGCTTAATCTACTGTTGAAAAAGACAGGTAGTTGGGCTAAATACCTGGGTGCTTAATGTGTGGGGTGAATGGACCCAAAGAAGACATGAATTCTGCGTGAGAAACCTGATGAACGTGAATGAAACACGATGACCAGAAGATGGAACCTCAAGTGTGGCTGGATGTCGTGCTTGGAGCAAGGATTGTGTCCATCAATGCATATTACTTGTGTGATGATGAGGTAGGATGCAGTCAGGTAAGAGCAGACTTAAGAGAGGAGATACGCATGAGAGGCGCGCAGTCGCAATCTGGAAATCGAGGCGTGCGATAGGGAGGCCATTGGGATCGGAAATAAAAATGGGAATCCGAAGAGAGGTGCTGGTGGACAAAGCGTTGAGAGGGAGAATGTTTTATCAATCTATTCCCACGGCCTGGTCTAGGGTTAGGCATGGGAAAGGCTTCCTTTTAGATCAAATTGATACACACCTAATCGGATAGTAACAACACAAGCTAAATACAATCTTAAGGTATACTCGCGCCAAGTTCTCGAGGGCTAGTTCCCTCTAATAGTACTGTCCAAAAGAATTTCTAAGACAAGACTTCCAAGATGCCAATCAACTAGTCCTACTCCTCTTTATATAGTAGGGGTACAAGATTACCATATACCGCAGGCACAATTTATCTAATAGTAAACCAACATATATGTATCCGAAACTAGCTTGGAGATCATAATATGGCATTTGGTGGTTAGAATAGCGACCAGGGCGGTGTTTATTTTAGTGGAATATATACTTTAACCTTTTATTGAAGATATTTTTTTTATTCATAGTTATTGATGGGTATCACCCTCAACCATAATATACAAAATTGCTCGAATGCTCTGTATATCATGATATGTACAGTATTGTTCCAGCAAAACGTTTTGTTCATATGTTGGAGTAGATGTAATCTCTGAATATTAAAGTATAAGAGACCTGGTTTTGGCTAATTAGAATAGTTATTATAATAACCATGATGTGCTATCAATGCTTCTTTTACCTCTTACATCTGGGTTTATGCATAGAGTTGCTATTTTAATTGGGTTCCATTCACACAGGCCAGAGCTTATTTCATATGAACTTGGTTTTTCCTATTTCTATTTTTTATGGCATGCTTCCATTTTGTTACAATAACCAGATTATGTCATAGATTTGTTGAGTTTTCAGCTGATATATTCTTTCTGAAGGTGGTGCTTTGTTTCATGTTTTGAGCATTTTGTTGTAGGCCAAAGGCTTTGTGGCGAACTCATATTACACTGGTCTGACTGCTACAGAGTTTTTTTTTCATACAATGGCAGGGCGGGAAGGTCTTGTTGATACTGCTGTATGGTTCTCTCTTTCGTTCTCAGTCTTCATTATAAAGCTTCCTCACTTCATCAAAACTGTTAATTCCAGTCTCCTTTCATGATAATTATATTTTTTTAAGACTACTGGGAAAATAACTTTATAAATTTTTATGATATAACAATCAGTCTTATTCTTTTGCATATCAAGTGCAAGGAACTTATTATCCATTTCAGGCCGCTGCACAATTAGGAAGTTTTTTTTGCATATGTTGCAAAATTGAAGTTGGGGTGATGCAAAACGAATGTATAAAAAATGTAGGTCGACTATATGAATGAGACATGTAAATGATAACTATACTTGCAATTAAGAAACTTATAAACAATATTAATGTTAAGCCACAATCAAGTTGAGCTTCTGATGCAGGACGTTGCATAGGGTTTGCGCGCCTGTCGACTTTTTTTTTCTAGGAAACCCTAAATGCGTGCGATGAATAATTAATTTTGCCAAATTTAGAGCGGGCGCAACACTTAAGAAATTACACAACTTGGATTTTAAAAAGCACAAAATCATTTTTTTGTTTAAAAATGATTTTTTGTAAAATAATTGTTCGATTTTAAATCCGGGGAAGGATGTTCTCAACTTTCGTTATGTTCCTCTTGTCGTAGCAAAACGGAAATTGTGAATTCCAAATACGTTTCCGTTTGCAGTTTTCGACGTAGCGTTTGCTGACAAAACTCAGGCGAAAACCCAACAGTGAGTCTATTATCCTACGAGAATTTATAGAGGCACACACAAAAGAAGAGAGAAACAATTACTCACAGAAAGAGACGTCTTTCCCTATTCGAAGTCGATGACGATCACGCGAGAAACTTCTCGTCACCTTCGATCTTCCGCTCCGAGGTCGGCCGGTATCGCATACGGGCACCAAGGAGAAACTCTGTTCACTCTCACACGAAAGTGGTTCCACGAGATCACTCACTCTAGAGAAGCCACAAACCTAACGCCCTAAAATTCACCCGCTCTCACACAAGTGGCTTCACGAATTCTTTAACACACGAACTAAGTTCCCTCACACTCACACTCGAGTGGCTCCACGAAATATCAATAGCTCTGGAAGCATACCAAAGAATTAACTTATGTTCTTTTTCTGTCACTGTGCACTCAGGAGAAGTCAACTAGCAACTACTTTACTCTCCTAAAGCAAACATCAACAATAATGTTTATCATCATCTACACCCCTACGGCAGGATTCAGTAAAGGGAAATAAACATTTAAACTCACAATCAATTGCAATTTCATAAACCATACATTAACAACAATTCTCTGGCAATCAACAACTTAGATTCCTCACTCTACTGTAACTGGAACAATCAATTCAAAACAGTAATATCAAAGTTACTGTTCGTCCTCTCCAATCCAGAACTTCGGGATAGGTTGGAGGCAAATAGTTACCTCAAGGCAACTGTTTCTTCTTCCACCCTCAAAACTGAAAGCTAATTAATTTTCACTCTATAACAACTCAAACAGGAAACCACAAGAACAGAGCAGCAACTCCATCAACAGGACACACAGGCAGCAAAGCTCAAGCAAACAGTATTTTTTTCCTACCTAAACTCTAATAGGAAGCACACAGCCTTCACGCCTAATTCACGCCTAATTCACGCCTAATTCACGCCTAACACCTAGAGGAAACACAACAAACTCTCACAACAAGCAGAATTCAAAACGCAAAATTCATTCTCAATATTTCAACATTCACCACCAACAAATACAGACAATGCTCCCCTTTATAGGGTTTTGAACAGAGCGGACAGAAAAAACGGAAAAGGAAACCTGTACACGGTCACGGCGGAACTTCAGAAGTTGAGGGCGTCGTGCTCCGCGGTTGTAACCACCGTGGTCGCTGATGGCGTCGAGGAGTGGGAGCGGGAGAGTGGAGGAGCGTGATTCCCGCTTGATTTGAGGCCGGAGTTGGCGAAATAGGCAACTCCAGGCTGCGAGCCCGAACCCGCGTGCCATTGTTGGGTCGGTATATCGGGAAGATGAACAATTCCAGACGCTTTTCTTTTCACTCCTTCGCTGAACCAGTTTTAACACATATATATAGATATATATTTAATATATGTATTTTTATATATAGTAACGTCGGAACTTCAGAAGTTGAGGGCGTCGTGCTCTGTCGTTGTAACCGCCGTGGTCGCTGATGGCGTCGAGGAACGGGAGCGGGAGAGTGGAGGAGCGTGATTCCCGCTTGATTTGAGGCCGGAGTTGGCGGAATAGGCAACTCCAGGCTGCGAGCCCGAACCCGCGTGCCATTGTTGGGCCGGGATATCGGGAAGATGAACAGTTCCAGCCGCTTTTCTTTTCACTCCTTCGCTGAACCAGTTTTAACACATATATATAGATATATATTTAATATATGTATATTTATATATATGTGTATAGTACTATAGTTATATATATATATGAGTTTACTTATATATATATAATAGAGTAAAATAAAACTCCAACGGCTACGCGCGCAGGCGTGCAACAACAACATGACTACGCACACAGGCGTGCGACAATTAAAATTGACAACATAAAACTTGCAAAAATAAAATGTATTGGAAAAGCCCATGTAAAGGGCCCATTATTGGGCCCTCTTTCTTCCTTTCTCTCTCATCCTTCTTTAGTCCCACATCTTGTATGGGATTTATTCTTCTCTCCTCTTTCCTATATATTTGTATTCTCCCCTTGTATTGACATACTGAAATACTACATACAAGCTTTCGGGTCATTCTCTACATGGTATCAGAGTCAGGTTCCGTCTCATGCGGATTCAGATTTCTATCCGCCCAGCGGCCTGCAGTCTCCTGCGGATTCACATTCCTATCCGCCCAGCGGCCTGCGGTTTCCGCGACATGAGTTTGTGTGTCCGCGCCTCCTAGTCGCATAGCCCCTGCGGCCTGCCTTTGTCCAATCCGCTCCCTCTCCTCCCGTGGAACCACTCCTCTTCCCTCCTCTTCTGGTCCTTCTTTATAGCTCTCTCTCTGATCTGTGGGGTCCACTGCTTCCCATAGTCCGCTGCGGCCTCTTCCTGTCCGACGCGAGCTCGGCGAACTCACTCCCTAGCTCCGCGGTCTCCTTTTGTCCGCTGCGAGCTCGGTGAATTCGCCTCCTCTTCTTGCTCTCTTTTTTCCTCTGCGAGCTCGGCGGCCTCCTTCTGTCCGCGCTTCTCTCCTGCCTGCGGCTGCTCTCCTTCCTCTTCTGGCGGACAAGTTCTTTTCCCTGTCCGCCGCGGGCTCGCTCCTCTCTGCGATTTCCGTCTTGCGGACTGGTCCAGCCGGCTACGGTCGCCCTCTAGTCGCCGCGACTTGCCGAGCTCCCGCGACTTGCCGAGTTCCCCGCCTCTATTCGCCGCGACTTGCCAAGCTCCCGCGACTTGCCGAGCTCCCCCGGCTTGCCCTCTCTTCTCGGCCAGCTGTTGTGCTCTACTCGCCACGACCGGCTCCAGTCCTCCGCGGTCTGATCCAGTCCGCCTCAGCCTAATCCAGTCCGCCGCGGCCTCCAATAGCCCGCTCCTTGCTGAGCGTGTCTGTACTCGCCGCGGACCTGCCTTCTGCTTTGCATCAGTCCGCTGTTTCTGCCCGTTTCCTCTCCTCCAGGTCGCCATGTCCTCTAGTGACTCCACTACAGCTACCCCCACGACAGACCACATGGCTCCTCCTCACGAACTCCGCGATGAGCTTCGGATTACTACTCTTTCCCTCTATGGCAAGTCGAACTTCATCCCATGGGTTCACTCCGTTTGGAGGGTCCTGCAAGCCAAGGGCCTTGCGCGTCACCTTACCCAGGGACCTCCGACTCCTACTGATGAATGGCTACGGAATGACGGTCGCGTCCAGACCTGGATACTGAACTCGGTGGAGGGTGAGCCTTACCAGATGATCATGTATCATGAGACCACCAAAGCAATGTGGGATGAACTCCATTCCTTACACTCGGGCAAGGACAGCTTTCAGCACCTTTTTGACATCATCACCGATCTTCAAGCTTTGGATGTTGGCAAAGCTATGGACATGACCTCCTTTGTGGCTCATGCTAAGACTCTCACGGAGGTCTGTATTCAGCACCAGCCGTCTACTACTGATCTCGCTGCTCAACGTGCCCAGAAGGAGGCGGTCTGTATTGCTATGATTATGGCTCGCGTCCCGCCACACCTTCACAGTATTCGGGCCCAGGTTCTGGCATCACCTGCTACCCCTTCTCAGATGTCTGCTCTATGTTACTTCGAGTACCACCTCCCCTGGAGACGTCTGCACCACCATCGCCGGCCCTTCTTCAACAGGCCCTTCCTCCCTTACTTCCACCACCATCTTTTACTCGGGCTCCCGCGGACAGGGTCGTGGTGGTCGAGGTCGGCCCAAGTGCACATACTGCTGCCGGGATGGACACACTGAAGCAGTCTGTCACAATAAACATGGCTACCCTCCTCGCCCGCCTACTGCTACTGTTACTGATAGCTCTCCACCCACCGGTACGGACCTTGAGGCTCTTCGGCTTCAGCTGCAACAACTCCAGGGGCTACTCAACCCTTCATCAGCTTCAGTTGCCTCCACCTCTCCTGCAGGTATTGCCTCCACCTCCACTACAGGTACTGTCTGTCTTTCCTCCGTGTCTCGTTGGATCCTGGACTCGGGAGCCACCCACCACATCACCTCCCTGCTGCCACCAAGGTTCTCAGACGCTCCTCATCCCCCTTCTATTACTGTGGCCAACGCTGCGATTGTTCCGGTCTCCAGATGTGCTGATCGCTTAATCCACCCCTCTATCTCTCTTCGCTCCGCTCTTTATGTGCCGGCATCACCATTTAATTTACTATCTGTTGGCCGTCTTACTACTGATATGAACTACTATATCACCTTCACCTCTTCTGATTTTTTGATACAAGATCGGCAGACGTAGATTACCATTGGTAGGGGTCGACTGCAGAACGGGCTCTACCTCCTCGATGTCTCTTCTACCGCCCTTTCCTCCGTATCCTCTACTGACTGACATTGTCGTTTTGGGCATGCCCCTCTACCTATCTTCCAGAAGGCGCTTCCTGACGTCTCCCTTCCTGCTTTTAAATGTGATTCATGTATTCTTGGCAAACTGCCACGTTCTTCTTATCCCACACATTGTACTCGGAGCTCTGCTCCTTTTGATTTAATACATTCTGATATTTGGGGACCGTACAAGATTCCCAACATCTCTGGTTATCGTTACTTTATAACGTTTATTGACGATTACTCTCGCACCACCTGGTTGTATCTACTTCGTGATCGCTCAGAGCTTACTCGTGTCTTTCAGGCTTTTGTATTGAAGACTCGTACGCAATTCTATGGGTCAGTGTAACATAGACTATGGTTTATATATAAACCGCAGTCTATTCTCAAATAGACTGCGGTTTATGAAACAACCGCAGTCTATTCCATGAACCCGAGCATATACTGCGGTTATTTTAAAACAGCAGTTTATTTCTTGAACCAGGGAATAGACTGCGGTTGTTACGAGAACTGCAGTCTATGCTAGGGTTCATTGTAGAATAGACTGCGGTTCATAGATAAACCGCAGTCGAATCGCAAATCAGGAAATAGACTGCGGTTTATAAAACAACCGCAGTCTATAATTCATCGAATAGACTGCGGTTGTTTGACAATAACCGCAGTCTATTCTACCCTGAACTTCAGAATAGACTGCGGTTATAAACCGCAGTCTATACTATCTATTTTTAAATTTTAACCGTGAACCGTAAAAATCTAGCGTTTCCCCGAGTTTTTGGTTCTTCTTTTTACGGTCGCTGCGCTTTGTGAGAAACCCTAAAGGCGATTTTGTTCAAGTTTCTGCTCTCCTTTGCTTCGATTTGACGATTCTTCTTTGACAAAACTAATATTCTCACTTATGTATACTATTTCTTAATACATTTTCTCTGTTTTGAACTTTTGATCTCTGTGGTCTGTGATAAACTGCTAATGTTTTTATTATTATTATTTTATTATTTTATTAGTAGACTAGTAGTAGTACTGTAGTAGTAGTAAATTAGTAATGTAGTATAAACATTGTGTTCAAGTTTCTGCTCTCTTTGCTATTCTAAATGTATATGAAGTTATAAACAACACAATGTGCCGAAATATTGCAGTTTAACCCCTATTATACATGTCTAAACCTCCTGAGTAACATACTAACATAGTAACATATATATTTATATGTGTGAATTGTGATTGTGTGGTAGTAACTAGTAACTCAATATCATTGCGGTTTTGTATGAATTTTGTTTAGGTTTTTGTATGGTTTAGGTTTTTTTTAGGGTTTTACAGGAAAATGTCGGATAAGAGATCTTCATCGAGGTCAACAAGAGATTTCACGAAAATGAATGAATTGAATCAGCTTAGGCTAGAGGGGAAAAAACTTATTATTTCTTTTTGTGATGATGACCGCATTATTCTCGGGCCTGAAACAAATAAATTGATGAGTTATATGAGATCTCTTGTGAAGTGTTATGTGTCAATTACATATATTGCATGGAAGAATGTTGATAAACAAATTAAAGATCAAATATGGGCAGAATTAAATGTACGTAAGCTTGTTATCAGTGATTACATATCTTTGGTGTTTTAGTTAATTTTTAATTGATAACAAAGAAAGATTATTTAAAAAGATTATTGAGATTATTGAAAATAGATGGACAAATCAAATGGAGCAAAAATTGTATAGGGCAGCTTTGTTTCTAAACACAAACAAATATTTTAAATACGAGGAACAAAATAATGATAATGCCTGGAAATTTCAAGATGCTTTCAATGATGTTATTGCAAGACTAGTGTCCGATCAAGAATTTCAAGACAAGATTGCCGAGCAAGGTACTAACTACAAAGCATCTCGAAATAGTTTTGGAAAGCTTATGACTATTAGGCAACGAAGCATCTTAAATACAAGTAAGTATTGTTTACGTTTTTATTTTTTCTTAAATTATTTATATGTCAAATAATTTATATTTGTCTTGAATGAATAGTGGACTGGTGGGGTGCACATGGAGGACCAAATGTTGACCTTACAAAGGTAGCATTACGCATAATTGGCTTATGTTGTTCTTCTTCTAGTTGTGAGCGCAATTCGAGTACTTTTGAGTTTGTAAGTATATAAATATTCAATATAAATTTTAATGTTTTATATTTACTAATTTACCAATAAGTTTGAAATTATTTTGATTCAGATTCACACAAATAAAAGAAATAGATTGGAACATCAAAGGCTTAGTGATCTTGTATACATCTAATATAATCGTCGTCTACAAGCACGATTCGAAGAAAGACGTGAAAAGGGAAGAAATTACAACCCTTTGGTGCTTGATGAGCTCGACTGGAGTAGTGAGTGGATGGTGAACAAACCAGAGGAAGCTCTAGTTTTTGATGATGATAATCTCACATATGATGCTGTAGAGAAAGCTCTTGAAACTGGCGCTCGAAATTTACGAAGTGGAGTTGAAACTAATCGTCAACTAAATGAACTAATAGCTCAAGGGGATGAAGATTTAGATCATTTTGTATTTGCCAGTGATGATGAAGTTATTTATGATAATTATGGGCAAATGGAGAGTACCTCAAACCAACCAATCACGTGCAATGTCAATGACGACTTACTAGATGATGATTTTAGTTGATCTTTTATGATTATTTAAAATTTATGTTAAAAATATTATTCATGCTAATATGCTATTGTGCAATGGATGAAAACATTTTGGATTTGACCACAATACTAGATTATGATATTTTTGTGTTCCCTTTTTTGTTATTGCTTTCTCTGAAGTCTGTCTTGAGTCTTGACCATTGATTGCCATTGTTTTTTCTTACTGTTACATAGTTACTACTTCATGGTATTTGAGATAGGTATGAATGTATTGAGGTTTGAGAATTGAGGATTTGAGATATCATGATTCATGAATACATGATATTGGAAGTTTGAACATTAGTGCTTGCTAGTAGCCTACTTCTTGTCATATATGTGTTGAGAATTTAGATATGAAGATATCATGAATTCATGATATCAGAAGATTCAGAAGCTATGCTTAGTTGCTAACTGCTATGCTTAGTTAGTTGCTAACTGCTACCTGTCCATATATGATATATCAGAAGCTATTCTTACCTGCTAACTGTTATGCTTAGTTAGTTGCTGATATATCAGAAGCTATTCTTAGTTGCTAACTGCTAACTGGTAGTCTGCTATGAAGAAAAAAAAATCTCTGGCTGTGTTGGTACTTGGTAAACATTATCTAAAAAAAATGGAGGTTTAGACTGCGGTTATTATAATAACCGTAGTCTAAAGTATGACAGACATGCTATAGACTGCGGTTATTATAGTAACCGCAGTCTATAGACGAATATAGACTGCGGTTATTCTAATAACCGCCGTCTATAGTCTTAAGTATATAAGTTGCGGTTATTCTTTTAACCACAGTATATAGCCTGTAGAGAATAGACTGCGGTTATTATAAAACCGCAGTCTATAGCATGTATACTATACACTGCGGTTATTATAAAACCGCAGTCTATATCATGTGTACTATAAACTGCGGTGTTTATAATAACCGCAGTCTATATCCTTCAGAATATAGACTCCGGTTATTATAATAACCACAGTCTATATACTGCCTTTAAAAAAAAAAATTTAGCGCCTTGCGACTTGCTCGCCTTAGTGCCGCCCAGGCGTTCGCCTTGTCGTCTAAGCGTCAAGGCGCCCAGCGCTCGCCTTGGTTCGCCTTGACGCCGAGACAAGAATGTTCACTATCCTCGATCTCTATTCCTACCTCCGTACAGGAAGCTCTTCAACATCCTGGGTGGCGCGCTGTCATGGAAGAAGAGATGACTGCTCTTTGGGCCAACCAGACTTGGACCCTGGTGCCTCTTCCTCCCGGCCAGAAACCCGTTGGGTGCAAATGGGTATTTGTCATCAAACATGCTCCTGATGGGACCATTGACAAACTCAAAGCTCGTCTGGTAGCTCGTGGCTTCACCCAGCAACAGGGTCTCGACTATGACGAGACTTTCTCTCCGGTCGCTAAGCTCATCACAGTCCGAATTCTCATCTCAGTAGCTGTCCATCGCCAATCGCCCTTATTTCAACTCGACGTCAAGAATGATTTTCTAAATGGTGACCTTCAAGAAACGGTTTACATGCAGCAACCTCCCGGGTTTGAGATCACGGAGGAGTCTCGGGTATGTCACCTTCTAAAATCGCTATATGGTCTCAAACAATCCCCTCGGGCATGGTTCGACAAGTTCAGCAAAGCTCTCCGGGCAATTGGCTTCACTCGAAGCTCGACTGACTTCTCATTGTTTACTCGCCACCGGGCAACGGGTACGGTTCTCCTATTGGTATATGTCGACAACATCATTATTACTGGAAACGACTTGGACAACATACAAGCCGTTAAGCAACATCTGAGCTCCGTCCTCCAAACTAAATATCTAGGACATCTTCGGTACTTCCTAGGTCTGGAGGTGGCTAGACGATCAGATGGTCTGGTTCTCTCTCAGCGCAAATACTGCCTGGATCTTCTTCATGATGCACTCTCCTCGAAAATCTCATCTTCAGGCAGTGGAACGGATTTTCAGATACCTCAAGACAGCTCCTGGCCAAGGACTTGTATACAAAACCTCATCTTCAATCCCTACATTGGTGGCATACTCTGATGCCGACTACGTTGTCTCCCTCGATGATCGATGATCCACTAGCGGGTTCTGCACATATTTTGGAGGACATCTAATTACTTGGCGGAGCAAGAAACAAGCAGTGGTTGCTCGATCCTCAGCAGAAGCAGAATATCGGGCAATGGCTGCTGTGGTCTTGGAACTCACATGGATTGAGTCTCCTTACCGACCTTGGTGTAAGGCTATCTTCACCAGCTCTCCTCCTATGTGACAGTCAAGCTGCTATACATATTGCCAAGAACTCGGTCTTTCACGAAAGAACGAAGCATATTGAGGTAGATTGTCATTTCATCCGAGAGAAAGTCCACATGAAGAAGATCGAGCTCAAGCATGTTCCGGGTACTGAACAGGCCACAGACATCCTCACAAAAGCTCTACCAAGTACCCTCTTCTATCAGTGCCTATCCAAGCTTGACACATACGACTTGTACGCTCCAGCTTGCGGGGGAGTATTGGAAAAGCCCATGTAAAGGGCCCATTATTGGGCCCTCTTTCTTCCTTTCTCTCTCATCCTTCTTTAGTCTCACATCTTGTATATGATTTATTCTTCTCTCCTCTTTCCTATATATTTGTATTCTCCCCTTGTATTGACATACTGAAATACCACATACAAGCTTTCGGGCCATTCTCTACAAAATGCAATAAAACATAAAACGATAATGCAATCACTCAAGGTTGGTAGAGATACGGTCGGGTGCGGCGTCGGGCATGTTTCGTCGACCTGACCTAGGTTGGTCTCCACCGGCTTCACAAACAGGGAAACACATAATGCGGTAGATATATTATATATGAGAGCTCGAGAAAACAAATACACAGGCTATGATGTCCTAACAAATCACATGAGACTTGCGAGCAGCAATTACTGACTAATAAACCCAAAATATGGAACAAACCCACAATTCGACACTAAAGAGAAGAGAACCGATCAATAAACTTTCAATGATTACGGGATAGAAGGTTCGATGAGTGTTTGATGAGTTGCCGGTGCTGATTGAAGATGGTCAGGGGATGTTGGATGTTGGCTTGGGGATGTTGGATGTTGGATGTTGGCTAGGGGATGTTGGATGTTGGCTTGGGAATTTTGGATGTTGGCTTGGGGATTTTGGGGGTTGGCTGGAGGTTGTTGAAGGGCTGGAGTAGTCTGCCAGCTGGCTGGAATAATCCTGAATTTGAGCTCCCAAGATTTCCTTGGACTGGAATTGGAAGAGGAAGAGTCTTTAGACAATTTTTAGACAAGGAGTGGCCTGCAGGTTGCCCAGCAAGGCTGGATCTGAGAATTCCAGTCTCTGAAGAGTGCTGTCTAGAGACTGTATGCAGAATCTGGCGGAGGAAAAGGGCGTAAACTGCTGTTTAGGGAGTTCTGGAATATGGGTAGAGCTTGAATTTGGCTTATCTGGGGTCGGGAATGAGTGGAAGTGAGAAGATTTAGGGCTGGTGCGGGTATTTTCCTGAAAATTAGGGGAGTGGGGTTAGTGGTATGGAGTTTAGCTGGATTGGTGTGTTGAGGTGTGGAAAAGGAGGAAACAAGTGTAATTAGGAGTGGCAGGAGTTAATTCCTAAAAACTAGGAATCGTGGGTTAGTGGCATGAGTTAATTCACACTTATTACTATAAGCCAGTGTGATTATGCTTACACATGGAACTCATGCAAACAATTGCTCTTGCCACCAAACTCATGAATTCACTAACCCGACCATAACTATCATCATTCAAACCCATGCCTCAGAGCCCTGTGTTTCTCACTAAAGTAGGATCTGCAATATTTCCAGCCAAACAGGAACACTGACTTTCCCTTAGGTTAAAATTTTGAAATAAGTTTTGAAGGTTAAGAAAAGAGAATTCCAGGTTTTGCTTAATAAATATTTTTTGGTTCTTTGGTTGAGTGCCAAATTTTCTAGCTTTCCTTTTGATTTTGATCAATTTTTTTAGGATTGGCACAATAGTCATTTCCTTGTAGAAGTGGTAGACATGGCAGTTTCTTTCGCGCTCAAAACTCTCTTAAAATTCTATTGAAAGCTTATTCACTTGAAGGATTTAGAGAGCATATTCACAAGTGGTAGTCATTTCCATGATTGTTGAATATATGTATCTATGTAAGAAGGGTATTTTATTTCTTACATTCTCTACGGGAACCCTAAGGAATGGACTTAAATGTGTATATACACGGTGCACCATACAGCAATAGTAGAACTTATCATTTTTCATTCTAACAAATACTGTATCATCTTTTAATTGAAGCCTTTTAAGTTCAATGTTAAGGCAGTGTTTTTTTGGGTAAAACAGGTTAAAACAGCAGAGACTGGGTATATGTCACGTAGATTGGTAAAGGGCATGGAAGATGTTTCACTTCACTATGATCTCACAGTTCGGGATGCTAGTGGGGGTGTAGTTCAGTTTCTATATGGTGATGATAGCTTGGATCCTGCAAAGATGGAGGGAAAAGATGGAAGCCCTTTAAATTTTGATCAGTTGTACATGAAAGTCATGGTTTGTTTATTTGGTTTATTTTAATTTTCAGTCTTATTTATTACAATGAATATTCACTTAAAGGAGTCTATCTCTTTTGGCAGGCTACTTGTCCTCATAGAGATAACAATATTTTATCACCGGCAGAAATACTACAAACTATGGATGAAAAGCTCTCACAGTGCAACATGGCGGCACAGGGGGGCTGCTCTTCGGAGTTCAAGCGGCAGTTATCTGATTTTATACAGAAGCGTGTTAGAGAATTTCGAAAAACAAGGCAGGCACTTCAGCTTGATGACAATCCTTCCAAAAATATAGATTGCAGTAAAACAGAAATTGTTGCAACTAGAATATCTGGAATCTCCGCAAAACAGTTAGAGGTTAGCTGGATATTCCCTTTAAATAGCTACTTTAGAGTTTATAGTTGTTAAAATAGCCCATGTAAATGGCCCATTATTGGACCCATTTATTGTTTTATCTTCTCTCCTCCTTTAGTCCCACATCTTGCATAGGATTTTCTTCTCTCTTCTTCTTCCTATATATTTGTATTCTCTCCTTGTATTTAAATACACAAGCAATATATACAAGGTTTTGAGCTCTTTCAACATGGTATCAGAGCGCGCGGTCCGTCACCTGCGGTTTCGCCTTTTCTAACCGCCCAGCCCGCCTCCCCGCGTCTATCCGCATCTATCCGCGTCTATCCGCGGCCTTGTCTCCTGCGGACTGGACGCCTATCCGCTCCGGTCTCCTGTCCGCTCTTGCCCTTCTCCGCGCGGGCTCTGCGGTTTGCAACTCTGCATCCGCTTCTCCTCTCCCTCTCCGTGGTTCCACCCTCTTCAGACTTCTTATACCCACCTTCTCTCTGCTTCGTGGGGCCCACTTCTCTTCTGTCCGCTGCGGGCTCTTCTTCTGTCCGCTGCGGGCTCTTCTCCTGACCGCTGCAAGCTCCTCTCCTCTGCTGCTTGCGTTCTACTCTAACGGTCTCCTCTTCTGTCCGCTCGAGAACCTCTTCTCGCGGACCTCGCCTTCCCGATGCGGCCTCTGCCTCAATTCTCTTGTGCACGGCCTCTGCCTCCTTGTCCGCTGCAAGTCCGCTGCGGCTTCGCCTCCTGTCCGCTGCGGCTTCGCCTCCTGTCCGCTGCGGCTTCGCCTCCTGTCCGCTGCGGCTTCGCCTTCTATCCGCTGCGGCTTTGCCTTCTGTCCGCTGCAAGGCAGCAGTCTCCCCTTTGCTTACCGCGATCTCTGTCAACCCGCTGCGGGTTCTCTCTTGTGGCTGCTCTTATCCGCTTTCTCTCTGCTTCCTTCTACTCGCTTGCGATCTCTCGCGGTTTCCTTCCGCTCTCTGACCGCTGCTGGCTTCACCTAGACCGGGGCGGTCTCTCTCTTTTGTTTCTGCCCTCTGGTCGCGAACTGACTACTCGCTGGTGTCCGGCTTGACCGTGCGGACTGCTGCCTCTCCGCATTCTGGTCGTGGTCTTGCTTAGTCATTCTCGCGGTGGCCTCCTTGTTTTCTCGCCGACGGTTTATCCTCTACTCGCCGCGGTCTTGATCTCTTCTCGCAGCGGCCTCCTGCCCTTCTCGCAGCGACCTCAGCTGTCTGCCTCTGCGGTCTGCCCTTATGGGCTTTTCCGGTAACTCCTCTGTCTCGACGGACAGCCCGCCTGCTGACCGCCCGGCTTGTCCGACTGACCGCCCGGCTTGTCCGACTGACCGCCCGGCTTGCACTACAGAAGTCCGTGATGAACTGCGCATCACTACCATCTCTCTTTCTGGAAAGAAGAACTTCGTCCCTTGGGTACATTCAGTTCGACGAGTTCTTCAGGCCAAGGGCCTTCTCCCTCACCTTACTCAGGCTCCTCCCACCCCTCCTACCGATGACTCGCTTCGCAATGATGTCCGAGTTCAGACCTGGATCTTGAACTCTTTATATGGTGAGCCCTATCAAATGACTATCTATCATGAGACTGCCAAAGATATGTGGACTGAGCTACACTCCTTATATTCTGGACGGGACAGCCTCCAGCATCTCTACGACATCCTCACTGACCTCTTTGCTCTTGACGCTGGAGGGGCTTCAGATATGACCTCCTTTGTTGCTCGTGCGAAGACTGTCGCTGAAGCATGAATCCAGCATCAGCCGTTCACCAATGATGATGTTGCTCAGCGCGCTCAGAAGGAAGCCGCATGTACTGCCATCATCATGGCCCGTCTTGCCCCTCACCTTCAGAGCATTTGTGCTCAGGTCCTGGCTTCCTCTACCACACCATCATTTTCTGATGTG
This sequence comes from Platanthera guangdongensis, assembly GCA_039583875.1. Classification (NCBI taxonomy): domain Eukaryota; kingdom Viridiplantae; phylum Streptophyta; class Magnoliopsida; order Asparagales; family Orchidaceae; genus Platanthera; species Platanthera guangdongensis. The sequence continues at coordinate 32,686,592 of CM077147.1, forward strand.
TGCTCCATGATTCTCCGAGTATCACCTCCTCCAGATACTACGGCTCCTCTGACCCTTCTTCAGCAGGCACCTCCGCTTCTACCATTTCCTCCTCCTACTCGGGGGGGGGGGGGGGGGGGGGGGGGGGGGTTGTTCGGGATCTCGCGGTCGTGGTGGCCGGGGTCGGCCGAAGTGTTCCTTCTGCGGGAAAGATGGTCATCTCGAGGCAACCTGTTACAAGAAAGTTGGATATCCTCCTCGCCCGACGGCTTCTGTTGCTACCGATGATGGTCCTCCTGATCTTGAAAGTGTCCGTCTTCAGCTCCAGCATCTCCAGGGATTGCTCCACCCACCCTCTGCCTCCCTTGCCTTCGTCTCTAACACAGGTACTGCTTGTCTCTCCACCGGCTTGGGCTGGATTGTAGACTCTGGCGCTACTCATCACATTACTCCACATCGACCTGCCCAGTACCTGAATTCCCCTTGTCCACCGTCTATTACTGTGGCTAATGGAGCTACTGTTCCCGTCTCCGGCTCGGCAGATCTTCCTCTCACCTCCTCCATCCCCCTTCGCTCGGCTCTTCACGTCCCGAGTTCCCCGTTCAATTTACTTTCTGTTGGACGGCTTACTAATGATTTGGATTGTTCTGTTATATTCACTTTCTCTTCTTTTGTTATACAGGATCGGCGGACGCAGACTACTATTGGTAAAGGCCGGCTGCGGAATGTGCTCTACCTTCTCGACGACTCTCCCACCATCCTCTCATCCGTTTCTTCAACTGATTGACATCGTCGACTTGGGCATGCTCCTCTACCGGTCCTCCAGCGGGTTCTCCCGGATGTTTCTTTTACCCCCTTTCAGTGTGACTCATGTATCCTCGGCAAGCAGACTCGTTCCTCTTTTTCTTCACATTGTACTCGGAGCGCTGCTCCTTTTGATTTAGTGCATTCGGATATTTGGGGAACATTTAAAATTCCTAGTATTTCCGGTTTCCGGTATTTTATAACGTTTATTGATGATCACTCTCGCACTACCTCACTATACTTACTTCGTGATCGCTCCGAGCTTCCCCGTGTCTTTCGGGCATTTGTCCTCGAAACCCGTACGCATTTCCACACCACCATCAAAGTACTACGAACTGACAATTCTCGTGAGTACACTAGTCACAAATTTACTGTTTTATGTTCTGAGTTCGGGATTCTACATCAAACTTCCTGCGCTTACACGCCGCAACAAAACGGTGTTGCCGAACGCAAGAATCGACACTTACTCGATGTTGCCCGTTCCCTCATGCTGCAAATGCATGTCCCTAAACCATATTGGAACTTTGCGGTCTCGACCGCCTGTTTTCTCATTAACCGTCTCCCTTCCTCTATTCTCAACTATGCTACTCCGTTTGGCATACTCTTTCCCTCCACTACGGCCTTTCCTCTCCCACCTCGTGTATTCGGTAGCCTCTGTTATGTCCACCGTTTGGGGCCTTCCTCGGATAAACTGGATCCCCGAGCGGCCAAGCATATCTTTGTTGGTTATTCACGCACCCAAAAGGGGTATGTCTGTTATTCTCCTGCTACACGCAAGATATCCGTTTCTGCTGATGTCACTTTCCGCGAGGATCAACCATTCTTTCCTGCTCCCTTACCTGACCATCTACCACCCACACCTACTACTCCATCCATCCCACGCCCGGTCATTCCCGCAACTACTCCTCCGACTCTCGTTCCCGCTAACCCGACTGTCGTTCCCTCCAAACCACCCGTTATCCGCGTCTACACTCGTCGCTCTACCACTTCCGTTGCCCCTCTGTCGTCGGTCTCTACCATGGATACTCCGCGTCCAAATGATCAGGTATCTCCTTCCACTGCTCATCCGCTAGCAAACTACATCTCTCTTCATCGTCTCTCTCCCCATTTACACACTTTGGCTACTTCTCTCTCTTCGGTTGTTATTCCTAATTCTGTGCAGGAGGCGCTTCAACATCCAGGATGGCGAGCGGCCATGGAGGAAGAAATGTCTGCTCTCTGGTCTAACCAGACATGGTCTGTTGTTCCCCTTCTCCCGGGCCAGAAACCAGTTGGGTGCAAGTGGGTCTTTGTCATCAAACATGCTGTCGATGAGACAATTGACCGTCTAAAGGCCCGTCTTGTGGCTAGAGGTTTCACTCAACAGGAGGGGCTAGATTATGAGGAAACATTTTCTCCGGTAGCGAAGCTTGATAGTGTTCGCATCCTCATCTCTGTTGCTGTCCATCGCCGGTGGCCTCTCTTTCAGCTGGATATCAAGAATGCTTTCTTGAATGGGGATCTTCAGGAAACTGTCTGCATGCAACAACCACCTGGGTTTGAGACCACGGGGGAGTCTCAGGTCTGCTATCTTAAAAAGGCTCTATATGGTCTCAAACAATCTCCACGGGCATGGTTTGAAAAATTCAGCAAGGTCCTCCGTGAGATTGGCTTCACTCGGAGCTCGGCCGACTTCTCGCTCTTTACTCGTCACCAACCAACATGAACGATTATTCTGTTAGTATACGTCGACGATATTATCATTACTGGAGATGACTCTCAAGGGATACAGACAGTCAAAGTCCATCTAAACTCAGTCTTCCAGACACAGGATTTGGGACCTCTTCGCTATTTTTTGGGCCTTGAGATTGCCAGGAGGCCGGATGGGCTCACTCACTCTCAACGGAAATATTGTCTTGACCTTCTTCATGACGCGGGTCAGTCTGGCTGCAAGCCAAGTGATACTCCTATGGATGTAAACCACAAACTGTGTGCCCAGACATCTGACTCCGATCTCCTTCTCCAGAATCCTGAATATTATCGACGTCTTGTTGGAAAACTGATATATCTCACGGTTAGCAGAACGGATATTTTCTTTGTTGTTGGTCTTGTCAGCAGATACATGCACTCTCCTCAAAAATCTCATCTTCAAGCAGTGAAACACATTCTCAGGTATCTGAAAACCGCTCCTGGTCAGGGACATGTCTACAGGACCTCCTCTTCTGCTCCAACATTGGTGACATATTCAGATGTTGATTACGCTGGCTCTCTCGATGACCGGCGATCTACGAGTGATTTTTGCACTTACCTTGGAGGATATCTTGTTACTTGGCGAAGTAAGAACCAAGCGGTTGTTGCTCGATCTTCAGCCGAGGCAGAGTACCGGGCAATGACATCAGTTGTATCAGAATTGACATGGCTTGAGAGTTTTCTTACTGATCTGGGTGTAAAATTACCATCACCGGCTCTTCTCCTTTGTGACAGTCAAGCCGCCATACACATCGCAAAGAACTCGGTCTTTCACGAAAGAACGAAGCATATTGAGGTCGATTGTCCTTCATCCGGGAAAATGTTCAAATGAAGAAGCTTGACCTAAAGCATGTCCCAGGATCGGCACAAGTTGCGGATGTCTTCACGAAGGCTCTTTCCAAGACACTCTTCTATCAATGCTTGTCCAAGCTTGGCGCATACGATTTGTACGCTCCAGCTTGCGGGGGAGTGTTAAAATAGCTCATGTAAAGGGCCCATTATTGGGCCCATTTATTGTTTTATCTTCTCTCCTCCTTTAGTCCCACATCTTGTATAGGATTTTCTTCTCTCTTCTTCTTCCTATATATTTGTATTCTCTCCTTGTACTTAGATACACAAGCAATACATACAAGGTTTTGAGCTCTTTCAACAATAGTCTACAGTAGTACAATATGTGGCATTTCACATAAAATATGTCATTCATCCTGATATAAAAGAAATGTTTACTTGGTTTTAAGATTGCCCTACAACAGAAACAATTACAATTCATGTCCAGAATTCTGCACAGGGACAAGATATGATACAAAACGAGTATGGGAAATGTGATTTTTCAAAAAATTAGGATACAGGAAATGTTTTTTTAAAAAAATTATTTGTTTAAATATAATTATTAATTAATATGAAAACAAACGAAGTATGCATATCTTGAATTATAAATAGAATTTTATAAGACTACAACATATATATTATATATCATTTACTTTTCATAATTCATATAATGTCATAATGCTATAAGAAATATAGAAAAGAGTAATGAGACAAACATTTTAAAAATCAATCACTAATGTACCACATGTCCACAACATTATATAAATTGATAAATGTTTCAATTTTTCAGTATATGCATACAAAATATCAGTAGTTCAAAAATTAAGCATTCTCTCTAATACTATCAACTTCATCGGCTTCTTCCACAGTCAAAAGCTCCAACCTTGGTTCATCAAGCGATGAATTAACTATCTCACGTGTACCTATATTTTCAAATGACTCAAAGTCATCTACCACAATATTCCACAATCTAGACTCCCCTTCATTGTATTTTTGATCTCTTCGTGAAAACAGTAGATTTCTATGAATACTTATTAAATTTTCATCACGTTGTGGTGTCATTTGGTTTCTTTTCATTGAATGGATAAAGGAGTAAGTACTCCAATTTCTCTTGACACATCAAGATGATGGTTTTACTAATTGTTGTAACCGAAAATCGGTCTCCTGTGGAGTTCACCCTCGGGGAAGGGGTGATCGCGTACCTACTTCACTCCTGCAAGCAAAGCAATAAAAGAAACAAGTGAGAACCGACCCAAGGGCTCGGCGGGGAGGACCCACCACACACCCGGAAGATCTGAGAGCGCTTCCCTTCCTTAGCCAAAGGCCGAGCTAAGGTACCCTCAGAAAGCACTTGAAAGCTGGAGCAAGAGAGCACAGGAAGCATGCCTTCTGGGGTACCCCTTGGGTCCTATTTATAGGTTTCAGAATTTGAACTGTCAATAACCAAGCTAAACTGACTTGAAGTTACCAAAATACCCTTGCTTGGGTCTGCCAACAGCCAAACTCCGTTGTTTTGAAGGGCTATGGGCAGACCAGCGAGGGCAAAACAGTAAAAAGTACCTCATAAATCGGGGCGAGCTGGGGAGCCTGACCACCTCGGCAGATCTGACTCGCCTTCTGTTGCCGAGCTCCTTTGCGCGAGCGCGAGTCGGGATGGCGAGCTCGCACATCAGTCGGCCTCCATTAGTTGACCTCAGCTCGACGAATCTTGGCTTAGCTCGGCGAATGCCGAGCTTGCGGTCGACGAATGCCGAGCTCGCGTTCGACGAATGCCGAGCTCGGGCTCGGGTTTCTCTGCCAAGCTCGCCTGGGGCCTTGGTAATCTGAGCCGGCCGGCCTGGTTCCTGGTTCACCCCGCTCGCCGGATACGGGGTTGTACACTAATAGCTTCAAAGCTATAGTTTGATGCAAAGGGGTCGGCGAACCATGATTAATTTAGAGACATCGAGTTTGGACTAAATTATAATCATTAAAATCTCCTGATTTGTCAATGCATTTTGCATACTTCTTAGCGACCACATTACATTCCATTTAGGTTTTGGAGATATTATTTCAAACATTTAACCCTTTCCTTGCTAATTTCTGGATTCTTATGAGTAGCAACTTTATTTATATCCTCTGATAGCCAAAAATGTTCAACATAATATATAGTAAAATAACCAAAAATTATTAAGTTAAAAAAATCAATTACAAAGCATTAAAAAATAAATTTATAATTAAAAAGAAATTACTTTGGATTTAATGAATGTGCAAAGTAATGAGGCGGAGTATTATTGTCGTTCCAACGATCCACAAGAATATCATGCACTATCTCAAAAAAGGTAGACACATCTTCTCTTTTTCTCTCTTGAGCATATATAGCCTTCTTCACCCTTTCAATCTGTTAGAGAATATGGGGGAAAACGATGTAAAAGCCCATGTATAAGGCTCATCCATGGGCCCGCTTCTTCTTTCTTCTATTAGTCCCACATCTCTTGTATAGGATTCTTTCTCCCTCTCTTCTCCTATATATTTGTACTTAATCTTGTATTTTGATCATGAAGAAGTATATACAAGGTTTGGCTCTACTTTTCTACATGGTATCAGAGGCAGGTTACGATTCTGGGCGGCTACCTACTTTGTAACCGCGGCTATCCGTGCGGCTTCATCTCTTCTTCCCGCCGCTATTCCGCGGACTCCTCTTTTCTGACCGCCTCTACTCCTCTCTTCGTGGCTTCCACCTCTCTTCCTCTCTCTCCCTCTATTTATATAGTTCTTTTCTCTCTGACTGGTGCCCCTCCTACCCGTTGTTCGTTCTTCTACCCGCAGCGGGTGGCCTAGCTACTGTGGATTGCCTAGATGCTGCGGGTTGCCTAGCCACTACGGGTTGTCTTGCCGCTAAGAGTTGTCTATCCGCTGCTTCTTGTCGTGACTTCTTGCCGCTGCTTCTAGCCGCTGCTTCTTGTCGTTGCTTCTAGTCGCTGCCTCTGGCCGCTGCTCCTGGCCGCTACGTCTATCCGTGCGGCCTCTCTTTCCTTAAGTTTCTCTCTGTGGTTTCATCTTAATCGCTGGCCCTTGGCTCGCTGCGATCTCTGCTTGTCGCTGCCTCTATCCGCTGCGATCTCTGCAAATTGTCGTCGTTACCGTCTCGTCTTTCTGTCTGTGCGGTCTCGTCTTAACCGTTGGACCTTGGCTCGCTGCGATCTCTGCTTGTCGTTGCCTCTCACCGTAGTCATCTCCCCTAGTCACCGCTAGTGTCCGTGCGGTCTCGTCTTAACCGCTGGCCCTTGTCCGCAACGGCCTGGTGTTCGGCTAGCCGCGCGCTCTCTTGTTGCTGTGCTCTCTGGGCCTTGCCGCTTCTTGCTCCTCTTTAACCGCTCAGACAATTTTTTCTAGTCGTTGGGCTTGGCGTTATCCGCATGGCTTCTGAGTCGCTTACTGCTTCTGGTTCAACTACTCTTCCCGGACATCCTCGTGTTGCTCCTCTTGAGCTTCGTGATGAGGTACGAATTACCACCATTTCTCTCCATGACAAACCAAATTTTGTTGAATGAGTTCACTCAGTTCGTCGTGTGCTGCGGACGAAGGGTCTCCTTCATCACCGGACAAGGCCTCCTCCCAATGAACCTACTGACGGGTGGATCCGAGATGATGGGTGTGTCCAATCTTGGCTTCTAAATTCTCTGGACACTGAGCCGTATCAGATGGCCATGTACCACAAGACTGCTCACGCTATATGGACGGACCTTCATTCTCTCTACTCTGGGAAGGACAGTTTTCAACACTTGTTCAGCATTCTTACCGATCTTCACTCCCTTGACCCCGGAGCTACTTGTGACTAAGACGTCTTTTGTTGCTCGGTCTAAAACTCTTGTGGAGGTCTGGATCCAACATCAGCCCCCCATCACGAACTTGGTTACTCAACGACAGCAGAAAGAATCAGTTGGGATTGCTATGATGATGACCTGTGTTGCTCCACATCTTCATAGTGTCTGCGCTCATATCCTATCTTTCGTTGTTACTCCGTCCCTCTCGGACGTTTGCTCGATGCTTCTGAAAGTTACCCCTCCTTTGGATGCTCCGTCTCTCTCTCTCCAGCTCTCCTTTAGCAAACCGTGGCTACTCTCGCACCTTCTACTCGTAGTCATCCGGCTCGTGGAGGTCGTCAGTCTCGGGGACGGGATCGTGGTGGTCGTATTCTCTTCAAGTGATCTCACCACGACAGGGATGGTCATCTAGAGGCCACCTGCTACCGCAAGCATGGTCTGTCGCCTCACCTTACTGCTTCAGCTACTACCACGCCTCCCTCCGCCACTAGCGAGGATCTTGCCGCTTTACGTGCTCAACTCCATCAGCTTCAAGGGGTAGTTAGTCGCTCCTCTTGTTCAGTGGCCTCAATTTCCAATGAAGGTGTATCTTACCTCTCACGCAGCTCTTCTTGGATTGTGGACTCGGGTGCTACACATCATCTCTCTCCGCAGAAGCCACCGCAATACTTAGATTCTGCTTATTCAAGTCCATCATTATGGCTAATGGTGACACGATCCCGATTTCTGGCACTGCTCATCTGCCTCTTACTCCTTCCCTCACCTTATCCTCGGTTTTCCATGTTCCAGGATCCCCTTTTAATCTACTTTCTGTTAACAGCCTTACACATGATCTTGATTGTTGTGTAACTTTCTCACGCTCTTCTTTTGTTGTACATGATTGACTAACATAGAATATACTTGATAGGGGACGACTGTCTAACGTGTTGTATCTTCTTGATGTTCCTCCCTCCGCTCTCACCACTGTCTCCTCCACGGATTGATATTGTCGTCTTGGGCATGCTCCTCTTCCGATTCTCAAGAAAGCTCTTCCAATTGTTCCTCTTCTGGAGTTCTCGTGTGAATCCTGTATTTTTGGCAAACAACACAGTTTATCTTTTACTTCTCCTTGTACTCAGAGCGATGCTCCTTTATCATTAGTGCATTCTGATCTTTGGGGACCATATACGATCCCTAGTATTTTTGATTATCGTTACTTTTTAACTTTCATTGATGATTACTCGTGGGTTACTTGGTTGTACTTACTTCGTGATCGTACCGAACTCACTTCCATGTTCCGTATGTTTCTTACGGAAACTTGCACTCAAGTTTCAACGTGTGTAAAATTTCTCCGTACTGATAATGCTCGTGAGTATACTGGTCACGTCTTCTCCAATCTGTGCGCCGAGTTTGGTATTATTCATCAGACTTCGTATGCCTATACCCCTCAACAGAATGACGTAGCAGAACAGAAAAATCGCCACCTCCTTGATGTTGCCAGATCTATCATGATCCAAATGCAGGTCCTCCTCTCTATTGGAACTTTGCGGTTTCCACTGCTTGTCACCTCATCAATCGCATGCCCTTGTTTATCCTTCACTTTGTAGCTACCGTCACTCTCCTTTACCCATCCAAGGATCTTTTCTCTCTCACACCTCGTGTGTTTGGATGTGCATGTTATGTCCATCACCTTGGTCCTTCAAACCACAAGTTAGCCCCTCGTGCTACCAGAGCTATGCTTGTTGGGTACTCTTGCACTCAGAAGGGGTATGTCTGTTATTACCCTACCACTGGTAAAATGGTTGTTTCTACTGATGTCTCATTTCATGAAGACTAATCATATCACACAAGTTCTACTGATCCTCTTCTTCCTCCTCCGCTACCTCAGCCCATAGTTCCAGTTACGTCCTTGCTTCCACCTCCCACACCTAACCCTCCGCCAGTTCCCTCCAAACCACCTATCTTTTAGTTTTACACTCGTCGTACTCCATGTCCAGATGCCCTGCAGTAGCTTCCCTCTACCGGTGTGTCCTCGCGGCTTGTTGATTCAGCATCACCCTTGACGGCTCATCTCTTGGCCAACTACGTCTCTTTACATCGTCTCTCTCCATCTCTTCTTACCTTTGTTCTCTCTCTCTCCTATCTCTATACCTAACTCTGTGCAGGAAGCTCTCCAGCATCTGGGGTGACGTGCAACCATGAATGAAGAAATGACTGCTCTGTGGGTAATCAGACTTGGGATCTTGTCTCTCTTCCTCCTGACCATAGTTGTGTTAGCTGCAAATGGATTTTTACAATTAAACATGCGACGGATGTGACAGTTGATCGCTTGAAAGCTCGGCTTGTGGCACGATGTTTTACTTAACAATACTACCTTGATTATGATAGAACTTTCTCCCCTGTCGCAAAATTAAATTCCGTTCGGGTTCTGCTCTCCTTAGCTGTTCATCGTCAGTGGCCCCTCCATCAGTTGGACGTCAAAAATGTCTTTTTGAATGGTGATCTTCTTGAAACTGTTTACATGCATCAACCGCCCAGATTTGAGACCACGAGGGAGTCTCGTGTATGTTTGCTTCAAAAATCTATCTATGGTCTCAAACAATTTCCTTGGGCGTGGTTTGAGAAATTCAGCAAGGTCGTTCGTGAGGTTGGTTTCAAACAAAGCTCGACATATTTCTCTCTCTTTACTCGTCACCAATCAACCGGGAATGTAATACTTCTGGTTTATGTGGACAATATTTTGATCACTGGTGATGACTCCGCAGGGATATAACATGTTAATCAACATTTGAATTCTGTCTTTCAAATCAAAGATCTGGGAAACCTTCGGTATTTTCTTGGACTAGGGGTGGCACGGTGACCTGCTGGCCTTGTCTTATCCCAACACAAGTGTTGCATTGACCTTCTGCAAGATGCTGGCCTCTCAGGGTGCAAACCTGCGGAGATCCCATTGGAAGTCAATCACAAGTTGTGTGCTCAGGGATCTGAGTCTGACTCTCTACTTCCAAATTCGGAATACTATCGTCATCTTGTGGGAAAACTGATATACCTAACAGTTAGAATACCAGATATCTCATTTGTGGTTGGAGTGGTCAGCTGCTTTATGCATATTCCACGGGTTTTTCATCTTCAGGCAGTGGAATGCATTCCCAGATATCTGAAGACTGCTCCTGGACAAGGACTTGTGTATAAACTATCTTCCTCCCTTTCTCTTATTGCTTACTCTGATGCGGATTATGTGGGCTCGTTGGACTATCGGCGATCGCTTGGCGAAGAAAGAAGCAGTCGGTGGTTGCTCGCTCGTCAGCTGAGGCTGAGTATCGTGCGATGAAGGCTGTTGTATCAGAACTCACCTAGCTTGAGAGTCTCCTTATGGATTTGGGAGTTAAATTATCCTCACCGTCAACTTTGTTTTGTGACAGTCAGACTGCAATCCATATTGCAAAGATTCCTCTGTTCCATTAGTGGACCAAACATATTGAAGTTGACTGTCACTTCGTTTGAGAAAAGCTCCAATCGAATATGGTAAAGCTTGAGCATGTTCCTGCTTCTAGGCAAGTTGTTGATGTTCTTACCAAGACATTATCTCAAAAATTGTACCATCAGTTCTTGTCCAAGCTTGTGCCTACAACTTGTACGCTCCAGCTTGCGGGGGAGTGTTAGAGAATATGGGGGAAAACGATGTAAAAGCCCATGTATAAGACTCATCCATAGGCCCGCTTCTTCTTTCTTTTATTAGTCTCACATCTCTTGTATAGGATTCTTTCTCCCTCTCTTCTCCTATATATTTGTACTTACTCTTGTATTTTGATCATGAATAAGTATATACATGGTTTGTCTCTACTTTTCTACACAATCATTGTGTCTCACATATCATATACTAAATGAAGACAATGCTTATCCATACCACAAAAGCGAATCATATGATATATATGAGCGGTGAATGAAAGAATGTATTCAATGGATTCCCACCAATCTTGATTCAACACTTCTTTCACATATCTAACTTTTTTCATATCATCATTACGATATTTAATCCAATTATCACTAATAATCATTCATTGAAGTCATTTTGTATAAATTTGAATCGTTTTAATATGATGATCATTGATGCAAAACGAGTTTCAGCAATAAATAATAATTTTAAGTTCATAAACTCGTTAAACATCACTAATCTTATGGAATGATTCATTATATAATTTTTATTAAACATTGCATCATTATGGGTAGTGTATGAGCATTCTACATATGTAACCGCATTATTATTTATTAGTGGTGCATATGTTCTTCAATGCTAGGTTGAGAGTGTGCACCACACAAGGAGTCCAAAAATTTGATGAAAACTCACTCTCAATTAGTTGGTCACCCCTTTGCAATTTGCCGCATTATCCGTTATAACTTGAACAATCTTTTCATGTGCAATTTCTAGAATTACCTCCTTGATCAAGGATGTAATAAAGTACTTGTATTTGGTTTTCCCTTGACAATTAACTTCATTCAAGAACTTTGCTTTTGAATCCATTATTGCCATAAAATTGACGAGTGACCTTTGTGGATCGCTCCATCCGTCACTTACAATGTTAACTCCCTTGTCGACCCACATCCCTCTGAAAGAAACTAATTTTCTTTCAATTCCTATTTTTGCCTTGTAACTACAAGGTGGTTATCAATGAATTATAATCGGGTGGTACATATCGCGCGAGGTTACGACTAGTGGGAAAGGAATATGATTTTCTCCAATATGAATTTCTTACTAGATTGAAAGGTAATCCCGCCAAATAAAATGCTCTGGCAATTAAGGCATCCAAATAAATTCTATTCTTGTTATTGAATGCACTAGAAATTTGATTCGTTCCTCTACCGCTTAGATAGTTGGATTATCATTTCTTCTCTGTTTATCACCAAAACTTCCAATACTTCTAACTCTACTTGAAGTACTTGAGCCACCAGTATAAATTTTGGAAGTCATCGCTCAATAAGCTCTTCAGTATCTTTGGTACGATCCCAGGGAGGTGGTGGTTCCGGTCGGTCAGAGGGAGAGCGGGAGACGGAGGGGAGGAAGAGAGATAGAGAATTAGGGTTAGAGAGGGGGAGAGGGAAAACACAATTTCATTCCAGAATAAAAACAATACAAGGCTTACACGTCCTCTTATAATGACGAGTAGCGAACACAAAAAAGAAATATTCTAAAATAGGAAGTACGAAAATACTTAAATTGACACACACAAACAAAGCAACAAATTAACGTCATAAGAAATATGGTAACAAATTAAGTAATTATTTGCTGCGGGAATTGTGGGCCCATTCGCTATACGCGTCCGACGCGTGTAAACTTTCCAAGGTGGCTCGTCGTCATGCAACTCCGTAACAATGTCGCCATTTGAGAAATGTGTCTTGTCCTCAAGGCAGAAATTAGGAAACTGGCGACGGAAATCATCCCGGGGGAATCACGTTGCGTCCGAGTTCGGCTGGCCGGTCCAGGCCACAAAGACTTCCTCCTATGTGCGGTCTCCTGGGATGCGACATCTCTGATCGAGGACTGAGGCGGGGTAGTAGGGTGCCTCCCCTGCGAGATCGATGTCGGCTGGAACGTGATCTGTGGGAGTGTGGTCGCCCACAACACGTCGTAGCTGTGAGACATGGAAGATCGGATGAATGCGGCTCCCGACTGGAAGGCGAAGACGGTAGGCGACTGCCCCTATGCGGGCGAGGACCTCAAAAGGCCCAAAGAAACGAGGAGCTGGTTTCGGGCAGGGCCGGCGGGAAACCGAAAGCTGTCGGTAGGGGTGGAGTTTGACGAACACCCTCTCGCCAACCTCAAAAGAGAGGTCTCAACGTTTCTTGTTGGCGAAGGAGACCATCTTGTGTGATATGGTTGGTCTTCAAATGATCCAGGATGGTATCTCTGTCACGGAGAGTGGTGGCCAAGCTCTCCACCTGACACTCCCCTGAAAGGTGGAGGACGATCGACGAAGGAGGGCAGCCGTAAACGACCTCGAATGGGGTGGTGCCGGCCTCCTGATGGTAGGAGGTATTGTACGAGTATTTGGCCCACCCGAGCCACTTGGCCCAATTGCGAGGTTGCTCTCCCACGAAGCAGTGGAGGTACGTCTCCAAACACCGATTGAGGACCTCTGATTGGTCGGGTGTCTGCGGGTGTTAGGCTGTGCTCATGCGGAGACGGGTGCCTTGTAAGCGGAACGTGGTCCAGAACGTACTAAGGAAGAGCGGATCGCGGTCGCTGGCGATCGATCGAGGAAACCCATGGAGGCGTATGACCCCCTGGACGAAACTGTCGGCGACTGTGGCCGCCATGTATGGGTGGCGCAGGGGAATAAAATGAGCATACTTCGAGAGCCGGTCCACTACAACCCGGATGTTGTCATGCCTCTATGGTCGGGGTAGCCGTATGATGAAATACATGGCGACGTCGTCCCAAATGCGATCTAGAATCGGAAGGGGCTGAAGCAGGCCTCCAGGAAACATGGCCTTGTACTTGGCTTTCTGGCAGGTGAGGCAGGAGGCCACAAAGTCCTTGACCTGTCAGAACATATGAGGTTAATAGAGTGAGGCGGCCAGCCGCCGGTACGTCCGGTAAGCTCCGGCGTGTCCCCCCGTAGGTGAAGCATGGAACTCGGTCAACAAAAGATCAATGCTCGGGGAGGAGGGGGCGAGTACGATGCGGCCCGTGTAGAGTAAGCAACTGTTAACCAAGGAGTATGGTGGGTGGCTTGTGGTCTCCACGAGAAGTGCTATCGGTATCTTGTTGAGCGCCAGGTCGGCTTATACTTCCTGTTGGAGTGTATCTACATCCTCCCACACCGGTCGGGAAATGGCTGCGAGGATGGGGTTGCACGAGAGAGCATCGACCGCGCAATTGGTCTTCCCTGGCCGAAACTCAATGCAGAAGTCATAGCCGAGGAGCTTGGCTACCCATACTTGTTGAGCGGGTGTAGCAATCTTCTGTTGTAGGAGGTAGCGAAGGCTGTGGTGGTCGGTGTGGACCACGAACCGTCAACCCAGGAGGTAAGGTCGCCAGTGTTGAGCTTGTTCTCATAAGCCGAACGGCTGCTGATTGTGTTTGAAAAAGTGAGACTGAAATAGGCCACCAGGCGACTTGCCTGCATCAAAACAGCTCCAACATCGACGCCTGATGCGTCGCATTCCACGAGGAAGGGCTGTGAAAAATCCGGCATAGCCAACACCGAAGCTCGAACTAAGGCTTGTTGTAGCATGGTAAAAGCGGCGGAAGCCGCGACCGACCACTCGAAGGGCCCTTCGGCCGACTTTTTCAGAAGTTGGGTGAGGGGTCGAGCCAGCGTGCCGTACCCCTGAATGAACCGGCGGTAGTACCCTATCAGTCCCAAGAATCCACGGACATTGCAGAGTGACGATGGTGTCAGCCACTGGAGGACCGCCTCAATCTTATCGCTATCCATGGCGACTCATGTCGCCGAGATGGTGTGTCCCAAGTAGCACACCTCGGGAACCACAAAGGAACACTTAGTTGGGTGGAGTTTGAGGTGGTGGCGTCGTAGAGTTTCCAATGTCTGTCAGACGTGCTGGAGGTGCTCCTGCCAAGAAGAACTGTAGACCAATATGTCATCAAAAAAATGAGAACATGTTGACGAAGTATCAGGCGAAAGATATCGTTCATCGTGGCCTGAAAGGTGGCCGGTACGCTGGTCAGACCGAAAGGCATAAACAGAAACTCATAGTGACTGTCATGGGTCCGGAAGGCCGTCTTGGCTACATCGGCCCGCCGAACGCGTATCTGGTGGTAGCCAGCACGGAGGTCCGCGGATCAGTTGGTGATGAGGGCAAGTGTTAAGTGCCTCTTATCAAGGAGGTAAAGGGTTCGAGACCCGGCCTCAACACCCCGCCTTACCGAGAACACGTGCGGAGAAGGGTTGAGTGTGCAAGGCCGCGACCCATGTTGTGGGCTTGACCGGAGGGATTAGGCCCGTGAATGAGCGATACATAACATCAAAATGCGCATTTTGATGTTATGGACCGCTCATTCACGGGCCGCTCATGAAGCGCATTTTGATGAATGAGCGGCCCGTGAATGAGCGGTCCATAACACAAGCTCATGAAGAGCAGCAAGAGAAGAGCTTCAATGGAGATGAGAGCTTTTGTTGAAGGGCTTCGACGGGCTTTCGACCAAGTGAGAAGTGCTTTTGGCGAAGAGGGCTTTGGTAGAGAGCAAAGCTTTCAACGGGGTCGCGGGTGCACGAAAAGGAAAAAAAACTTCCATAACCTAATAAGTCGGGCCTCGTGTGACATTTCATTGCGGGAATCGCTTATCCCGCATGTGGGATACGCGGTTCCTTATTTTTTATTTTAATTTAAATTATGTGTTTCCCGCATTTTGGAAATGTGTTTTTGAACGTTTCCCGTATCCGATACGCGATCGATCCGATACATGAGACATTTTTAAGTATCAATGCTTCATAAGCCAATATATTTGAAATTAATAAAGTACACTTAATGTGTCTTTACTCGAACCCTTAAGCTTGTGGTTATCCAATCACACTCTAGGTCATGGTCCAACCCACCCAAGCCATGCCATGTGCTAATACAATGTAAATGAAGTCTAATACAATTAATTACATTATTAAACAAAATTAAAGTGTAATTAAACTAATTTATAAATTTACTATTATGCCCTTTGATCTTGGTCCAATTGTTGGCCAAAAGTCAAACCAAGGCTTTTCACTAATTGTGGTACAACCCCTAGTCCAATAGACAACCTAGGTTGTTCATAAGTGTTACAATAGGTTCTCTAGGTCCTAAGAAGTATAAAGTAATCAAAATCCCTATGACTAGGTGATGTAGTGTAGACTTTGTGCGTGTGCTCGGGCACTCGAGGAAGCAATGTCTAGTGAAAAGTGACGTGCTAAATGAACTCGTGGTTAATGCACCCGATTTGAAGTTAAATGAACGTAGTTTAGAACATTTTGTCGATAGATCACAACTTAATACCAAAACAATAAATACTTGGCAAAATTTACAGCAGTTTGCAGTTATGGTGAAAACAAATAGTTTTCCTCTTCTCCGATTGGAGTGCACAAACAAGAATACCAAGCAAATAATCCCAACAATCCATATTGATTAATTTATAAGACAAACAATTACGAATTAAGTTCCACTAAATAATACAAACATCCATTGCGTACTATAAAGGAGCAATGCAACCAAAAATAAAAAGCTTATGAGCATTAGGGTTGTTTTGAGATGCTAGGTGGATGCAAAGAGGCGACCGACGTCAAAAGGATGGACAAGAGGGGAATGCATGGGATGGGGTGCTTTGCGGAGGTGTTGAAGCGCGCCTAAGGCTCAAGGCTCAGCAGGCTCACAGGTTTGTGCCTCTGTGCTCCTTATTTGCTCCTTTGGAATATAAAAGGCGCGCCTGAATGAGATTTTTGTTGTAAATTTATCCTTCAGAAAATAAGAAAAAAATAATGTAACAACTTAATAATTTTTTATTGATTTAGCGTTTATGAAAGATAATTGTGCATTGAGACTTGGATATAATGCAAGTGAGCACTTTGATTCTACTTTTTAAGAGATATGAATGATAATAATGAATGATTAATTAGTATACTAGATGAAGAATTTGATCGAAAAGCTGAAATGATGTTTGATGCTGATTATTTAAAATGGATGTGGTTGCGCCTTGTCTCTCCGCACATTTTTTTTATTTCGTCGAGCTTGGTGACCTTGACGTCATTCTCAGCGTCGCGTGGATTCATACCCTAGGTGATTTGTACGTCAACTGGGCTCACATGACGATGTGCTTTCCTCAAGCGGGAGTCCATTTCATCCTTGTCGGGGTCGCTCCACCATCCCAGCTGTCGGGCGTTCGGGATATTACTTCGGCCTTGAGGATAAAGTGAATTTTTAGAGGAAGACATTGTTACTAAAACATAAGAGGGTCAAGGAAGAGGTCACGAAGAAGTAACACATACGTCTTCATTGGGACCAAGGAGGCGCGAACATGGATCTCAATTTGAGGATGGGCAGTTCCCAGTAGTGCGCACAAGCATAACACGCTCGTCATCATTATATTTTATTATTAAACTGTATCTCGAGCCGTTGGATATTTATCGTTTGCTCTCGCATATATTGTAACTAGACATTATATAAGTCTACTCTTGTCTTTCAATTGAGGTATCCAAGAGTAAGAACTAATTGGAAGGAGCCCTAGGGGATAAATTCATCTCGCTTCTCTTCCCCCTTCATCTCATCCCTTGTCTCTCTTCCTCTTTAACCCTAGCATATAACATATACTCTGCCACAGAGTGAGTGCGGTGATTAAGGTACTAAGATCGGATAATGAGGCAGAATACACTAATATGACAATGGAGGAGTACTTATTAGCCAATGTGATATTGCACCTGACCACTTGTGCATGCACACCGACACATAATGGAGTGACAGAAAGGAAGAACAGACACCTTCTGGAGGTGGAAAAGAGTATGATGCTCAACATGAAAGTTTCTCAGAGTCTGTGGGGATATGTCGTGTTGAAAACGACATAGCTAATCAACAGGATGCCATCACAGGTTCTGGGGGGGGGGGCAGTCTCCTTGTCAGTAGTTATAGGGATATAATGGGGATCCTTCCTTTGAAGGTATTTGGGTGTGTGTGTTTTGTGAAAGACAACAAGTCGGGTGTTGGTAAGCTTAATGCAAGGGCAGTCAAGCGTATTTTGTGGGCTACTCCCGTATTCAGAAGGGCTATGTGTGCTAGAGTCCAGTAAAGAAAAAAATCTTTGTGAGAATGAATGTTCACTTTAGAGAGTTGGAGTAGTATTTCTGGCAGGAGGGAGCCTTACTCACACCAGATCGTCAAATACCGAAAATATGAGGAGAGCGAGGGAGTGGTTGGTGATAGGTCTGAGAGTATGGTAAAGAGAATCAATGGAGTAGGAGATTATGTGGAGCAGGAGGAGGAGATTGAGGAGAAGATGCGAGATGTTAGAGCTACGACTTAGGGGGAGTTACCTATATATTGTAGGAGGGGGAAAATGTCAGCAGCACCAGTTCCAGTGCCTGTGTTCAGTCTAGCTCCTTGTCCCTTGGTTATACATACTCCTGGAGCATCTACATCACCACAAGCCTCAGGTGATATCCTTCCCCCTACTCCTCAAACTGTCACATTACGAAAGACTACTCACAGCAATGCGGGAAATCCTCCTGATAGATACAGTTGAGACTTTGCTTCCTTTGTTTCTTAGATCATATCTCTTCTTCTCACGAAGCATTTAATTGCATCGTTGGATAGTGTTATTGTACCCAGCAATTGGCAGGTTGCCAAAGATAATCCGAAGTGGAAGACAGTGATGAAGGAGATGAGGTCTCTTGAGAAGTACATGACTTGAGTACCGGCACAACTGCCAAATGATAAGGTAGTCTGTTGCAAATGAGTGTTCACTGTGAAGCAGAACCCAGATGAATAGGTCGAGCGCTACAAGGATCGATTGGTTGTCAAGGGGTACAACCTGACCCATGACATCAATTACGACGAGACATTTGCACCCGCTGCGAAAATGAATGTCATCAGGACTCTGATCAGCTTGGAGGTGAATGATGGATGAATGTTACAACAACTAGATGTGAAGAATGCATTTCTTCATGGATATCTAGAAAAGGAGGTGTACATGGAGATACCACAGGGTTAGGCATGACCAAGACAGAAGGTAGAGTATGCAGGTTGAAGAAGTCCCTCTATGGGCTGAGGCAGTCACCTCGCGCGTGGTTCGACAGGTTCAGGAAAGTGATGATTGAGATGAGATATTACCAGATAAATGTTGATCACACGACGTTTTTCAGGTAGAATGAAGATCACATCACGATGTTTGCGGTGTATGTGGGCGGTTGGATCATCACAGTGGATGATGAGATGGAGATTTGTCGTCTCAAGGAGGCACTGAGCAAGGAGTTTGAGGTGAAGAACCTGAGTCTTCTTAGGTATTTACTTGAGATTGAGATAGAGGAGATAGTTCTTTTTCAAAGGAAATACGCTTTAGATCTCACAGAAACGAGGATGTTGTGGTGCAAACCTGCTGCGACACCAATCGATCAGAAATGCAAACTGGGTGTTGAGGTCGGGCAACCAGTAGATCGTGAGATGTATCAAAGACTAACTGGGAAGTTGATTTACTTGAGCCACACTCGCCCGAACATCTCCTTTGTTGTGAGCGTGGCGACCCGCTACATGCATGACCCAAGGAAGGGTCATATGTATGCAGTGTACCATATTACGCGGTACGTGAAGAATGCTCCTGAAAAGGGGCTGACGTTAGGTAGGAACGAACACGAGAAGATTGAAGCTACTGCAACTCTGATTGAGCAAGCTGTGCGGATGACAAGAGGTCCACTTCAACCTATTGAATATTTGTGGGAGGCAACCTAATCTCCTGGAGGAGCAAGAAACAATTAGTAGTAGCTAGATCGACAACAGAGACGGAGTATAGAGTCATGGTATTTGGAGTTACAGAGCTTCTGTGGCTGAAAGAGATGCTTGTGTAGGTGAAGTTGGATCAAGGAGATAAGATGAAGTTGTGGTGTGACAGTCAGTTATCCATCAGTATTGCAAATAATCCAGCTCAACACGATCGAACCAAGCCTATAGAGATTGATGGGTTTTTCATAAAGGAAAATCTTGATAGTGGGCTACTGGAGTTGAGTCACGTCTCGACCAAGAGTAAGGTAGCAGATTGCCCATCGGACTTAATTCATAGGATATGATTAGGGGTTGTGACAAGATGGGCTTAGTGAATATCTTTTGCCATTTTGAGAAGTAGTGTTGTAATATTAAATGTTTACGAGTTTTTTTATTTTAGGCTATATATAGCCAACCTAATTTCTCTAATGAAACAAGTTTTAGTCTCTCCTCTAATTTTAGTCAATAAGTCCCAATGTAAGAGAACTTTCTTAATAAATATTATTGTTTGATGTTTTATCCATAGAGAGAATAAGAGATAGTGGGTAAGTGAGAGACCTTCCCTATCTAACTTGTTTGATATTTTATCCATCTTGAGGTGATGTCAATTTTCTGTTTCTTCTCAATCTTTTAGCATTTGTGCCCATCACAGTTTTTTTTCAACATGTCACTATATCATTAGTGTATGCTCATGATTTGATAAAACATTGTTATAAAAGTGTGAAGTTGATCTCAATCTTTCATGTAAATTTCAATTCATGTGCCCTTCAAATCATTATTTCTCATGACTTGATCTGAGTACTTGTTTTCCCTTTTATACCGTTGTTCGTCTTCATGTGCTATTTTTAGTACTATCATGTTTCTAGGATCGATTGTGTGAAAGTTCTATTGTATTTCTTTTTAATAAAAAAATTATTTATATTTTCCACTTTCCATGTTTTCTTTATTTCTATATAATTAATAGGCACTTCATGAACAATTTCATGTTTTTTACAAGCATGTGAATCCCTTTTTGTTCAATTGCATCTCATTTTCTATACTTAAATTTCTCGATTTCTATAATGTTCTCTTAGTTTTAGTTTTGTGTTAAAAAGTTGAATGTATAATGGAGTTTCATGTTCCTCGCTATTGTATAAACTTTTGATTATCCATTTTCTGATTGGCTGCTATGCATGAATGAATGGTAATGTGTTAGGTCTACATTTTATATTCATTACTTATATTTCAAGCTTTTGATGCAACACGAGTCTACAAGTGGTCGAGGACCGATGCCCAAACCCTAGATGCACATAGTGAATTCAATATATCTACGATGACCATAAAATGACATGCAAACATACACACACCCTAATCAAATGTCGACTTAATGCACATGAAAATGATTTAGTCCAACTGTAATTCAACCGCAAACAATTAATTAAGATAAATATTTCAGACAGTCACACAATTGTTCACAAAATTGATTTAAAAATAACAAGTTAAAATCCACAACTAACTGAGGCGCAATTAATTTAAGCACACAACGAATAGGACCGGCAAATCATGAGATATCACAATACAAAAATGCAAATATAAGGTAGTATCCGACAAAACATGTGTTCGAATACACAATAATGGAAAATAATAATTCCAAATAACGACTTACACATGCAGGTGGCTGAGGGGTGAAGAGCGAAGGTGTTCCACTCTTTGAAATCTCCGTATGGAGTGACTGATAGATGGACAACAACGGGGAGGGGCTCGGGAATAAATAGGGGCAGAATACAGTGGATGGGATGCAGGACTGGCTCGGGAATTGGAAAAAAATGGCGGTAGGGTAATGTCTAGTTGTTGGGTAAGAGTTCTGGGTGGTGGAGATAACAGGAGTGGCAGATGGAATTCTTTTGGGTTGTAACTAGTGAATGGGCTCATGTTGGGAGGGATTTGAATGTGGATTTTACGGAACAGGAGGAAATGAGATTTACGGTGAAGGGAAGTCTTAGGATTTTTGCTGGGAATACTGGGAATAAATTATGGGAGGGGGTGGAATTAACAGGAAGAAATATTGGACCATTTGAGGGACTATAGCAGTGGATTTACTGTGACTGGGTGGGATGGAAGGAGCTTCTGATGTGGGACGCTGAAGAAATAGGGGAATGAGGATGGGAGATCGTGGAGAAGGGCAGGCCTCGCAGTGGATAAGCAGAGGGGGAGAGGAGGAAGGAGGGCTTAACCTGGAGTCGCACTAGGCAGAGAAGTCCCTTTCTGGCGTCGCACCAGAAGGAGATGGGCTTCCCGGAATCGCACCGAGAAGTACAGGAGACCAACAGTTTCACAAACTGCAAAATAACCTTTGATGCCCCCACTCAACCGCAACCTGCAAATATATATATATATATATATATATATATATACTAGCATCTTCGAACGGGCTCCGCCCGTTCTCGATGCGTCGATGCGGGCTTCGCCCGCAATCAAGCGGGCTTCGCCCGCTTGGCATTCCGGCGGGCTTTGCCCGCCGCCCGGCGGGCTTCGCCCGCATTCCGATTCGCCCGCCCCCCGGCGGGCGCCCGCCCTCCGGCGGGCTTCGCCGCCCGACAAACAATTTTAAAATTTTAAAGTTCAAATTTTTTTTTTTGATTTTTAAAATAATTATTTAATTATTTATTAATTATTGCCCGCAATCAAGCGGGCTTCGCCCGCTTGGCATTCCGGCGGGCTTCGCCCGCCCCCCGGCGGGCTTCGCCCGCATTCCGATTCGCCCGCCCCCCGGCGGGCTTCGCCCGCCCCCCGGCGGGCTTCGCCCGCCCCCCGGCGGCTTCGCTTCGCGGGCTTCGCCCGCCCCCCGGCGGGCTTCGCCCGCCCCCCGCGGGCTTCGCCCCCCCCGGCGGGCTTCGCCCGCCCCCCGGCGGGCTTCGCCCGCCCCCCGGCGGGCTTCGCCCGCCCCCCGGCGGCTTCGCCCGCCCCCCGGCGGGCTTCGCCCGCCCCCCGGCGGGCTTCGCCCGCCCCCCGGCGGGCTTCGCCGCCCGACAAACAATTTTAAAATTTTAAAGTTCAAAATTTTTTTTTTGATTTTTAAAATAATTATTTAATTATTTATTAATTATTGCCCGCTTGTCATTCCGGCGGGCTTCGCCCGCCCCCCGGCGGGCTTCGCCCTCATTCTGATTCGCCCGCCCCCCGGCGGGCTTCGCCCGCCCTCCTGCGGGATTCGCCCGCCCTCCGGCGGGCTTCGCCGCCCGACAAACAATTTTAAAATTTTAAAGTTCAAAATTTTTTTTTTGATTTTTAAAATAATTATTTAATTATTTATTAATTATTGCCCGCAATCAAGCGGGCTTCGCCCGCTTGGCATTCCGACGGGCTTCGCCCGCCCTCCGGCGGGCTTCGCCGCCCGACAAACAATTTTAAAATTTTAAAGTTCAAATTTTTTTTTTGGATTTTTAAAATAATTATTTAATTATTTATTAATTATTATTTATTAATTAGTTATTTTTTTATTTTAATTATTTATTAATTCAAAATTTTTTAATTAATAATATAAATTATTTAAATATAAAAAAAATCGAAAAAAATGAATGTGAACAGTAACTTTTTTGTTTTTTTTTTATTTGCAGGCCACCTGCTTTGAATCCAACGATTCCTATTTGCTGTAGTTTGATCGGACGGTCCAAATGCTTTTCATGGTGTGATCCAAATATGACTATTGTATTATATAATAATATATATATATATATATATATATATATAGGGTTGTTTATCGGGACATCCCCTCTAAGTTTGAAAAATTACAGATTGCACCCCTCTTATTATTGAAATTACAAAAACCTCCCCTCAATGTTACAAAACATAACATTTACCTCCCCTGAAATACACATTTCATAACATCAATGCACAAAAATACCCCCCCTCGGATTGCATTTTGCAGGGGGGATTTTGTGCATGAATGTTATGAAATGTAAGCTTCAGGGGAGGTAAATGTTATGTTTTGTAACATTGAGGGGCGGTTTTTGTAATTTCCAAAATAAGAGGGGTGCAAGCTGTAATTATTCTATCTTCCGGTGTGTGTGTGTGTGTGTGTGTGGAATAATTACCAAAACATACCCCGAAAGATAGAATAATTACAGCTTGCACCCCTCTTATTTTGGAAATTACAAAAACCGCCCCTCAATGTCATGTTTTGTAACATTGAGGGGCGGTTTTTGTAATTTCCAAAATAAGAGGGGTGCAAGCTGGATCTATGCTATCTTCCGGGGTATGTTTTGGTAATTATTCCACACACACACACACTCACTGTGTGTGTGTGTGTGGAATAATTACCAAAACATTCTCCGGAAGATAGCATAATTACAGCTTGCACCCCTCTTATTTTGGAAATTACAAAAATCGTTTCTCAATGTTACAAAACATAACATTTACCAAAACTTCCTTGAAGCTTACATTTCGTGACATCCGTGCACAAAATACCCCTCTTGGAAATGTACTCCGAGAGAGGTATTTTTGTGGATGGATTTTATGAAATGTGTATTTCAGGGGAGGTAATTGCTATGTTTTGTAACATTGAGGGGAGGTTTTGTAATTTCCATAATAAGAGGGGTGCAGTCTGTAATTTTTTGAAGTTAGAGGGGAGGTCTCGGTAAATGCCCCATATATATATATATATATACAAGTGACAGGCACGGGCCTCCGGCCCGATGACCACCCGCCACAGTACCCGGCCGGCAACGGCGGGCTTCGCCCGCCCCAACCGTCTGCTTTTTTAAATTGAAAAAAATTATAAAATAAATTGAAAAATTAATTAATTAAAAATTTAAATTGAAAACATGAAAAAATTAAATTGAATTAATTAAAAAAATTACATTGCTTTTCGAATAAACCGTTGATATGCCTAATGACAACCTTCCTCGAATAGGCCGATGACATGTCTAATGATAGCCTACCATAGTAGGTGTAGGAGCTCTACTAAAAAGTTTTTGAATTTTAATGAATTTTCACCATTACTCTAAATTTGGGGATAGTGTAATTACTTGAATAGACATTATATTTTATTTTTTTTGAAATAGATTGTAATATGTATCAAGTCATTAAAATTTAAAAATGTGGATATACTTGACATTTTTGAATGTTGCATCAAATGCAAGTTTTTCTATATAGTAGTGAAAGATATATATATATATATATATATATATATATATATATATATATATATATATATATATATATATATATATCATAACCAGGGCACCCAGATCAGACGACTCAAAATGTCCGAGCTGATCCGGTGTCAAAACAACTCAAAACATAAAATAAATACATGTAATCAACTCGAGACAACCATCCAGATGCATCCGTGGACTCGGATCGTCCGAATGAG
Organism: Platanthera guangdongensis; assembly: GCA_039583875.1. NCBI lineage: Eukaryota > Viridiplantae > Streptophyta > Magnoliopsida > Asparagales > Orchidaceae > Platanthera > Platanthera guangdongensis. The sequence goes on from CM077147.1 coordinate 32,711,519, forward strand.
CAATGGATCACAACGATCTCCATCACTTTTGATAACTGTTGTTAATTGAATAGTATTGCTAACAAACCGATTTAACTATTTTAAAACCCAATCTGATTTCTTCTTGGCGTGCTTTTGATTTTAAGAACAATCAGCTAATCCACAAAGTTCATCATGTAGGTGTTTCTTGGGACATGCATTTCTCGTTATTCTTCTAAAATGCTTGAGGCAGGAGCAGCGATTGGGGTCATTGGAGCTCAAAGTATAGGAGAACCAGGGACACAAATGACACTGAAAACCTTCCACCATGCTGGACTTGCAAGCATGAGTATCCTTTCATGATATTTTTTACTTTGTTATTGATCTTTTTCCACCATGGTTCAATTTGACATTAATTTTCTTGGACCGATTCCTTTGTAGACCAAAGTGAAAAATTGTGTGATTTTGTGCTGATAAGAATTAAATGAATATATTTTAGAAATTCTGTTTGCAAGCTTTTTTAAAACCTGATTAATCTGTATTGTATTTGTAGTATGTGTAGAAAATAACAACGTAATTCTTTCATTGATGATGAATGGGTATTTATACACACTTGGACTTCTAAATTCTAAAAACCATTACAAAAAATACAACTCCCTCTTAAGTTGAAGGATTGATGTACATCAATTCCAACTTGTGAGTAGGCCCATAGAACCCCTCTATGGTTGGCTCTTTGGTTAAAACATCACTGATCTATAATTCAAAAGATACATGAGTGGTGGTGGTGATTAATCCGCTATTAAATTTTGCTTTGTTGAAGTGACGGTCAATCTTAACGTGCTTTGTGCTGCCATGTTAAATTGGATTGTGGGTGACACTAATTACTAGTTTGTGTTACGGAATAGCTTTATAGGGGTTTCATAATTAACTTGTATAGTTCTCTAATAGAGACATCATCCTGTTAGAAAACCCGATGTTCCTATAGGCGCAGCTAAGACACGGGGCAATAAAGAAACACATAAATTGGCACATAAACCTGTGCAATTTATATAATCAAAATAAAGTGCATACAACAATATAAGTAGGTGAAAAGTATAGATCCGATAAAGAGCACCGCGGTTTGAATCAGATCTCCAGCAACTGAAAAATAGAATGACTTGCAACAATCAACAAATTTATGAACAACCAAGGTTCGCTTGCCGATCTTCGACATCGTCGGTCGGGCAACCATCGCCACCACCTAGGACAAAATAGCCCGAGACATACTTGGCAAACATCATTTTCATGGAAGTACTAGTTGAGAGTCTGATGTAGGGTAGGCTAGTGGTGCTCCGGAGCTAAGACTCTAGGTGCGGGTGCGGGGAACGCACTAATGCAACGCTAAATGCAATGTGACTGTCATGTAACGACAACAATTATTATAAGCAATGAAATTAAGATTACCACACAGATAACTAAAATAAAAGAGAAATAATTATTTTCAGCAATTGGGTAACGACTTCCTCCGCTCGGAGGGAAAGGCAAGCGTGCGGCGTATAATTCCACAAGCAATTATTAGCATAAAAGAAAACAACTACTACACAACCATAATCACAGCACAATATAGATAAACAATCAAATGAAAATGTTGAGTCACAGAATACAATACCATAAATGCTCACAACGTAGAGGGCTGAAACGAGGCACTGAAGGATTTGAGGGCCGGATGTAAAGACGGGCGATCGGAGGTGGAACCGGTGGCGAGGCGACGGTGACGGTGGTTGCCTTCAGCGTAAAGTGGTGGTAACGGATGGTAAAACGGCAGATCCGGCCACGAATGAGTAGATTCGGACTGGGGGTGAGTAGATCCGCTATTTAGGAGCGGATCCGTGCAAAAATGGAAGGTTTGTGCGGTGGAAATAACGGATCGGAGGGTTGTATCATTAGATCAAAATAGATGTAGGATTTTCGGGGCGGTGGAAAGTGGATCCACGAAGGACAAGGGAAAGGAGTGGCCGGCTAGGGTTGGAAAACCCCTTGGGTGGCCGGGTTTGGGGATGGGAGGAGGCGGAGGTTCCAGAAGGAATTGGGTAGTCCGGCGGGGAAGAAGGTTGGAGGAGAAAGTATTGGAGTGAACAATAATTTTAATTAAAGTATATGTGTGAACAGTAATCAAAATTTTTGAACAGTAGATGGAAATTGAACATATATTGGAATCTGGACATCAGTATGTGGCTGCGTATGGGAGGGTTGGGAGGCTGTGGGAGAGGATTTGGAAGGGGAAAAAAGGGCTTAGGGTTAGGACAAACCTTGGGGAGGAGTTTCGCGGCCTAGGAGTCGTCACCTAGGGTTCCACGGCGTCGGCACCGGGAAGGGGTCGCTGGAATCCGGGAAAGCTTCTTCTCCAAATTCAACAATGTCTGAATTCAGCCCCCATATCTCCTATTTATAAGAAAAGACGCATTAGGGTTTGTCCATCAATGACTATGATTGGCCGGTGGGTTCGCCCTTAAAATAAATCAAAAATAAACTGAATAAAATAAAATAATATAGTATTTTGACTCGCGGCGACGCTCCAGACGCAATCGTAGAGCCCGATTGTTGATCCGGGCACGCCATATATGGAAAGTTGCCAAATCAGCCCCGAACGGGCCCAAAACGCGTCCTCGTCTCTGCTCCGCATCAATCTCCCCGGCTTGAAAGAATTCATCTCCTGATGAATTGGGATCGGAATTCTCTCGTTGATCGCCAGGTACAACTCGAAGAGATCCACCAGAAGTCATCCAAGTGTCATCGGCGTAAGGGTGTCCTCGCCAATCAATTTCCCCTCGCTGAAAAGTTGTCCTCTCCGGCGAAAGGAGACGGTCGTGCTGAAGTCGAAGTCCAGGGGCGAATTGATCAAGCTCTGCTGCAAGTATCCAAACGTCAACTGCCTCGGGGCGGTCCCGCCAATGTACCAAGTAGCGACAGCGCGACCCATCTGAAGTAGGAACAAACTGGTGGAATCTGAACTCTGTGATGCTCTCATCGCTCATCTCTCGAAGGGTGGAACCCGGTGCGATCGGCGGTGCCGATGGTGAAACCAAAGAAGACGAATCCCCAGGTGGGTGGGTGGTAGCACGGGGTAGACTGTGGTGGTCATCAGACGTAGGTGGGGTAAGAGAGTGGTAATGCAACGACAGTGAGGGTGGGGGTGGCTGGGCATCTCCACTGCTCGGGTCCGCATACTTATGAGGTTCATAGTATGGAGTCAGATTTTCAACATTAAACACAAGGTGAATTCCCATACTAGTCGGGATGTCAAGTCGGTAGACGTTGGTCCCAATACAACTAATAATGGAGTACGGACTCATTCGCCTAGCGCTTAACTTCTTGGCAGGCCCCGAAGGGAGCCTCTCAGGGCGGACTCGCGCCATTACCTTCTCGCCTACATTAGATATTTGCTCTCGCCTTCGCTTATCTGCACGAGCTTTGTAATTTTCATTGCTTATTTTTATTCGTCGGCGAACCGACTCATGCAACTCATGCAAATGTCGTGCAAAAGACTTAGCAGACTCATGCAGGTAATGCAAATGATGCAAAGACAATACGACAGACCCGGTACACTCCTTATAGGAAAATCTAATAATGCCTGAGATGTTCCTCAAATGTGGTGGCCTATCAGGAGGTTCTTTCGGTGGAGTGTAGACAAACTCATCTCGTGTGTGACGAGTGCTCAGATGACCGTGAGAGAACTATACTCAAATACGGGCTCGTAAAGAGCCAAATGTCTCTCGGGAAACGTAGCGCATCAGGGCAGCCCAGGAGGTGTGTAAGAAAAGTCATCACGAAGGAGACGACCACCTGAGTGAAAATCGTGTGCACCGACTAGAAGTCGTCACTCTAAAATATGGTGAGCGTCCCAGACAAGAAAGAACTTATCGGGTGGCTCAGCGGGTGGCGTGTCACAAAACTCATCAAGAATGTGTGGCTTCATAAGGTAGGTCCTAACAATATGAGTATACTCAAGTGGACTCAAGGTTGGCCCTACATATGTCATGCTCTACTCAAAGTCCCTTCTCTGGGGCAAGGCCAGAGATGATAATGAAAGAGGCGTCATACCTGAGTGGTTCACCTGAGTCTCATCCTCACCAAGATGTGGAGGATCATTAGGAGGCTCAACATGGGGCTCGTCATAGGGCTCGTCACTATGGTCAAGGTCCTCCCGATGAGTACCATCGAAAGGGGTAGTGCCCCCGTGCATGGGTGACAGCCATTACGAGATCAACAACAGGCTCTGAGCTCTTGGCCGTAACGTGGCTCAGCATAATGCCATGGGAAAAACGACATAGACCTACACTCAAGAATGGGTCTGCAGGTGCGGTGTCAAGACATGAGCCTAGGGTATGAGTGTTAATCAAACCCGGACATGCCAAAAGTGGAGGTGTGGGTGAGGGGCACAACACTACAGACTCAATAGTTCGCTCAGGCTCATCCTCCATCGGAGTCACAAGAGACAGGTCAGAAACAAGACATAGATCACTCACGGGGCTAAGCATCTCGCTGGGGTGAGAACAATCTGTATCAGGTATCACTTCCGTCGTGGGTAACAAGACAGTGGTAGGCATCGTGGTGACCTCAGTATGAGGACTCGTACTGCGGAGGTCAAGGTGATGGTCCAACTGACTAGCTCTGGCGGATCTCAAAGACTGTTCGTAGTGAAGGGCAACCTGGTACGTCTGCCCGAGGGACTTCGAGCTATGATAAACCACCTTAGTACGGATGTCAGATCGAAGCCCGGATCGAAATCTGCAAGTGGTCATGGCTGAGTCCTCTCGCATATCGCTCCTCACAACTAACTCATCAAAGCAATCCTTGTACTCAGCGACAGACACGAATTTTTGCTGAAGGGAAAATAATTGGTCGAGCAAGCGACTCCGATATGATGAAGGTAGGTACCTCTGACACAATGTACGCTTCATGTCCACCCAACTAGTGATGCGACAAAGACGGTCTCGCTCGCGGGTCCTCTCAACGCTAGCCCAATATGCCCTCGCCTGATCTAAAAGTCTAAGTCTCGCAAACTTAACGCGACGCTCACCGAATAACTCAAAATGATCATGATAATACTCAGTTTCCACGAGCCAATAACTGAAAGACTCAGTACTCGATGAGCCGTCAAAGGAAGGGGAAACTGTACGAAACTGACTCTCAAGATCTCTCTCAAAGTGACGATCCTCATAATAGTCATCCCTTAGGTAATCGGGTCGAGTCGAAGGATCAACACGATCCGCTCACGTGCAAGGATATGAACGACGATAATCATCATACTGATCGTCTCTGGCATAGTGAGGTTGTGTCGGTGCGTTGACACGATCTCGGAAAGTGGTGTGCCGCAGACGATAATAATCATCGTGATAACGTGAGGATTTCTCTGAAGTCGCTCTATGAGATTGGGTATAGGAGGACTCAGAATCTCTCATGAGAGGACAGGAACGACGCCGATAATTAGTCATGGATAAACCTAAAGACTCTATATGACCTACCAATACAAAGCATGCAAATGGTCAAACCTTAACCTCTGATACCAAAATGATGTAGGGTATGCTAATGGTGCTCAGGAGCTAAGACTCTAGGTGCGGGTGCGGGGAACACACTAATGCAACGCTAAATGCAATGTAACCGTCGAGTAACGACAACAATTATTATAAGCAATGAAATTAAGATTACCACACAGATAACTAAAATAAAAGAGACAAATAATTATTTTCAGCAATTGGACAACTGCTTCCTCCGCTCGGAGGGCCAAAGCAAGCGTGCGGCGAATAATTCCACAAGCAATTATTAGCATAAAAGAAAACTACTACTACACAACCATAATCGCAGCACAATATAGATGAACAAGCAAATGAAAATGTCGAGTCACAGAATACAATACCATAAATGCTCACAACGTAGAGGGCTGAACCAAGGCATTGAAGGATTTGAGGGTCGGATGCAATGACGGGCGATCGGAGGTGGAACCGGTGGCGAGGCGACGGTGACGGTGGCTGCCTTCGGCAGAAAGTGGTGGTAACAGATGGTAAAACGGCGGATCCAGCCACGAATGAGTAGATCTGGACCAGAGGTGAGTAGATCCGCTATTTAGGAGCGGATCCGGGCAAAAATGGAAGGTTTGTGCTGTGGAAATAACAGATCGGATGGTGGTAGCACTAGATCAAAATAGATCTGGGGTTTTCGGGGCGGTGGAAAGTGGATCCACGAAGGACAAAGGAAATGAGTTGCCAGCTAGGGTTGGGAAACCCCTTGGGTGGCCGGGTTTGGGGAAGGGAGGAGGCGGTGGTTCCAGGAGGAATTGGGGAGTCCGGCGGGGAAGAAGGCTGGAGGACAAAGTATAAGAGTGAACAGTAATTTTAATTAAAGTATAGGCGTGAACAGTAATCAAAATTTTTGAACAGTAGATGGAAATTGAACATATACTGGAATCTGGACAGCAGTATCTGACTGTGTTTGGGAGGGTTTGGGGCTGTGTGAGAGGATTTGGAAGGGGAAAAAGGGCTTAGGGTTAGGACAAACCTTGGGGAGGAGTTTGGCGGCCTAGGAGTAGTCACCTAGGGTTCCACGGCGTCGGCACCAGGGAGGGATCGCTGGAATCCGGGAAAGCTTCTTCTCCAAATTCAACAATGTCTGAATTTAGCCCTCATATCTCCTATTTATAAGAAAAGACACATTATGGTTTCCCCATCAACGACTATGATTGGTCGGTGGGAAATCAAAAATAAACCGAAAAAAATAAAATAATATAGTATTTTGACTCGCGGCGACGCTCCGGACGCAATCGTGGAGCCCGATCGTTGATCCGGGCACGTCATATATGGAAAGTTGCCAAATCAGCTCCGAACGGGCTCAAAGCGCATCCTCGTCTCTGCTCCGCATCAGAGTCCCTTATTATTAATTACAAGCCGCGTTTTTGCTTTTTTTCCTAACTGGGGGTAGTTTGGTCTTTGGGGTGTTTTCTCTTGCTCTAGTATTTATTTATGTAAGACATTTCTTGTTGGCATAATACGATTTTGAGTTTCAATTTGGTATCAGAGCGGAAACCCTAGCTGCAAGTCGTCGCTCTCGCGTCTCGTCGCTCCTGCGTCTCCTCGCTCTGCTCCTCTTTGTGTTCGATTCGCTGCTCTCGATCGGTCGTTTTGATCTTGTCTTCCTTCCTCCCCCTTCTGATGCGGTTTCCAGGCGGATTGGAAGCTGCCTCCGGCTGCTAAAGGGGTCGACGCTGACGTCCTCTACTGATGCTGCCAAATCTCCTCTCCTCTACGTCGTTCTCTGTTGCGTGGGTTGACGCCGCCGCTTGATTCCAGTGGTTCTTGTGTCTGCTACCGTGCACTACCTCCTGTTGTGGTTGTTGCTCGTTCTTTTTGCGACTGTGCACTGCCTCCTACGTGTGTGCTCGTTCTTTCTGTTCTCCATCCCGTCTCTTGTTGTTATCATGTCTCTTGTTGTTGCCACGTTTCTGATCACTACTTGCTTCTCCAGTCTGTCTCTCTACTTTCTTGATGATCTTTTGTGTCGGTCGATATAAGTGACTCTTCAGCCTTGTCGACGAGTGTGATTCATCTTATAATTGGTGACCCTCAGCGGTCCAATGTGTTGGATCACTAGTTTGATTTGGGCTAGGTTCACTAAGTTAGGATCTTGTAACCCATCATGTATAGCCAGGGTCATAGTTGTGTCCTAGAGTGTAGGCCAAGTCCTTAGTTTCAACATCACATGAACCAGCCATCATCAGACTGTCAGAGACTTCAAAGACTTAGAGATTTCAAAGACTCATAAGATGAGTTTGACGTTCGTCGAACTCAGGTCGACGATAGTCGTGCTCAGCTCGACGATCTCAGAGAAAATTCTCTGCGCCGAGCTCGACGAACTTGATTCTCAGGTCGACGATCTTTGAACTCTACCTTCAGCATTCTAAGTCCAGACTTTGTTCTCTAGACACAGGTCGACGAACTTAATTCTCTGGTCGACGATTTCTGGATTCTCTACTTCAACTTATTAATCCAGATGCCTCTCAATTTTCTAAGTCCAGAATCATCTCCAGTCGACGAATTCAAGATTCTCAGCTCGACGAACTTTGATCACTTTGGCAAGAGTTATGTAGCATCAGTTAGTGGTTCTCAGCTCGACGAAAACAAATTCTCAGATCGACGATTTCTGGATACTTCACTTCAACACTTCATCCAGAAGCATCTGACATATTCTAAGTCCAGAAATACTTTGCTGAACTTCAGTCGACAAAACCAGTTATCAGCTCGACGAACTCCATACACAGAAAAGGCAAAGTTTCTAGAGAATGCAGTTCTGTTTTAGCTCGACGATCTTGGAACTCAGCTCGACGAACAGAAGTTATCCGGTCGACGAACACAGCAACTCGGCTCGACGAACTGTGAACTCAGCTCGACGATTTTTGTTATCTGTTCGACGCATCCAGACTTTATTTCCTTCTTTCTGTCCCCTTCTTACTGCAATAATTTCTGTGTAATTAATGCTCAAATATTCTCTGAATATAACCGTTAAAAGGAGCATTGATTATTGTCTTCTCCAGGATTATTGCTTGTCGTTTTTCCATGGGACATTTGGGAAAATAAATCAATGCAGTTTATTCTCAAGGCCGTCAGCATTGATTGCAGATGATTTCAAATTTTGAAAGAGAATTTCTTGACAGGAAATATAAAAGAAATTTTCTCTTCCTGGATAGTAGAGATACACACACAAACAAAAAAAAAGACAGTCTGAATCAAGGATTTTCTCTGTTCACTCTCAATACAGAACTCTGCAAAAGAAAAGAAAGCATAGATCAGAAGAACATCAGCTATCTGAAGAAGAAGAACAATCAATCAAAAATCAAGAGTTTTCATTCTTCAACACTCCAAGACACTTCAAAGGACAACATCAATTCCATCTGTCAAAAAGTTTCTAAAGATCTTTTCTGTTCAAGGCTTAAAGATTGAAGGCCTATCACCCTGAAGCAAAGCTCTAGTTCTTCCTGAACCATTCTACATCTTAGGGGGAGCTCTTTGCTAACATCATTTCCACTTAAGTCTTCTCAGTTGTATATTGAGAAAGAAAAGAAAATATCATCTCTCACCCCCACTGTATAAAGGGTTATAACTCCCTTTAAAAGTTATTCCTGGTTGCAAGTCACCTGACCAAAAGACTTGAGGTTTGGTTTTTGAGCACCTGATCAAAAGCTCATTGGTGTCAGACACCTGATCAAAAATCTGAGTGGATTCCTACCAGGGTGGTAGAAGAGTGGATGTACTCAGGTTGGGGAATCACTATAATTTCTTGTGTTGTCTGGTTGCCCTTTCTTTTGTTCTTTTTGTGTTTGTCCTAGCTAGGTTTGCTGTGTGCTTGTGATTATTTATTTATTATTCTGCAGTTTTTATTTACAGCAAAAGCTGTAAAGTTTTCTAAAAAATTTTAGGATACTCTATTCACCCCCCCTAGAGTATTTTAGATCTAACACCACTTTCAATTGGTATCAGAGCAAGATTCCCTTGGTTGTACAAACTAATCATTGAACTCTATTGATGAAGATATCTACAACTCCATTTTGACAGGTCCCCCTCAAGCATCTACTTCTGTAACATCTTCAAGCACAACTGCAGTTCCACCACCTGAGTGGATTGAAGCACAAAAGAAGGCAAAGATTGCTGATGGCAAGACAATGAATATACTAGTACAAACAATGTCATATGATATCTTTCAAAAAATGGCTGAATGCACCTTAGCCAAAGCCATTTGAGACTCCCTAAATCAAATGGTGGCTGGATCAGCAGATGAAAGAAAGGACAGGAGATCCAATCTCATATCCCTGTATGAGAATTTCAAGAAAGAAGAAGCTGAGTCAGTAACTGATATGTACAATAGGTTAAGCTCAATCATCAATGAGCTAAAAACCTTGGACAAGGACATCACCCTCACTGAGGTGAATGATAAGATCCTTATGTGCTTCCCAAGCTCATGGGATTAAAGGATCTGGCTCATCAAGGAGGCGAGGCCAGAAGCTTAAATGAGATTTTCACTGAATCTCTCTTAGGCAAGCTAAGTCCTATGAACAGCTGATCAAATCCAGAGAGGCAGCTGAGCAAAGAACACCTCCTCCAGCAAGAAAAGAACAAAGCATTGCATTCAAAGCTGCTGAGGAGACAGAGACTTCAACCACAAATGAAGAGCTGATGAGTCTTTTTGCCAAAAGATTTTACAAAATGTCAAGGAAAGACTTCAGGAGAAAGTCATCAAGGCAGGATAACAAACCAAGGTATGACAAAACACCAACTAAAGTGGTGTGTTTTGGTTGCAGGAAACTTGGACACTTCATCTCTGAGTGTGCAGAGAATCAGAAGAAGGAAAAGAGAAGAGAAAAAGATACCAGAAGACAGCACAACAGCTGGCCTTCCTCCAGCAAATATAAGAAGAAGGAGAAAGACTTTGTGGCTGAATCTTGGAGTGAAACTGAGGATGAATCAACATCCTCCAGCTCCAGTGAAGAGGAAGAAGAGGCAAAGGTCAAAGTAGTTTGCCTCATGGTCATTGATGCCTCCAGGAGCCATTCAGAAGAAGAAGATTCAGATAATGAAGCAGTTTCAGATTCTGAAGCTGACCAGGTATTATCTTCTTTTGATTACAGTTCTGATTCATTTAAATCTGAATTCAAAACCATGTGCATATATTTAATTAACTCAGAAAAAGAAATCAAGACTATTAGGGAAAAATTAGGAAACCTAGAGAATGTTAATTCTGAAAACAATAAGTTAAAGGATGAATTGACCTTAGCTAATGAAAAAATCATATTATTAAAAACTGAGTTATGTGAGGCTAAAAACTTGAGGAAACTCTCAATGAGAGAAGCCTCAAGTTGATGGACATCACAAGCACTGTAAATGTCAGGCTTAATGGCAAGCTAGGCTTGGGTGCTTCATCAAGTTTGTCCCCCATCCTCAAGAAGAATATTTTGTCAACCCTTATCAAATTTGTTTCAGCTAAAGGAAAAGAAATAATAAACTATAAACAAACCAGAGAAGAAATTCCAAAATCAATAGGTAAAAACAACAAAAATCAGAAAACTACTAAAAACAAGGTTCCGCAGAATTCGTCGAACTCAGATCGACGAAATATTGTCAGTTCATCGAACTCCAATCGACGAACTCTGAACGCAAACTATAGCTATAATTATTCGTCTAACTGCGATCGACGAACTCTGTATGGTTCGTCGAGTAGAGGTCGACGAACGTGGGACACAGAAAATGAATATGTTCATTCTCTGCGCAGAGATCGACGATCTCAACCCAATTCGTCGAACTATGGTCGACGAACTCACAGAAATTCGTCGAACCCAGAAACACTTAACAGGAATATTAATTATAACAGCAACTCTAATAATTCTAGAAGACTATTTAACCCTGTAGCTGATTGGGTAATACCACCTAGAAGATATCACCCTCTAGGATATAAATCTCAACCGGAATTCTCTGTTATATCTAGTTTTTCATATCAACAATACAAAGGACCCAAGGTAAACTGAGTCAAGAACAATTAATTATTTTTCATTGCAGGTGAATAGCTGTCCAGTAAATAATCAAACATGGTACATGGACAGTGGATGCTCCAAACATATGACTGGCAGCAAGGACATCTTAATCAATTATAAGTACAAGCTAGGACCAAATGTTATCTTTGGTGATTCAAAATGTGGCCAGTCTGAAGGTTTTGGAGAAGTGAAGATTGAAGCAGTCACTTTCAAGAAAGTGACATATGTCACAGGACTCAAGCATAACCTCATATTCATAAGTCAGTTATGTGATGAAGGTTATCAGGTACACTTTAACTCATCTTCTTGCAATATTGCTAATAAAAAAAAACAAACTGTTTTAATTGGGAATAGACAAGGTAACATATACTTAGTTGATTTTTTTTCTGCCAATTCTGATATCTGCTTACTTAATATAACTAGTAATCAGAATGATTATGGCATAAAATGCTAGGTCATGTAAACTTGAAAAACATTGCTAGACTATCAAATGACAACCTTGTTAGAGGTTTACCTTTTGGTCCCTACAAGAAGGAGGGCCTTTGCAGGGCTTGTCAACTAGGCAAGCAAATTAAATTTAGTTTTAAATCTGTTAATAAAAGTGATTCACCTAGGATTTTGTATTTGCTACACATGGATCTCTTTGGACCCATTGCTGTACAAAGCATAGGAGGGAAATCTTACACCTTAGTTATAGTGGATGACTTCTCAAGGTTCACTTGGGTGTCCTTTCTGAGATCTAAGTCAGATACCTTTAAGGTTCTTACAGATTTTTTCATGACCATACAGATTGAGTTCTCTACTCATGTTGCATTGATCAGAAGTGATCATGACACAGAGTTTGAGTCTCTTCTTATGCATGAGTTCTGTGAGAAGGAAAATATCAGGCACTTGTGTGAGAATTTGGATGGATTAAACCTCACCCAAGAGGTTCCAACACATCCTTCTCCACAAGTCATTGAAGAAAGTGAAGATGAAGGCACTGAAGGAATTGATCTTCCCCCAACAGCAAACATAATTCCATAAGAGGAATTAGTTCCTGCTGTTGTTGCAGAAGCAACTCCACCCACTGATCTTGTCACACTAAGAGATCACCTCAGATCTCAAGTGATTAGAGACATATCAGCAGGTGTACAGACAAGGCATCAACTCAACCAAGATTTGATGCATGTCTGTTTTCTCTCTCAGGTTGAACCTTTATCCATCCATGATGCAGAGCAAGATCCTCACTGGATCATTACAATGCATGAGGAATTAAACCAATTTGAGAGATGTAGAGTTTGAGATTTGGTTTCAATACCCCAAAACTACCCAGTAATTGGAACCAAATGAGTTTACAGAAACAAGCTGGATGCCCAAGGAGTGATTGTGAGAAACAAGGCTAGGCTTGTTGCTTAAGGATATAGACAAGAGGATGAAATAGATTATGACCAAACCTTTGCATTTGTGGCAAGGTTAGAGGCAATCAGAATATTTCTCTCTTATGCAGCCTACAAGAGATTCAAGGTCTATCAAATGGATGTGAAGAGTGTTTTTCTGAATGAAGTACTAAAAGAAGAGGTTAATGTTGAACAACCTACAAGTTTTGTCTCTCCAACTCACCCGTCTTATGTTTTTAAATCGGATAAAGCTCTTTATGGTTTAAAGCAAGCTCCAAGAGCTTGGTATGAGACCTTAGCTAGTTTTTTGATAGAGCATAAGTTCATTAGAGACATAGTAGATAAGACATATTTCACTAGACATCATAAAGACCAAACATTGTTAGTACAAATATATGTGGATGACATCATATTTGGGTCTACTGATTCCAAATTATGCAAGAGTTTCTCTGACCTCATCCATTCTAAATTTTAAATGAGTAGCATGGGTGAGCTCTCCTACTTTCTTGGTCTCCAAGTAAAGCAGCTCCCTAATGACATCTTCATCTCCCAAGCTAAATATGCAAAAGAGCTTATCAAAAAGTTTGGGATGACTGATGCCTCAGCAAAGAAAACACCTATGGCTACAAATGCTGTAATAGACTCTGATCTACATGGGAAACCTGTTGACCAGATATTATATAGGGGCATTGTTGGGTCTCTATTATATCTTACAGCTAGCAGACCTGATATCATATGTCACATGCCTTTGTGGTAGGTTTCAAGTGAACCCTAAAGAATCTCATCTAATTTTCATAAAAAGAATTTTGAGATATATAAAGAGTTGTCTAAGTCTAGGCCTATGGTATCCCACTGAATCAGAATTTGAGTTAACTGGATACTCAGATGCTGATTTTGCTGGATGCAGGGTGGACAGGAAAAGTACTTCAAGAACCTGTCAGTTCCTGGGTATGAGATTAGTGTCCTGCTTTTGTAAGAAACAGTCATTTGTGTGTACCTCAACTGCTGAGGCAGAATATATTGCAGTTGGCAGCTGTTGTTCCCAGAAGTTGTGGATTCAAAATCAATTACTAGACTATGATCTCAACTTAAATAATTCAACTCTAATTTGTGATAACACAAGTGCTATAGCCATAACACAGAATCCAGTTCATCACAGTAGGACCAAGCATATAGATATTAGACATCATTTCATAAGAGAGTGTGTAGACAAAAACAAAATTAAACTTGTCTATATCTACACTGATTTACAAAGAGCTGACATTTTCACCAAACTTTTGGATGAAAGAAACCATCTGTTATTTATAAATCAGCTTGGAATGATCAATGGAGAAGACTTAGTTTAATTTCTGTCTGCACTCGACGAATTTTCCAGAGTTCGTCGAACGGAGCTCAACGAACTAGGGATAGTTCAGGAGATATTCGTCGAACGGAGGTCGACGAACTCTCTGTGAGTGAAGTTGTTTTCGTCGAACGGAGATCGACGAATCCACTTCAGAAAACTTTCGTCGAACGGAGCTCAACGAAATGTCTTCAAATCTTCAGACTGAGCTCGACGAATTGTTTAACTCTAAATTATTTCGTCGAACCCAACTCGAAGAATGTTTTAATTTTCGTGGAACGGAGTTTGTCGATTCATATTCTGGAAAACTCTATATCAAGGTTTTCTTCGAACTCCGTCACGCACTTTCTGTTCCCTTTGCACTTGATCGTCGTTTTATCTCTTGCAGGTGATCTCATGGCGATTCAAGCAGGAACATTGGCTGCGATGAAGTTCGACACCGGCTTCGATGTCGACTTTGATTCTTTTCAGCATTCGGACCCGAAATTTTTGAATATTCTGGAACTTCTGGAAGAGCAGCATCTGAAGAATCTGATGACAACAAGAATTAAACTGTCTGGAACTGAGATTAGAGAATGAGTCTACACATCATCAACCACAGTGGAAAATACAATGATTGGAACAATTGCGGGTAACGCCATTTCTCTATCTCCTGCCGTTTTGACTGAAATATTTGGATTGAGTAATGGAGAAGATGAACTGGAAATTGAGAATAAAGAATATGATATGATGTTAAGCATGATGGGTTATGCTGGAGATAACCCTAATAAATTGTTGAAGAAGCACTTATCTGCAGAATATAAGTTTCTGGCAGATATTATTGGGAAAGTCTTGCTAGGCAAGCACACTGCACATGATTATATAACCAGACATCAGTTTCTGATTATGTGTGCAGTGGTTAATAAGAAGCAAGTGTCTTGGGCTCAGATCATCTTTGATCTAATCATGAAAAAGAACAATAAAAAGGAAGTTTGTTTTGGAAAGATCCTAGAGATTTTCTTAAAAGAAAAGGCTGCTGAATCACTGGTCTCCCCGACCATATTCATAAATGTCAGCAAAAGGCTAACCTGTGCCTTCTTTTGGCAGGTGGGAGAGGACAATCTTCAAGCCCTCTAAGGGTTCAACCTCTTCCACCACAGCTTCTGAGAGCACAAGGGCTGTTAGAGCCACTCCCCACCCTGCTGAAGAGAGCATTCCCTCACCACCATCTCTTCCAGCCATCCAAATCCCTTCCACAGCCTATACCATCATTCCAACTTCCACACCTCCATCATCCCCCATTCATACCTCTCCAACAACCACTCATCTTCCTACCCCTCCACATTCTCCTCATGCTTCACCAGCTCCATCACCACCATTATCACCTCTTCCCCCACACCTTTCCACCATACCAACTTTTGATTTACTTTCCTCTTCCCTCAACTCTCCCTCTCCTCCAGACACCCAAATGCAAGATGCCATCCCACCATCCTCACCAACAACTACCATCCCTCCAACTGCTTCCACCTCAATACTTTCTGTAACACCTTCTGCCACTCCAACACTGGACCCCTCCACCATCTCTTCTGTCATTGCTCTCATCACACCCCTCCTCAAATCTCTCATAGCAGAGACCATTACACCTCTTGCTACTTCCATTTTATCTCTCTCTCTCTGTCCAGATCTCCGCCTTTTTTGCTGCTCCCTGTTCATTTAGGGGTCTGGCTCCAGTTATTACTGAAACCAGACAGGGGGAGATGCTTGTTGATGAAGCTGTAACAGCTCCAGCAGTTGCAACAGTTTTAGTTTCAGCAGCTCCAGCAGATGCAGAGACAGCAACAGCAGAAGATACATATTTTATTGATTTCATTCATTTTATTGAGACTGACATGGATATAGAAGAGTTAGCTCCAGAAGAGATAATTACTGTTGGTGATTTCATCATTAATCCCACGGTAGATTTAGAATATTTGTTGAAAATTTTTGATACTGCATTTTTGAGCTTCCCTCCAGCAGATTATACTAAGCCATCTTTGGCTATTGTTCCATATTCTTCTCCTATCAGTCCTAAAGTTGTCAAGCAACTAAGAGACAGTTTTGTTATTCCAGAACTTGTAGTCATCCCATCCCCTCCAGAAATTATTTTTGCCCCTAATTTTGTTATGGATAACTCTCCAATGCCAGATCTTTATGTCTTGATCTTAGCTGATATTGAAGAAGAGAATAAGGCAGCTGCTGAATGCACTGTCAGAGTTAGTTCTCCAGTTCCTGTTGAAGTTTCTCCTCCAGCTCCATCTAAACCTGAGAAGCCTATCATTTTTGCTGAGGCCCTGAAGGCTTTAAATGATATATATGATAATCCTCAAGGATCTGATGATGATGATGATGATGATAATGAGGATAAGGATTCTGATGATGAACCCAAGAAGAGGCAAGTATCTAAGAAAAGGAAAGCTACTCCTCCTGCTCCTAAATCAAATCCAACCAATGACACTCCCTACTATATTCTTCAGAAGATAACTCCATATAGAGGGATGTCAGCTTGGATGTGGTTATCCAAGAATGAACAGAAAGAGAGGAAGAGAAGCAGAAGATACTCCCCTCCTCCAACTCAGAAATACAGAAGAGACCCTCCTCCTCCTCCTCCAGCTGCTGGTGCTTCAGGTTCAACTTCTCAAAAGACTACCCAATTTCAAACTTATCAAAGACATCAGGGTAGGTCCTCATCTTCAGAAAGCAGCCATCAAAGACAGTATCCATCAGGCAAGCAGCACCAGCCTCAACAACAACAATAACATCAACAACAAAAACAACAAAAACTTCCTCAACATCAACAAGCTGAAAGCTCCAACAGACCTCCTTCTCCTCATGTACCCTTTGAAGATCCAGAAACAGGTACTTCAGCTACGATGGTCAGGTTTCAAGAACTTGTTGGCCTTTCAATGATCAATAAAGCCAGAGCTGAAGGAAATGATCACTCAGAATATACAACAATGTCAAAATACAGTAAAGAAGAGCTTAAGAGGTTTGAGAAAGCTAACAAGTTTTTCAATGTTGATGATTATATGAAATTGCACCCAGAAGCAGTAGTCCCCAGAGCCACATCTTTGAAGATTATAGGGGCTGCTGATATGACCATGACCAAAGTGCAAGCTTCTGATCCAAATAGAGAGATTGTTTTTACCAAGCCTGCAGACAAGAGCAAAGAAGAGAAGCCAAAAGAGAAGAAGCAAAAGAAATGAGTTCTGAGGTATTTAATTTTTGTTATGTTTATAACTGCTTTCTTATTTCTGGACAAAGCTTATCTGTATATATATATCTGCTGCATGTGTTCATTTTTCTCTGTTAGATATATGTTTTCCTGCTTTGTTTATTTTCAGTTTAGTCTGAGTCTGTAATTAGTGACCTCACCCAAATAGGGGGAGATTGTTGGATCCCTAGTTTGATTTGGGCTAGTTTCACTAAGTTAGGATCTTGTGACCCATCATGTATAGCCATGGTCATAGCTGTGTCCTAGAGTCTAGGCCAAGTCCTTAGTTTCAACATCACATGGACCAGCCATCATCAGACTGTCATAGACTTCAAAGACTTAGAGATTTCAAAGACTCAGTAAAATGAGTTTGACGTTCGTCGAACTCAGGTCGACGATAGTCGTGCTCAGCTCGACGATCTCAGAGAAAAGTTTCTGAGCTGAGCTCGACGAACTTGATTCTCAGGTCGACGATCATTGGACTCTACCTTCAGCATTCTAAGTCCAGACTTTGTTCTCTACACTCAGGTCGACGAACTTAGTTCTCTGGTCGACGATTTCTGGATTCTTTACTTCAACTTATTAATCCAGATGCCTCTCAATTTCCTAAGTGCAGAATCATCTCCAGTCGACGAATTTAAGATTCGCAACTCGACGAATTTTGACCACTTTGGCAAGAGTTATGTAGCAGCAGTTAGTGGTTCTCAGCTCGACGAAAACAAATTCTCAGGTCAACGATTTCTGGATACTTCACTTCAACACTTCATTCCAGAAGCATCTGAAATATTCTAAATCCAGAAATACTTTGCTGAACTTCAGTCGACGAAACTAGTTATCAGCTCGACGAACTCCATACACAGAAAATACAAAGTTTTTAGAGAATGCAGTTCTGTTTTAGCTCGACGATCTTGGAACTCAGCTCGACGAACAGAAGTTATCCGGTCGACGAACACAGCAACTCGGCTCGACGAACTGTGAACTCAGCTCGACGATTTCTGTTATCTGTTCGACGAATCCAGACTTAGTTATTTCCTTCCTTCCGTCCTCTTCTTACTGCAATAATTCCTGTGTAATTAATGCTCAAATATTCTCTGAATATAACCGTTAAAAAGAGTATTGATTATGGTCTTCTCCGGGATTATTGCTTGTCGTTTTTCCATGGGACAGTTGGGGAAATAAATCAATGCAGTTTATTCTCAAGACCGTCAGCATTGATTGCAGAAGATTTCAAATTTCGAAAGAGAATTTCTTGACAGGAAATATAAAAGAAATTTCATCTTCCTTCCTGGATAATAGAGATACACAGACAAAAAAAAGACGGTCTGAATCAAGGATTTTCTCTATTCACTCTCAATACAGAACTCTGCAAAAGAAAAGAAGCCCTAGACCAGAAGAACACCAGCTATCTGAAGAAGAAGAACAATCAATCAAAAATCAAGAGTCTTCATTCTTCAACACTCCAGGACACTTCAAAGGACAACATCAATTCCATCTGTCAAAAAGTTCCTGAAGATCTTTTCTAGTCAAGGCTTAAAGATTGAAGGTCTATCACTCTGAAGCAAAGCTCCAGTTCTTCCTGAACCATTCTACATCTCAGGGGGAGCTCTTTGCTAACATCATTTCCACTTAAGTTTTCTCTGTTGTATATTGAGAAAGAGAAGACAATATCATCTCTCACCCCCACTGTATAAAGGGTTATAACTCCCTTCAAAAGTTATTCCTGGTTGCAAGTCACCTGACCAAAAGACTTGAGGTTTGATTTTTGAGCACCTGATCAAAAGCTCATTGGTGTCAGGCACCTGATCAAAAATCTGAGTGGATTCCTACCAGGGTGGTAGAAGAATGGATGTACCCAGGTTGGGGAACCACTATAATTTCTTGTTTTGTCTAGTTGTCCTTTCTTTTATTCTTGCTGTGTTTGTGCTAGCTAGGTTTGCTGTGTGCTTGTGATTATTTATTTATTGTTCTGCAGTTTTTATTTACAGCAAAAGCTGTAAAGTTTTCTAAAGAATTTTAGGATACTCTATTCACCCCTCCTAGAGTATTTCAGATCTAACACATCACTTTCGCAATGGCTACTCCGGCTCCCTGAAGATTCCATGGTACCATTAGATGACAAACTATCTTGAATGATCAAGGGTTGCTCAACATGTTATTCGCAACCATCAAATGTTTGGTTATATTGATGGAACAGTTAAGGAGCCCCCCAATATTGATCCCTCCTGGAAGTTTTAGGACTCCGAAAACTCTCTGGGTGTTTCCTTGCTCATTCACTCGATGTCTCTGAATGTCTATCAGAGTTACATCCTTATAGACTGCATTCGAGATCTTGACCCCCGCCCGTGAGACATACTCGCAAATTGGCAGTTCCACGGGTTTATGAACTTACCCGCCGCATTTTGAAACTGCTGCAAGGCTTTGTGATGGTGTCGTCCTTCTTTTCGGAGTTCGAGCATCTATATCAGGAATTGGACTATTTTGCGCATTTCACTCCAGCATGCACTGCGGATGCCGTTCAGTTACAACAACGGGAGGACCGTTTTCGTCTCCATGTCTTCTTGATGGGACTGAACATGGAGTTCGATATGGTGCGAACACATATCCTTCAATGTTCTCCTCTCCCGTCTCTTTAGGAGGCATTCAACATGGTCCTTGGTGATGAAGATCGACGGAAGTCCCTCCGTGTTAGTGCTCCTCCCGATCGCTCTGCTCTGACTAGCGTTGGTCATGCTCTCAGTCCTGGCTTGTCTGCCTTTACTTGTGATTATTATGGTCGCAAAGGCCACACTCGGGAGGTGTGCTACAAGCTCCGCCCACATCTTGCCCCTCGTGGTCGTGGACGGGGTCGAAGACCTGGGCGTGGGGGCCATCACCAGGGTTGTCCCAAGCCTCATGATGCTGCTTACTCTACAAATGTCTACGACGAGGCATTCAGTGTTGTTTTTGGTCAGCTCACTGCTCATGAATTTGATGCTTTTCGCCGCCTGCTCCACTCTCAGCCTGATTTGTCTTCGGGTGCTCCTGCTTCTCTAGCTTCCATTGCTATGCCGAGTGCTCATAGGACCACTGCCTCATCTTTTGAGTGGGTGATTGATTCTGGTGTCACCCACCATATGACTGGCTCCTCTTCAGGTTTTATCTTATACTCCTTTGTCTGGTAAGGACAAAGTCATTTCCTCTAATGACATTTTGTCTTCCATTGCTGGCAAATGTCATATTACCTGTTCTCTGACTATTTCACTTCCTTTTGTTTTTCATGTTCCCTCTTTTCCACACACCTCTTTTCCAGGCAATTTACTTTCCATCAGCAATATTACTAGATCCCTTAGCTGCTCTGTAATATTTTTTCTTGATACCTGTGTTTTTCAAGAATTGGGTACAAAGCGGAACATTGATAGTAATAGGAACCACGGTGGTCTGTACTACTTGGATCTTCAGCTTCCCTCTCAGGTTTTATCCTGCTCTACTGTTACCGTTGATGACGTGCTCCGTTGGCACCTGCGCCTTGGACATCCATCTCCTACCTATCTCCAGAAATTGTTTCTTGTTTTTTACCATTTATACAAACTTTATATGTGATGTATGTGATATGTTCAAACATGTGCGACATAATTCATCGCATTTATCTTCATCCAATACCACGACCACCCAATTTGTTGTTGTTCATTCTGATGTTTAGGGGTCATCTTTCGGTTTATCGATATCTTGTTTCCGTTGGTTTGTCACTTTTATTGATTGATTTTCTCGCACAACTTGGGTATATTTGTTAAAAGAAAAGTGGAGTTTCTTTTGTTTTCAGACTTTCCATAAAATGGTCCAGACCCAATCTAATGACTCTATTCGTGTTCTTCGAAGTGATAATGGGGAGGGGATACGACGATCGCAGGAGACCGTGATGTTTGGCTGTGTTCCTGTGAACACCCCTATGGAAGAAAATCATGGAATTAAGGAAGATGGTGACAGTGATCAGGCAGATGCCTCATGCTACCAGAGATTAGTTGGAAAACTAATATATCTATCTCATACTCATCATTATATTACTTATGAAGTTTCCATTCTGAATAGATACATGCATACTTCCGGGATCAGACATCAAGAGACGACATATCGTGTGTTACGGTATTTGAAGAAAGCCCCTGGTCGTGGTCTTCTGTTCTTCAAGAACGACCACTTAAAAATTAATGTTTTCATTGATGCTGATTGGGCAGGATGTCGCGAGTATCAGAAATCCACAACAGGATATTGTTCCTTCATTGGAGGAAACCTTGTGACATGGCGGAGTAAGAAACAGAATGTGGTGGGCAGATCAAGTGCTGAGGCAGAATACCGTGTTATGTCACAAGGCATGTGCGAGGGTCTATGGTTGTGTACCATTCTACATGACTTGGGCTTTCCCGTGACGTCTCATTTTTCCTTATTTTGAGACAACAAGGAAACGAACAGTATAACTCACAAGTCACAACCCAGTCCAACATGACAGGACAAAGCATGTTGATGTTGATCGACGTTTTATCAATGATCACTTGGATAAAAAAATTATGGACACGTCATTCGTCCACTCTAAAGATCAATGGCCGATGTGTTCACTAAAAGCTTGAGAAGTGATGTGTTTATTGATGACATCAAAAAATTAACCGACATCTTCCGTCCGACGAGTTGAGAGTCACTTATTATTATTTACAAGTCGCGTCCTTTCTTGTTATTCTCCAACTGGGAGTAGTTTGGTCTTGTGGGTGTTTTTTCTTGTTCTACTATTTATTTATGTATGTCATTTCATGTTGGCATAATATGATTTTGAGTTTCAACTGTACTTCAGTCCCCGAGGTCTTTCATCTCAAGTTTTGTTGTTAACCTCTCCTTTAATAATTGATTCTCAGCTGTGTCATTTTCTTATATAAGGATATCATCAGCATACACAAGTAGTATAATAGGGTTACTTTCATGTGAATGCTTAAAGATTAATGTATGATCTACCTGACTCTTTCTATCTCTTAAGGACATTACTTCCTTAGTGAACCTTCCAAAACATGCTTAAAGAGCCTGCTGTTGCCCATATAAGGCTTCTTTCTGTTTGCACACTTGAATTCCATCATCATTGGAGTTGTAATTTGGTGAATGATTCATGTAGACATCTTCCAAGTCTCTACGGAGAAGTGCATTTTTATCTTCAAACTGATGCAACTCTTAATCAAATTGGCAGCATGAGAGAATTCCACCCATTTCAGATTTTTACAATGTTCATTTTTGAAACTAGGACAAATATTTCCTGATTGTTTATTCCAAATGTCTGCGTGAATCATTTTGCTACTAACCTTGCCTTATATCAATCCATCTACATCCCACCAGTCCTTTATCTTTTGGTTTTGGTACAAGTTCCCAAGTCCAGTTTTCTCTCTTGAGTTGTGATTTCTTCATTCATGGTTTGAACCCAATTCTTGTCCTTTAATGCTTTATGTACTGATGTTGGAATTTCTAAAAAAATCAAGGAATGAAATAAAGCACATGATGATTGGAAGACAAATTGAGAAATGTAATACTTGACAAAGGTTCTTTTTTCCCTCAAGGCAATGGACGGAATATGAGTGTTAGGATTAATGTTTCAAAGAAATATCAAAGGAGTTTAAGTCAAGTGTATTACCTATTTGCTCAATATCTGCAATGGGTTGCGACTGCTGGAGTTGTTGAGAAATATGTTTGGATTTTATCTTCCAGGTAGACCAACCTTAACTCATGCTCCTTTTCCATTGAATGTATTATCTGATGATTCTCCTTCAATTTTGGAGAGGCTCATTTGATAGATGAATTGCCGACTAACAAACGACAAAACTCCGCTTCCAAAACATGATCCCCCTAAAGTGGAGATCGACTAATAAGCTTATTTTCATGAAAGGTGGCATACATAGAAGTTAACATACAGCGGATTTAAGGGTTGTCTCATTTGCAGGCCTTCTTATCAAAGGAATAAGCAAAGAAGATACATTTGACAACATGAGGATCAAGTTTATTACGGTGTTGCGATGAACATGGGCATAAGCAACACAACCAAGTTCTTGAGATTACAAGCTCTGCACAATAGGTATTGAAGGGAAGAAAGATGTGATAAGTTGACGATGACTAACGTATCAAAAACATGGTGGTAAACAA
The DNA here is from genome assembly GCA_039583875.1 of Platanthera guangdongensis. NCBI lineage: Eukaryota > Viridiplantae > Streptophyta > Magnoliopsida > Asparagales > Orchidaceae > Platanthera > Platanthera guangdongensis. The sequence continues at coordinate 32,735,122 of CM077147.1, forward strand.
TTAATTAGGTATGCCGCGGTCTGAAGATCTTCACCGCAATGCAACTTTGGAACAAACATTTGGAAAAGTAATGTCTGTGTGACTTCAAGAGGATGTAGGTTTTTTCATTTAACAACATCATTTTGTTACAAGGTATCAACACATGCAAATTTTTGAACAATGTTATGTTCATTAATGAACTTGGCCTATTCATTCTCATTGTTAGATCACAAACGCTTAATTGGTTTGTCAAATTGGGTTTGCACCAGACGTTGAAATTGGATAAACAACTCGGTGTCACAATTCGTCTAATAACAAATATCAGAGAGCGCTACGGGCGGGTCGTGATGTCACAAACATGGGCGAAGAAAAATTCCATGTCTGTTAGGCGGGAGCTGAAATTATAATGTTAGTTTTTGTTAAAGATAAAATATAATTAGCTCATTTGGGAGGCCCATGTGTATTGGCCCATGTATAGCTCATGTAGTCCCACATTGTAAATGTAGATATCTCTCTATCTATCTACCTCCATATAAGTATTTGTTCCTATACTTTGAGAATAATACAATTACGAGCAATTTTCTCTCTCCTGTTTCTCTCTTCTTACATGGTATCAGATCAATTCGTCCCCTCCTGTGGACTCCAAACTTATATCCGCCTACCCCTAATCGCCAGCGGCCTGCGGACTCCAACTTCTATTCTCCTACCCCTAATCACCAACGGCCTGCGATTCTGTCCGCGACCTGCGTTTCTATCCGCTCCTCTCCCTTAGCCGCCTGGCTCCTGCGGCCTGTCTTTTTTGGGTCCTTTTCCTCTTCTCTCCGTGGTTCCACCCTCCTCCTCGGGCTTCTTATAGCCTCCTTTCTCTGTCCCGTGGGGTCCACTTATTCCCTGCCTACTCGCTATTCTTCTTCAGTCCGCTGCGAGCTCTCCTCTCGCGGACCTTCCTCTTAATCCGCTGCTGCGAGGTCCTTCTCGCTCAGTCTCCCCAGTCCGCTGACCGCTACTTCTTCTCCCCAGTCCGCTGCCAGCTCTTGCCGCCCACGCCACCAAATGTGTATTTGTAGGCTACACTCGTACCCAAAAGGGGTATCTTTGTTACTCTCCCACAATCAACAAGGTGCTCGTCTCCGCTTATGTTACCTTTGCTGAAAATGAAAGCTTTTTCTCTCACACCTCCACTCTACCACCTCAAACCACTATTCCTCATCCGGATGTCCCCGTCACATCTCTGCCTCCCACTTCTTCTGCTCCTCCAGTACCAACTTCACCACCTCTCCCTCCTCCACCTACCCGTGTCTACACTCGCCACTCGTCCAGGATTGCAGCCCGACAGCAGCCCCCTACTACGAATTATCTTTTGCGCCTTGACGATCAAGTACCACCCTCTACGGCTCATCTCATAGGAAACTATATATCCCTACATCGCCTCTCTCCACCTCTTCGCACTTTTTCCCTCTCCACTATGTCCCTTCCTAACTCCTTGCAGGATGCTCTACAACATCCGGGCTGGCATGCGGTCATGGACGACGAGATGGCAGCGCTCTGGCTAACCAGACTTGGGACCTTGTTCCTCTCCCTCCTAGTCAATCTTATGTTAGCTGCAAATGAGTCTTTACAATCAAACATGCTCCTGATGGAACCATTGATCGTCTCAAAGCCCGTCTGGTGGCCTGGGGCTTCACTCAGCAACATGGCCTCGATTACGACGAAACGTTCTCTCTGGTGGCAAAACTAAGTACTGTACGGGTTCTGATCTCTCTTGTTGTGCACCGCCAATAGCCCCTTCATCAATTGGATATCAAAAATGTCTTTCTCAATGGCGATCTTCAAGAGACTATGTATATGCACCAGCCACCTGGGTTTCAGACCACGGGGGAGTCTTGTGTTTGTCTCCTCCGGAAGTCTATATATGGTCTCAAATAATTCTCTCGCGCTTGGTTTGATAAGTTCAGTAAGGTGGTTCACGAGATGGGATTCACTCGGAGTTCTGCTGATTTCTCTCTCTTTACTCGTCATCAAGCAACAGGGACAGTTCTTCTTCTTGTCTATGTTGATGACATTCTAATTACGGGAAACGACAACATCGGGATCCAGAAAATCAATCAACATCTGAACTCCGTCTTTCAGACAAAAGATCTGCGCAATCTACGATACTTCCTTGGACTTGAGGTTGCAAGGAGACCTGATGGACTAGTCTTATGTCAACGGAAGTACTGCATAGATCTACAAAGTGAGGGCTACTCGGGATGCAAACCTACAGATACTCCGATGGACATGAATCATCAGCTGTCGAATCAAGACTCTAGGGATGACCCTATTATGACCAATCCAGAGTACTATCGATGCTTGGTGGGGAAATTAATCTACCTCACAGTTACGCGGCCTGACATCTTATTCGTTGTTGGAGTGGTAAGTCGATTCATGCATACTCCTCGGACTTCTCATCTCCGAGCCGTCGAGCGGATCCTCAGATGTTTAAAGAAGGCTCCTGGACAAGGACTTGTTTATAAGTCATCGTCTTCTTTATCTTTTGTTGCCTACTCTGATGCGGACTACGCAGGGTCTCTTGATGATAGTCATTCCACCACTGGTTTTTGCACCTACCTCGGTGGACATCTTATTACCCGGCGCAGCAAGAAACAGACTATTATTGCTCGCTCGTCTGCTGAGGCTGAATATCGCGCTATGGTAGTGGTCGTATCTAAGGTCACCTGGCTAGAGGGCCTCCTCAGTAATATGGGTCTCACACTCTGCTCTACTGCTACTCTGCTCTGTGATAGTCAAGTTGTCATACATATTGTCAAGAATCCAGTGTTTCATGAGCTCATAAAGCATATTGAAGTTGACTTTCACTTCATTTGGGAGAAGGTTAAATCAAAGAAGATAGTATTTGAACATGTCTCGGCCTCCAGTCAAATTGCTGATATATTCACCAAGGCTCTCGCACGGACTTTGTACTATCAGTTTTTATCCAAGCTTGGCACTTATGACTTGTACGCTCCAGCTTGCGGGGGAGTGTTAAAGATAAAATAGAATTAGCTCATTTGGGAGACCCATGTGTATTGGCCCATGTATAGTCCTTTAGTCCCACATTGTAAATGTAGATATCTCTCTCTATCTACCTCTATATAAGTGTATGTATTCCTATACTTTGAGAATAATACAATTACGGACAATTTTCTCTCTCCTGTTTCTCTTTTCTTACAGTTTTAAAATAATTAATTTGAGAAAACTAGTTTATTTTTATGCGGAAGGTTTAGTTTAAAGTTGATGCACATGCACTTTAATAAAATCTAATGCCGCACACGGTACTGATAAAAAAGTAAATGCAATAAATCAAAAAATTGAACATACCATTAATATTAAATTTCAGTACATCAGAAATAGCCTAGCAGTTGTCCATGACTCAAAAAAAGTAGTTGATCATATCTATTACGTCATAAACAAATCCAACAGTAAAAGAAATCAAATAAATAGAACCTGACACAACGACAAAAAGGTAAACCTCCAGGAACACGAGAACTTGACACAGCTCGGGCTCAAGTGTTAGGCGGCGCAGTCACTAACGCTAAGACAAATTCCATAACATGAAGGAAAATGTCTCAGAACACAGTAATAAACAGTGATTAAGTTATAAATTAGAATACGTGCAAAGGAAAATAGAAATATTTGAGTACTAATTTATCCTGAAGCAAAACTAGTAAAACAGGCAAGTAACTGAATCAAGTAGAAATATCTGAAATCATTAGCCTACTTCAGAGTATAGCATAATCTCTCTTGAAATGACATAAGTTGTAATCGTTGAAATGTGTAGGTGTTTATAGTGGGTGCACATGGCTCACACACAAGTTCAAGTGTAAGTCTTATTAAAAACAAATACTTCCTGCTTACCGTGACCATGCAAACAAGGCGATGCACCAATTAAACACTATCTTTCAATATTGCTTATGACGTTCATAACTAAAGTGATTCATAGTTTTCTTAAGAGACTTCAAACATAAATCATATTTTTATTCTTCAAAATCATATTGCATATATTCTAGAGCATTGCCGGTGCGTATCAGATGAAGAGTGGATGAACATTGAATTTTTATTTTATTATCAAAAAAGTTGGAAGACATGAAGCCATCAATGCGATCTTTTTGCAAATATATTCATGTGGGTCTGGACTAATCATCAATACAAGATGCAAAATATCTGACATCAAAGAGGTGGAATTCTATAAGAAAGAACTAAGAAAAATGACTTTGGCTACGTATAATGATATGGGGAGAAAACACCAACCTATGATGTTTGTCATGTTTGCAGGTCTTACACTGAAAGGACTAGCCAGAATTAGAAGGAAACAGACTCTTGAGTGTCTTGATAAATGGTTGCCCAAGTCAAAGGTGTCACTGTTAAAAGGATGTCCGGGAGGACACCAAGGCTACAACGGATGACAATCTTCTAGTCTGTCGGTAGTATAGGTCATCTCCTCTTTCATATCCCTCACCAATCATCTTTCTCACAATTGCGTGGAATAAGAATAACGATAAAATGTTACATTGCGGTGTAAGGACCTTGTCAATTTACTAACATGCGCAAGATCCAATGGAAGTTTGGGAGCATAAATGTCAAAGGCCTAAGATTATAATATCACCAACTCCAATAACTGATGAAGTGGAATCGTCTACAAGCATTACTGGAGGATGTTCACAGGAAGTGGTAATCGTTGAACAACATTCTGTCACGTAAGATATGTGTCGAGGTTCCAAAATTAAGTATCTAAGTAGAAAAGTTTCCCGTTATAAAGCAATAAGCACAAAAAAAGACATTAAAAATAAGGTTTATTTTTAAATTAGTTAAAACTTAGTAAGAATTTTTTCGAGATCCTAATCAAATTAGTATTGGTAAGAAATATCTAGAAATCCATGATTTGATCTCAAATTATCCTACGGTATAATGAAATATCATTTCCGTTTTAAAAGATCTCCTACCTGTTAAATAACCATTCTCATCCTTCAAGAACGAGGAGCTTGGAAAAAATTGGGGAACAGAGAAATCTCTCTGTTTCCTGATATTCCAGCCCGTCTCAACCCACTTCCCCTCTTGGCCGGCCGCAGATCCACCGCCTAAACTTTAGAACGTCGGCTTCCACCTCCACAAGCCACAGTGATCCGCCCTCTACCCTCCTCCAGCGGTACCGACAACTCCAGCATCGATCCTTCAACCTAGCTTACCAAAGCTCCGTCCGGTTCGTTCTCAGTTACCACCTCCTTGACCCCCCCCCCCTTCCCTCCTCCAGCTCTCGTTGTACATCCCAGCCACGCCACGAGCCCCCGACGTTCTCTTCACTGGTGTTCCTCACGGGAGAAACTAACCTTTTTGGATATGCATCTCGTCCTAGCCTTGTTTTGTCCTTCTAGTCAACCTTACCCTCTACTTACTGCCATTCTCCTGTTTTTTCCCTTGGATTGATTCTGATGCCTCACTCGTTGCCCACAGGTAACCTCTCACCGAATCTCATGCTCATATCTTGTTAGTGTAAAATTATGATATGTTTATTTGATCATTAAAATCAGAGCTTCGCTTTCCTTAATTAATATTGAACCTCTTTGTCGTTAATTTAAAAAACGTCCTTGCTCATCTTTTGTTCATGAACTTGTGGAAGAGTTATTTCATATTAATAATTATGTTCGAATATTAGGCCCGTATTGGCGTTTATCATATTGGGGTCGATTATCGCTTACCGTTTACTCGAGAACATCACTCTAGAACTACATATTTGAAAGAGAAATCAAATTTATTATTTTAAAATCGGATCTAGGAATCCAGATTACATCAATAAACTATTCAGAATCACATAGCAGTCTGATCAAGGAGAACATCTTTAAAATATTTGTCTTCAACTTATAACATGAGATCAATATCTTGCTTCGTAGAATTAGTTTGATGACAATTATTCCAAATATCACAGGCAGTAGGCAAGGACATATAGTTTTTGCTAACTTCTAGATCCATAGAATTCTTAGGTCATGTCATGATAAGGGATTCATTGTCATCCTGCATTTCAAATTTAGCATCAACTTTGTTAGGCTCAATCCCTTCAATGTGATTCAACTTCCAACAACCTTTAAGGATTGTACAAATAACTTGAGCCCATGCCAGATAAGTATTTCCATTGAGACTGTATGCATGAGGGATATATAGGTTGTTGAGAGTGAGGAATGGATATGGATGTATTTTGACTTTGGAGGGTGGTCAAAGATGATTTTACCATGATTAGAAGGGACTTTTGAAGAGTTCAACAAGTTCGTTGAGATTGTTGATAACATAGAGCACATGCGTCATCAAACAAGGAAGCTACGATAAAGGCAAATCAACCAGATCAATTTCAATAAAGGAAAATTAACGAGTGGAAGCAAGAAGTTCAATGGACGATGAAAAGCACTTGAGCGGAATCTATCGATCAATATTCTTAGGCCATAGGTTCGAATCTGGCAGGAGCGGGAAGGTGGATATTGATCGACTTGAAGATGTCGATCGACTATAAGGTGTCGATCTACTGTAAGCAGTTGTCGATTTGAGGTGAGGAAGGGTTATGTGTCGTCGAGTTGAGACCTCGTTTACGTCTAGGTCGTCGACACTAGTGATATGTTTCTACGTTAGCGCCAATTCAATGTAGACAAGGCAAGCTATCGATTTGAGGCAAGGCATCTATGTCGTCGATCCAAGACCTCTCCAGCAGCAGGTTGGCGATCAATCTCAGGAACAATTTGGATAAAATGTGTGCAATGAAGGCAGTGAAGATGAGTCACACACGATTATTTCAACGCTCTAATACCTTGTAGCAAATAACAACATAATTCTTTCATTAATAATGAATGCATATTTATACACAGTTGGGTCTCTAAACCCTAAATGCCCTAAAACAACAAGTGTTTGCTAATTACATAAATAATATAATCACTCCAATACAACATGGATGTTTCTAATAGCTATTTCCATTGTTGTTACTTTTATTTTATGACGTATTTTAGGTTCTTATCCGTTCATAGAATCCATTGCTAAAAGAATAATGCTTGAGTTTGCATATTGCGAGTATGTGAATATTTATATTTTACCATATACTTCTATGTTTCTCCCTGTATGACTCGCCTGTGTGTATCTTTATACAGCTAGATTATGTTCTGGTATGACTCATCATTGTGTTTCCCGCTACTGATTGGAATTCTCCCATAGTCTTCAATATTATTCTCACTTTGGTTATCCTATATGACTTTGATGGCCTTATAAGACTTGTGCCACTGTTATGGGTCACTGGCCTAGTTATTGTTATCTCTTTAATATCTTTTACTATTATTAATTGTTCTTAGTTGTTTGATGATTAGGTTTTCCATTGAAAGGGCCTTATAGCCTATTTTAAGGCAAGTGTGGTTTGTATGAAGGCATCCAAGAAGTATTCGCTTTTCCCTTGTCTTGTTTATGCGATTTTGTCTCCTCACGACCCCACCCTGTATAGGCAGATGCGGTCCCGGCTCCACGGTTCCCCATGCCCCCGTCATGTCTGCCTTTGACCACTCCTCTGGTGCGGCTACCACTGTTACAGGAAAGGCCAATAACAACATGACTTGTTTTCCCTAAAAATGACTTGTATACCATGTTGACTGAAACTATTTCATCTTTTTTGTTATTCATATGCACGTCAGACGTTTGATTTGTTACCAATTTCTTGTGAATTTTGACGTTTGTACTTTGACCATTATAAGATATTACTCGTGGGGTCCCTCGCATCAAGGAAATAATAAATGCTGCCAAGAATATAAGTACACCTGTGATTAAAGCCCAGCTTCTTGCAAGTAACGAGGCTTTATCAGCAAGATTTGTTAAAAGGTGCCTTGAGAAAGTTTCACTCGGTGAGGTATGTGTACCCACTTTACTAGAAGAACTTAAATTACAGTCATTGTGTAGCTGCAAAGCTTTTTTCAAAATGAAAAATGTTGTCAGCTTGTGTCAGGAGATGTTTGGTCAAGTCTTATAAGGAGCGAAACACTTTTTTAGTGTTGCGCCTCAGGAGAAAGATCAAAGTGAGCCGAGCTCAGTTTCATATCTTACCCAGTTTCATATTTGTCTTTAAGCTTTTGTTTGGCAAGCTGCTGTTAGTTTTGGAAACACTGCATGTCATTCTGCACATAAGAGAGGAGAAGATTAAATTAGAACTGAATGACCTGATACTGCATGTCCATACTTTTTTTGTATTTTTTGATAGGTTGACAGTGGGCAATATATTTAAGTTTTGGGCAAGTAATTAGTGGAAAATTGATCAACTAGTTTTGTGCATGTTTAGATATGCATGTATATAGATGCCACCTTTTTTGAAAATATATATTGTAGAAAAAATTCATATTAAACAAATAGAAACGCTACCAATTTAAAGCATTTAAGTACATAATAAATAAACAAAATAATTAAATTTAAATCAATTTTTTATAATTTTAATCATAAAATATTACTTACCGTATGAAGAAGAATGCCAAGGGAGAAACCAAAGGTAGGGGTGGAGAGAAGAGTAAGGAAGAAGGGTGAAGAAACCCTTAGGGAGTAGCCCTAATTTCTCGATTCATCTAAGATAACCATAGAAGAAACATACAACACCCCTTATAGTTGCAGGTTGTGAATAGCGAGAGTTCAGGTGTGCGAATAGTAAAACTATAAAAGACATTCAAATGAAGATATTCAAATAGTAGTAGTTCCCTCGGTCTCCTCCAATGTTGGTGGGTTGGGTGTCGGTGCCTTCCCGTGCGTATAAATCTTCCACGGCGAGACCTCTTCATACATGTCCCTAATAATATCCCAATCTGGAAAATTTGTCTTTTCCTCAAGGTAATAGTTAGTGAATTGGCGGCGGAAGTCATCCGGGGGAAGCCATGTAGTATCAAAGTCTGAACGGTTGAGCCAATCCACAAGCACCTCCTCCGGACCGATGTCACCCAGAAGGTGGCTGCGGCACCCAAGTATCTTGGCGAGGTAGTAAGACGTTTTGTCGAAGAGATCTATGTCGGCTAGAATGTGATCCATGACAGGGTGCTCGCCCACCACACATCGCAGTTGAGAAACATGGAAAATCAGGTGTATGCGGCTTACCCTAGGGAGGCGTAGGCGGTAAGCGACGACATCAATGCAAGCGAGGACTTCATAGTGATCGAAGAATCGAGGCGCCAACTTCTGGCATGGGCGGCGGTCTATTGAAAACTATCAACAAAGGTGGAGCTTTATGAATACCTTCTCACCCACGTGGAAGGAAAGTTTTCACCTCTTCTGGTTTGTTAAGGAAGTCATCTTTTGTTGGACACGATGTAAGTGGTGCTTCAGTTGGTCCAGGATGGAGTCCCGGTCGCAAAGGTGGTTTTCCAGGCTTTCCACTTGGCATTCCCCGAGTAGGTGGCGGACGATGGATTGAGGTGGTCAGCCATAGACAATCTCGAACAGGGTCGTGTCAGCCGCTTAGTCGTAAGCTGTGTCATAAGAATATTTGGCCCAAATGAGCCACTTGACCCACTCCCGGGGTTGTTCTCCAACAAAGCAGCAAAGGTACATTTTCAGGAACTGGTTAAGGACTTTGGATTGGCCATCCGTCTACGGGTAATATGTGGTACGCATGCAGAGGCGAGTGCCTTGAAGCTGGAAAAGATTCTTCCAAAACGTGTTCAAAAAGAGTGGATCACAGTTGCTCACATTTGACCGAGGAAACCCATGGAGTCGCACAACCCCAATAATGAAGATTTCCGCCACGGCGGCGGCGGTGCAAAGATGGCAAAGGGGATGGAAGTGGCCGTATTCAGAGAGACAGTCCACCACAACCAAGATGTAGAAAAACCCTTGTGAGCACGGTAATCAAGTGATGAAGTCCATGGCGACATCTTCTCAAATCCTGTCCGGGATGGGGAGTGTCTGGAGGAGTCCTTGGAAACATGGCCTTGTACTTTACCTTTTAGCGAATTAGGCAAGCGGCCACGAAGGATTTGACTTGCCGAAACTTGTGAGGCCAGTACAGGAATGCCTCCTAACGACGATAGGTGTGTAAATCCCCGACATCTCCCCCCGGAGGGGGAAGCGTGGAACTCAACGAGGAGGCGGGGAATGTTAGGCGCTGATGGCGCAAGGACGAGGCGGCATTTGAAATACAAGAGGCCTCCAACAAGAGAGTAGGGTCGGTGTGCGGCGGCGGCGGAGATGAGGGCCATCCAAATGTGTTCAAATGGGGGGTCAGCCTCCATTTCATGTTGGACGGTAGTTGCTTCCTTCCAAATGGGCCGAGAGATAACCGAGAATTCTGGCGACTGGATCTGACGGAAAAGAGCGTTGACCGCCCGATTCACCTCCCCTGGGCGAAACTCATTGGTGAAGTCATAGCCGGGGAGCTTGGCTACTCGGCCTTGTTGCGCTAACGTGGCAATCTTCTACTAAAAGAGGTAGAGGAGACTATGGTGATCAGTGCAGTCTACAAAAGAACATTCGAGGAGGTATGGTCACCAATGTTGCATTTCCAGAACGATGCTCATGAGCTCATTTTCGTACTTGGAGCGGCTTCGGATTGTGTACTCAAGAAGGCCCGACTAAAATACGACACCACCGACCAACTTGCATGAGCATGGCTCCCACCGCGGTGTCAAATGTGTCGCACTCCACAAGAAAAGGAAGACAGAAGTCCAACGTGGCTAAGACCGGCCCTTACACAAAGGTCTGCTTGAGGGAGGAGAAGGCTTTGACAACCGCATCCAACCAATGAAACAGACTCTCTTTCGACTTCTTTAGGAGCTGTGTGACTGGTGTCATTGCCCCGTAACCTTGAATGCAGTGTCAGTAGTAATCGGTCAAGCCCAAGAAGCCGCAATACTCACAGAGTGTTGTGGGTGGCGGCCAGTGCAGAACTAAGGCAATCTTCTCCTCATCCATAGTCACCCCCCGGGTCGAGATGGTTGGCCCAAGTAGCTCACTTCCCTCACGCCAAAGGAACACTTCTTTGGGTTTAGTTCGAGATAATGACATTGAATGGTAGTCAAGGTAAGGTGGACATGCTGAAGGTGATCCTGCCACGAAGAGCTATATACCAAAATGTCATATAAATTGAGCTGAAGTACCGCCCTGAATACGTCGCTTGGAATGTGGTGGGGCATTGGTTAGCCCAAAAGGCATTGCAAGGAACCCATAGTGGCCATCGTCAGTCTGAAATGCAGTCTTCCGACCGCACTCGAATTTGATGATAGCCCGCCCGGAGGTCCAATTTGGTGAAGAAAACTGCTACATGGAGCTCGTTCAGCAGCTCCTATATGATTGGGATCCAGTACTTGTCCGATATCGTCGCTTTGTGGAGCTCCTGATAGTCCACACAAAAATGTCAACTGTCATTTTTCCCGGACCAGCAAGATCGGGCTAGAAACGGGGTCGCACTAGGACGGATGAGCCCACACCCCCCCCCCATCAACATCTCCCACACAATGCTCGATCTCATCTTTTTGCACATGGCCGTAACGGTAGAGCTGCCCCAAGACTGTCGCAGACACAGGATGGATGGGAATCGCGTGGTGAGTTAGTCGGGTCGGAGGGAACTCGATTGTAGCATGGAAGACTTTGGTGAACTCGGTGAGTAGCTCCAGAAGGGCCGCCGGGTGGGTGGAGGAGGCGGCCCCTTGCCCTAAGATTGGCCAAATCCATGGGGAGAAGTCTACCTTGGTGGTCCTCTAAATAGTGCAGAAAAAGACCGGAGAACAAATGAGAGCGGAGTTGCCGTCCAGGCAACTTGGCCGGCCTCTGTGGATGAACTGCATGGTCATGGTGTCCCAGTTGACGTGCTAGTCACCCAACGTGCAGAGCTAAGTCACTCCCAAAATGTCTTTGATGCCCCCAAGGCCAAACACAAAGTTTGCTGTCACTGAACATGGCCCAACCAAAAGATTCACGGAGGGGCAGCCTCCCTTGGTCGGCCGGCGTTGCCCATCCCGAAGGCATACCGTAAAGTCTATGGAATGGAAAGTGGAGAGTTGGAGCTGCATCACCAATTACTCTGAGATGAAGTTGTTGGTCGCACCGCTGTTGACCATGACGATAATTGACCGATCCAATAGCGTACCAGAGAGCTTTGTAGTCTAAGGGTCGGAGATTCCCCCACCGAAAAAGAGGGCAGCTCCAATCAGTGGAACGTAACCATAGCAGGGTTAGAAGAGATGCCCTCCTTGGAGAGCTCGAGTGGCTCAAATTCAGCTAAGGTAATCTTTCGGTTGAAGTTGCCAAAGATTGCGTGGAACTCCTTCACCAAACATTCATGGTTCAGAGAGTAGGGTTGACGGCATCTGAAGTACAACCCTTTGTTGCGGATCTCGTTGTAATTACTGTTCGATAGGCGCTGAGGGACAAGGGTGTGTGTCGGTCGAGGCCCCCTTAAGGAACCCTGGGAGGAGTTGTAGCAGGCGGCCACCTGGGTGGGCGTGGAGCAAGGTGCCAAGGGGAGGGGGTGATCTAATAAGTCGTCCTCCAAGGGCTTCAGAAACTGTTCGCGGATGGTGCAAATGGATGCACGGAAGGTCCTACATGAAAAACCACAAGCAGTCGTCGGGTGGAAGGTCGGGAATATGTGTGACTAAGGTGATGAACTCATTAATGTACTTGTCTAGGCCGGCGGTTTGTTGAATGCCGCAAAAGCACTCGATGACGGAGCCAGAGTACTGGGTATCATACCGCCGTATCATTTCCTGTTTGAGGTCGTGCCAAGAGAGGCAAGGGTTGGACTGACGAAGCCACCCATCCTAATGAAGCACGGAGCCGTCAAGGCCTACAATGGCGATGGCCACTTTGTATGTATCGGTTTACCGTGGAGATCAAAGGACTAATCCGCCTTCGCGATCCAGCCCATCAAATTAACGTCGATGAAGGACGGAATGTCGAGATAGAGGTCCAGGCATGCCAATGACGGTGGGAGGTGGGGATTTGGTGTAAGCCGGTCTGAGACAACCCTGAGGATGGATGCGCGGGTGAGCCGGTACTGGAGGTCGCGGAAACAGTTGCATAGGATTGGTTGGTGTCGATCTTGGAGTTGATGGCGAGGAGCGTAGCTTGCATAGTGGCGTGGAGTTGTTCGTGGGCATCCACATAGCGGCTTCGGGCGTCATCATTACTAGTCGCGACGTGATCTGGATTGTGGCGGGTGTTGAGAGCCATGGAGTAGCGACCGGTTAGCAGATCTGAGAGTTGGGGTCGATCGGGATTGGAGGAGGGGATGTTAACTGAAACCGAACCTGGAAGTTGGTCGTACGACATTCGCAGAATCTGCGGGATCTCAAAAGCGAAGGGATCTACGAGATACAAGTGATCAAAGCAAAAGGCAGAACCGGTGGTGTGGTGGGGCGAGTGGATCGAGCGACGGGATCAAACAACCATGGTGGTTGGTTCAGTGGAAGCAAGCGACGGAGGCGGAGAAGACCGATGACACGAGCAGTCGATCGGCAGGTCGGACCAAATATTACGGGATCAATTGCTTGTTGGATATGTTTGATGAGCTCATTCATGGTCGACCGCCCTGGCATGTATCCAAATTGATTATCCTAGATGATAGTCTCTCGTCTTACTCTTCTTTTTATTACTCATTTTGTATATATCTTTTGTTCTTATACAATCGTATCAAGATACATTTTCTTCATTGGTCTGACATTTTATTTGACTTCAGTACTTTATTGAAAAAACATGTAAGCTACAATTTTTTTTCATTTTCTAGACATTTTTATACTTTGATGGGTATATCGTCTGACCCAACACTTTTCATTTTTCATCAGTTTTATAACATCATTTACCTCTGATACTTGAACTTTACGATAAAATGTTATGTTCATATACTCCTCTGATTTATTTAACTCTTCTAAGTTCAATTCATTATTTTTTGTTTCATTATAGAATTGATAAAAGTATATTTTTCATCGCTCTTTAATGCCAATGTTATTCGTCAAAACAATATCTGTTTCACCATTTATGCATTTTACTTGGCTTAAATCTTTTGTCTTCCTTTCTCTTGCTCGAACAATTATATATATGTCACACTCTATATCTTTGTTATCTAGTTGCTTATAAAATTCTTCATAAGCTTAACTTCTTACTTTACTTACGGCATGTTTAGTTTCTTTTTTTGTGACTTTATAGCTGACTAAGTTTTTATCATTCATACAAGTGTAGAGTGATTTATAGCTGACTCTCTTTACCCTCACTTTATCTTACACTTCTTCTTTCCACCACCAAGATTTTTTATTTGGGGGCGCATAACTTTTTAATACTCTAAGTACGTTCTTTCATTGTATCCTTAAATGTGAAGACATAACTTCTCATGAGATACTAGGATCAAGGGTCATTAACTAGTTGTTTTATAACTGCTTTTTTGAAAGCAACATGCTTTTCCATTTTCAAGTTCCACCACCGATTTAATTTTGAGTCATAACGTTTTGGAAATAACAGACCAATATATCGGCCCAATAAAACGGTAAATACCAGTTTTTTGTATTATTTATTAATTTGATTGTTTTAACTCCTCCAGCGTGTCAGTTCTTTTCATTACAATAGCTCTCTGTCGTTCTTCTTTCCTAGCTCTCACTCACGCTCTTTGTTGGTGCTCTCCCTCGACTCTCTCGAGTTCTCTGATTGTTCTCTCTCTCTCGGGCTCTCTGCACTCTAGCTCACTGGTTGTTTTCTCTGGTTCATTCTTCTCCCTATTGGTTGTTCTCCCTGGTGCTCGCTGGTTGTTCTCTCTGGTTCTCTTGATTCCCTCGACTGGTGCTCACTCTAGTTCTCTATGATGCTCTCGATTTCCTAGGTGGTGCTCTCAATCTCTCGGGCTCTGGACTTTATCTGTTGGTGCTCTCACTCTCTCGATTGGTGCATTCTTCTCCCCACCGCTCCCTGTCAATCTCTCGCTTTGCATTCTTCTCTCTACCTTCAACTAGATTTGCTACAGTGTTTCTATCTTTAAAGAGTATCTTATAGAAGAAGAATCAGTTGAGGGGCATATTCACATCTACAAAGTGTGCTGGAACAAAATTGGTCAGTAGTGTCGTGGAAAAACTGGTAAAACTATTGCATATTTATTCATTTCATTTAGAATTTATGTTTAAAACTGACGTTTTATAATATTTTCTTATTTATTTTGCATATGGTAGTGATGTAGACTCGATTAGTGGTTTTCACATTTAAATATTTTTAGCAAAATCTATAATTTTTATTATAAGATAAACTAGGTTTTTTTAAAAAATAATTTGATCTTTTACTTTTGGAAACGGGACCGAGCGACCAAGTCAATCTTTCGCGCGTGAAATCATCTCAACGTTCAAACTTCGAGATAACCGTTAATTATTATTCGAGAGAAACTCTTTGCGTGTTTGTCGATCTGAATCGCCGCGAGACGTGTAATTCCACAAGCAAACAATCACAAGTAAATTTATGAAATACGGTAATCAAGCGAATTGAATGTTCGGGGCAAGCTCATTAATTATTTAATTATTGCATAAATTTAAAACTAAACGATCGAACAGAGAACAGGAGAGGGTAACACAGGGGAGCAGTCTGTCCAAATTCTTAAGCAAAGACGGAATTCTTAAGCGGGACGTTTGCTGGAGGGGACCACTGGAGTTGGAATGGTCGGCCACGGAGGAGGAGATACTTTCAGAAACGGCGAGGTAGGATTGTTGTTGTCGACGCCTTTTCTGAAAGCATGTCGGCCGTCGAATCGCTGTAAGCATGAGTCGAGCTCGACAACAGATGGCGGAGGAAGAGAAATGGTTGTCGGAGGGAGGAGAAACCTTTATAGTCGGGTGCTAGCTGAAAGAGGTCGGGCCGCCTGGAATGGCGGGAGATTGCTGGAGTCGGGCACAACGGCAGCGACGGTGGCCACGACATCGTCGTCTTCGGTTGAGAGGAAGGTCAAGTCCGTCGGCGTCCACAGAGGGGAAAGGACGCGGCGCCATTGTCTTTGACGGGCAAGAATAGCGCGGCTGATAAAGTGGTGGCAGAATTGATGTTGAACGGGAAATGATTTTGGCACTGCAGGGAAATTGAATTGAAATTCAATTTTCTGCTGTCCGGGTCAATCTTCTATACAGGGGGAGGCTGCCCTTTAATAATAATGATTTTCATTAAACTTTGATATAGTTCCAAATAGAGAGGATCGGCCCACAAGTTTTTCAAATTGAAAAAATCGCCAATCAATATATTGGTTGGTAATATATTAGCTCCCAAAAGATTCTTCTCCTCTTAATAATTTCGAAAAAGTAGAGCCGGCCAAATATTATTCTCTAATGTTTAAAGTTTTCAAATGATACATTGGCCGACCAAAAATTTGCTTTTAAGGATTTTTTTCCTTCTTCATAATTTCCGCATAATAATATCCCAATAAACTTCTTTCCAAATATTGTAAATTTTTGAATTATTTCCAAAGATTTTTTTTTGAATTTTTTAATTTAAAGTTTAAGCGTTTTAAATAATTTTAACTTTGTCTGCTATGTCCTAACTATCAGAATTACCAGACCTTTTTTTAAGATCTCATCAGACGGTCAACCCAAAGAGCCGAAAAATTTCAAATAAAAACAGGTGCGCAAAAGAAAATAATAAGTAAATGTTAAAATTCAAATGCGTGACTTAGGATGTCACAAAAGTTGCATCGGGTAGACTGCAATAATAATGTTGACCGTTAGATTTTGGGCGAATGTCGAGCAGGTTGTTGGTATATTCACATTATTTGTGAAGGTTTTCATAAAAGTCGACCGGGATTCACCTTTCATGGGGTGGTTATATGGGGATATAAAAAAAAGCTAGGGGAAGAGGTTGTTATTGTTCTCGATCACCAAGAGAACAAATATTTTTTTATAGAAAAGATCCTTTTACGCAGGATCATATTAGTACTGAGCTTGATCTTTATTAATGCCAACAAGGGTTATTTGGTAAAAACATGAAAAGAGATGGCTACAAAATCCCAACTTAAATCCAGGTATATATATATATTTTTTTTTTAATTTTTAATGATGTATCATATAATTGAAATGTATTTCCATTTTATTTTTCACGGTACCTCTCGTGGAGAGTAGGTGCTTGCACCCCGAGGTCGTCTCGTCACCCAGACTCCCATTAGCTGGCTTGACAGGTTGACCCCTCGGGGAGGCTAGGTGTTTTCACCCAGAGGAGGTCTCGCCACCCAGGCTCCCATAGCTGGCATGGCAGGTTGACCCCAAGGGGAAGTTACACTCCGCGAATACGTTGGGTTGGATGTTTCTTTCCGAGCTTGTGCCAACCTCGAAAAGAGCGGGGATTATGTACAACCCCGTATTCGCGAAGAGTGGACCCAAAATAAGGCAAACCCGTTTTTAAGCTTTTTGGAGATTTTGAACTCTCGGTGGCCAATTTTGGCTCTGGCTTGGAACATACTATTAGGGGGAGGAAGAATTGGCTCCCCCCAATGGCCCCTCTGTTGGGAGGGCGGGTGCGGCAAGTTGGCTAGCACCCGCCCCGGCCGGTTGAGTCTGTGGTAGGGGCAGGCGAGGCGGCCGCGGCCTGGCGCTCGCCCGAGCGGCCTGCTCGCGGGCGAGGCGGCCGCGGCCTGGCGCTCGCCCGAGCGGCCTACTCGCGGGCGAGGCGGCCAGCGGCCTGGCGCTCGCCCGAGCGGCCTGCTCGCGGGCGAGGCGGCCGGCGGCCGGTCTCGCCCGAGCGGCCTGCTCGCGGGCGAGGCGGCCGCGGCCTGGCGCTCGCCCGAGCGGCCTGCTCGCGGGCGAGGCGGCCAGCGGCCTGGCGCTCGCCCGAGCGGCCTGCTCGCGGGCGAGGCGGCCGGCGGCCGGTCTCGCCCGAGCGGCCTGCTCGCGGGCGAGGCGGCCGCGGCCTGGCGCTCGCCCGAGCGGCCTGCTCGCGGCCTGGCGCTCGCCCGGGCGGCCTGCTCGCGGCCTGACCGGCGGCCTGGGGCCGTCTCGGGTGCTTGGGGGCGGGGTGTTGGCGGCGTGCTTTTACCGCTGTGCCCTTGGAGGCGTTTTACCGCTCTGCCCCCCGGCGTGGGCGTTTCCTATTGGCCCAAGGCTTTTTGGGCGTAGGGGTATTTTGGTCATTTTTACCCCCAGGACTTGGAAAAACTATAAATAGACCCCCTTGGGTGCCTTGGAGAAGGATCCTTTTTCTTAGTCTTCTCCTCCCCTAGCTTCTTCTTGGTAGAGTTGAGAGAGCTCCTCCAAGGCACCCTAGCTCGAGCATTGGCTAGGGAGGGGAAGTGCTCAGGTGGCCTTCCGGGTGTGAGGTGGGACCTCCGCGCTAGAGCCGAGAGTCTGTTCCTAGTTTCTTGATCCTTTGGTCCGTGACGTTCTCTCGAGTGTAGTAGGTGTGAGGTCACCCCTTCCCCGAGGGACGAACTCCACGAGAGACCAGGTTTCTGGTTTCAACATTTTGGTGCGGTGAGCGTGGAGAGTGACCAGCACAGAAGATCTCGGGAGAGTTTCATGACGGGAGGTCAAGGAGGTAGTGACGATCTCGGCGAGCTCCCCACCCCAGGACCCTTTGTGGGGAGGCAAGAGTTCATGGCCTCCATCCAGGGCATCATGGAGATGCTGCGAAGCATTGCTCCTCAGGGTGGCGGCTCCACCCCGACCCCCCAGGAGCTAGCTCCCCCCCTCGACGAGTCGACTCCCAGGGGTCTAGGCGAGATGACCCCAGCGGGGGGAGAAGGAAGTGCACCAGGAAGAAGGCCAGGGAAGGAGAGGATGGGCGATGGGGTCGAGCGAGACCTCACCGGCCGGGAGCTGTTCTCCAGCCCGGCGAGTGCCAACCTTCAAGGCGAGCAGGTCGCGCGAGTGGAGGTGGCAAGACCACCCCTTAGGGGGTCACCCTTCAGCGAGCTGATCATCTCAGCTCCCGTTCCCGAGGGACGAACTCCACGAGAGACCAGGTTTCTGGTTTCAACAACATTGGTGGAGGCTTAACGGTGCTCATACGTCACACCTTAAAACTATAGCTATAAAGATTTTGAGTCTGACTAATTTATCCTCTGACTGTGAGAGGAACTGGAGCACCTTTGAGATGCTATGTTTTGTTGAAGTAGAAATATTCAAACACATTTTGAGATCCATTAACATCTAAGAGTTTAGATTCTGGGAAGAAAAAGAGTGGATGATGAATGTTGATCCTGAGAAAGATGAAAATAAAGATGGCGATGATGAAGTCTTTCCTGGAGAGGGGTTGACTTGGTCACAAATTGGAAATATTGTCAACGCTGGTCATATGATGAAAAGAGGCCTCCTAGACTAACTACAAGCAAAAAGTGATAATTAGTTATTGTTGAAAGAGCTGAAAACTTGTATGTATTGTTTGTGTATGTAAATACAAAGAGAGAATACAAGTATATATGAAGGGAAAAGGAGAGGAGGGATCCTATACATAATGTGGGACTAATAGGAGAAGAAGGAAAAAACAATAAAAACATGGGCCCAATAATTGACTCTTTACATGGGCTTTTCTAACACTCCCCCGCAAGCTGGAGCGTACAAATCGCATGCGCTAAGCTTGGACAAGCACTGATAGAAGAGAGTACTGGAAAGAGCCTTTGTGAGGATATCTACAACTTGTTCAGTCCCTGGAACATGCTTCAGGTCAAGCTTCTTCATTTGAACCTTTTCCCGGATAAAGTGACAATCGACTTCAATATGTTTTGTTCTCTTGCTGAAGACCGGGTTCTTGGCTATATGTATAGCAGCTTGGCTGTCACAGAGGAGGAGAGCTGGGGAAAGGAGCTTTACACCCAGATCGGTAAGAAGACTTTCAAGCCAAGTTAGTTCAGAAACCACTGAAGTCATTGCCCGGTATTCTGCCTCAGCTGATGATCGAGCAACGACCGCTTGTTTCTTACTTTGCCAGGTAATCAAATGTCCTTCAAAATATGTGCAAAAGTCATTGGTTGACCGTCAATCATCAAGAGACCAGCATAATCAGCATCAGAATATGCCACCAATGTTGGAGCTGAAGATGAGGTTTTGTATATCAGTCCTTGACCAGGAGTCGTCTTAAGGTATCTGAGAATGCGTTCAACGGCCTGAAGATGAGATCTTCGAGGGGAATGCATATACCGACTGACAATACCAACAGCGAAGGAAATATCTTGTCTGGTAACCGTGAGGTAGATCAATTTTCCAATGAGGCGACGATAGTATTCTGGATTCTTGAGTAGGTGATCTGAGTCAGAAGCCTGAGCGCACAATTTGTGATTTGCATCCATTGGGGTGTCAGCCGGTTTACAACCTGAGTAGTCAGCATCATGAAGGAGATCAAGACAATACTTCCGCTGAGAGAGGACGAGACCGTCTGGTCGTATGACAACCTCAAGACCCAAAAAGTATCGAAGGGGCCCCAGATCTTTTATTTAAAAAACTGTGCTCAGGTGTAGTTTTACCTCATGTATTCCTTTCGAGTCGTTTCCTGTAATTATGATGTCGTCAATGTATACTAACAGAAGAACTGTGCCCGTTGTTTGGTGACGAGTGAACAACGAGAAGTTTGTCGAGCTCCGAGTAAAACCAACCTCCCAAAGGGCCTTACCGAACTTGTCAAACCACGCCCGTGGGGATTGTTTGAGACCATACAGAGCTTTTATAAGGCGACAGACCTGAGACTCCCCCGTGGTCTCAAACCCGGGAGGTTGCTGCATATACATTGTCTCATGAAGATCGTCATTCAGAAAAACATTTTTAATATCCAGTTGGAGTAAGGGCCACCGGCGATGGACAACCACGGAGATGAGGACTCAAACGGTGTTGAGTTTGACCACTGGAGAAAAAGTTTCTTCATAGTCAAGCCCCTGTTGTTCGGTGAAGCCACGAGCCACCAGACGAGCTTTCAGTCGGTCAATCGTCTCATCAGCAGCATGTTTGATTACAAAGACACACTTACACCCAACCGGTTTCTGACTCGGAGGCAGGGGGCGAGAGTCCATGTCTGATTGGCCCGGAGAGCAGTCATTTCCTCCTTCATAGCGGCCCGCCAGCCAGGATGTTAGAGCGCCTCCTGCACAGTGGTAGGAACAGAAACTGAGGACAGTGAAGTAGCAAATGTCCAAAGGTGGGGAGAGAGACGATGCAGGGAGACAAAGTTTGTCATCAGATGAGATGTAGAGGCGGGCACCGGATCATCAGGGCACGGAGAAGCCGAGGTCGAGGCCGACTGCATCGGGGCAACAGAATGAAGAGGGTGGCGAGTGTAGATACGGATAACAGGCGGCTTGGAAGGACCAGGAGCTGGGTCAGGAAGGACCTGTGGAAGATGCGCAGTAACAGGAACAACAGGCCGTGGGAGGGATGGCGGTGGAGGTGTCGGTGGTAGAGGAGTAGAGAAGAAAGGTTTATCCTCCCGGAAGGTAACATCAGCAGATACGGAGACCTTCCGGGTAACCGGAGAATAACACACATAGATCTTCTGAGTCCGAGAATAGCCGACGAAAATTTGTTTAGCCGTCCGGGGATCCAACTTGTCTGTGGATGGACCCAGAAGATGGATGAAGCAAGTGTAGCCAAAGATCCTGGGTGTGATAGGGAAGGCCGGAGCGGAGGGAAATAGGAGGCCGAACGGAGTGACATGGTGTAGAACCGAGGAAGGGAGACGGTTGATGAGGAAGCAAGCAGTGGATACCGCAAAGTTCCAGTAAACTTTGGGAAGATGCATGTGAAGCATGAGGGAGCGGGCAACGTCAAGAAGGTGTCGGTTTTTTCGTTCGGCAATGTCGTTTTGCTGGGGGGTGTAGGCACAGGATGTCTGATTAATGATACCAAACTCCGCGCACAGATTTGTGAATTCGTGGCTAGTGTACTCGCGAGCATTGTCAATGCGCAACGCTTTTATGGTAGTGGAGAATTGTGTACAAGTCTCTAGCACAAAAGCCCAAAACGCGCGAGGACGCTCGGAGCGATCACGAAGTAAGTAAAGCCACGTCATGCGAGAGTAATCATCAATAAAGGTGATAATGTAGCGATAACCAGAAATACTAGTAATTTTGTAAGGACGCCAAACATCGGAGTGCAGTAAATCAAAAGGAGCCGAGCTCCGAGTACAATGTGCGGGAAAAGAAGAACGCGGCTGCTTGTCGAAAATACAAGAATCACATTTAAAGGGAGCAAGAGATACATCAGGAAGCGCCTTCTGGAGGACTGGCAGAGGGGCATGCCCAAGACGGCGATGCCAATCAACGGATGAGACGCATCAAGATCAGGGCTAGAAGGTTGATGCTGGATCCAGGCCTCCGCACGAGTCTTAACACGAGCTACAAACGAAGTTATGTCCGCCGCCCCGCCAGCATCGAGATCCTGAAGATCGGTAATAATGTCATAGAGGTGCTGGAGGCTGTACTTGTCGGAGTATAAGGAGTGGAGCTCATCTCACATAGCCTTTGATGTCTCATGATACATGGCCACCTGGTAGAGCTCACCCTCTAGATAATTGAGGAGCCACGTCTGAACGCGACCGTCGTTGCGCAACCAGTCGTCTGTAGGAGAAGGAGGTCGCTGAGTGAGATAAAGGACAAGGCCTTTGGCCTGAAGAACTCGGCGAACCGAGTGCACCCATGAGATGAAATTCTTCTTTCCAGACAGGGAAATGGTGGTGATCCGCATCTCATCACGGAGTTCAGGAGGAGTCGGGCGGTCTGCAGAGGGGTTAGCCGCCTGGCTGGTGGAGTCAACGGAGGGTTTCATGTAGACCGGAGAGGCCGCAGCGAACAGGATAGGACGCTGCTGGTAGACGAGGTCGCCGCGGGAGAGCACTCTTGCACGACAAGCCCGCGCGGTTTACAGAAGAGGCCGCAGCGGGTAGTCAAGGCGACAAGAGCAGCGGCAAGCAATGAAGGAGAAAGGGAGGTCGCGACCAAAGTGCGGAGCAACAAACCGCACGGTCACAGTAAGCACACTAGCGGCCAGAGAATGAGAGACAAGAGAGGTCGGCTCGAACAAAACAGGGGTGAAGGCGCAGCGGTTAAGGAGGGAGACCGCGCGAGAAGGATAACCCGAGCGACAAAGAGAAGGCATCGGGTATGAGAAGCCGCGAGAACAGGCCGCGAGTAGCAGAACTCGAGCGGCAAGAGAAGGCAGCGAGTAGGATAAGCCGCGAGCGGCAAGAGAGGGGAGACCTTCATGCGATAAAAAGAAAAGGACATGTGCGACGAAGAGACCGCGCGGTAAGGAAGAAGCCGCAGCGGACAAAAAACAGGTCGCGCGACGAAGAGACCGCGCGGCAAGGAAGAAGCCGCAGCGGACCGAAAACAGGTCGCGCGACAAAGAGACCGCGCGGCAAGGAAGAAGCCTCAACAGACAGAAAACAGGTCGCGCGACGAAGAGACCGCGCGACAAGGAAAAAGCCGCAGCGGACAGAAAACAGGTCGAACCGGGAGAGGGTCCCACGAGTGAGGGAGAGAAAATGGTATAAAAGAGAGGGGGGTGGAACCACGGGAGAGAGGGAGAAGAGGCGGGTAGACCGCAGGGAGGCCGGCGAGAAGAGCCGGAGGAGAGGAAACCCGCGGATAGAAGCGAGTAGGAAAGGGGAGGCCGCAGAGCAGTTTACGGACAGGGAAGGAAGGTGGTCTGGGCGGTTAGAAAATGGGAAACCGCATGAACCGGGAACCTGCCTCTGATACCGTGTTGAAAGAGCTGAAAACTTGTATGTATTGCTTGTGTATGTAAATACAAAGAGAGAATACAAATATATAGGAAGAGAAAAGGAGAGGAGAGATCCTATACATGATGTGGGACTAATAGGAGAAGGAAAAACAATAAAAACACGTGCCCAATAATGGGCTCTTTACATGGGTTTTTCTAACAGTTATCAAAAAAAGAAAAGAGAAAAATATCTGAGGTGGACGAGACATCTCTAGAGGGTACATCAGATGATGATCGTATTTTATCTACTCTGCTGACTATAGATGAGTTTGTAAGCAATGAAGATTGAAGAATAAGGCATGTTTGAAATTTATTTTTTAAAAAATTAATGTCATATAAACCATTTATACTTGCAAGCTTCTTAAAATTTGCTAGTTTTATAAATTTCTAATCATTAAAGTATTGTATGTTAAATGTTTCATATAGTTTTTAATATTTAAAAGTTTAATAGGTTGTAAAATAATTAGTATTATGGCATGTAGAAAAAAATTACATTTAATATAATTAATTAATTATTAAAACCAGATATATGAAACAAGCTTGTAGATTGCGGCTGGCATGTCCGACATGTCAGTGTTGAGGGGAAAATGACACGTTATCGTCACATATGACAATTCTGGCATTTTCAAGTATTGTGGCCGACATGTCGGACATGTCAACCCAATATCGGCCCAATATTGCAGATGTTTTTAAATTTTTTTCAAAAAAAATTATAAATTTTTTTATATAATGAATTCATTAGAAGGTTCTTGTAAGATACCTAGTTCTTCTTTTGTAGTATGTAGAGATCCGTGTTGGGCATTTTGTGAGGTAGCTCCAAATGACGCCAATCAAATACGATTAAGCACTTGTTAGTATTTTAATTTTCTCATATAAATTTTTGTTTACTCTTAATTAGATAAAATAATTATCATCTAATTAATAGATGAAAATATTTAGAAATATATATATATATATATATATAAATATATATATATATATGTATATATATAGCATTACAATCTGACATTTTGAAATGTTCCTGATATATCCTCCACATTCTGACATCTGACATAAAAACTAAAACTGACATGTGTCTGACATCCGACATCGGTAACCTTGATATTATGAAATATCTCTGATATATCTCTCAATATATAAAAAATTTACATGAAAACTCAAACTGACATGTCCCTGACATCCAACATCCGTCACATTGATGACATGACAATAATTTTATCATTGTAGCTATGTTGCAATTGTGGTAGTTGGTCTAGCTCTGACCCTAGGATCCTATGGATTTGTTTTCTTAGTTGGAATTTTTTTGAGAGGTTCATTAGACATCAGAAATTGTCTAAGGATAAATAAGACGAGCTTTCTTCAAAGTAAATCATTTATATAGTAATAAACACCTAGGAAGCCCTATAAAAAGAATAAAAATTAGGTCGCTCATAATGAATCGGAAGAATTATAGCTAGTGAGAATTGGGATATGGGCTTCGGGCGACAAACCTAGTTATCGTTAACTTTTAATGTCTCTTATCGTTATTTTTGTGGGTCTTGTCTTTTAAATGTAATTATTTAAATATTAGTTACGGGTTAGAAGTTTGAGTTGTAATATGTCAAGTCCGCTTTTTATATGTTTTTGTATTTTACCCCCATGAAGGTATTTCGGTCTTTGTAGGATTTTCCATTACTCAATATATATGAGTATAGGGCTGGTAATAATATTGTGATTTTGGTATTTTTCCTCTCTCAACTTGGTATCAGAGCTCGGGAGAAAATAAACCCTAAGCTCTCCTTTCGTCACTCGCATCCCGTGTTTCCCTTCAACGCCCATCCGTCCCGCGTCCGCCTCTCCACTGGTTTGAAGTTCCGTCCATGGTGAGCCGCGGCCTTCTTGCCGGCGGTGGAGCACTCTGAAGGAGGCTGCCCCCTCTTCTCATGATGCGCGCCTGGTTACCACTGTCGTTTCTTTGCGTCTCTTTCTTGATCCATTCCGGCAATTGATTCTTTCGCCGTCTGTTTCTCTGCCCGCTGCTGCTTCTTCTGGATTCCATATCCGTCGTCTGTTGTCGCTTCTGATTTGCCCGACTGCTTCCAGTTTTTTCCCGATATCCAGATCCGTCGTCTGTTTTTTGTTGTTTTTTCTTTTCCAGTGCCTCTGGCCTGTATGCATCGTTGTTGTCTGCATGATGATGGTTTACTTTGTTTGAGCCTCCTGATTGCTTCGCATGGATGATTCTTCGGCTGCTGTTGATTCTACATTACCTAGTGTTGTGGCACCCCAGATGAGTGACCCTCAGCAGTCTTCTGGTCACGCTGGCTCTCTGAAGATCACCACTGTGCCTTTGGATGTGACAAATTATCTTAAATGGTCTCGTGCAGCACAACATGTCATTCGCAGTCATCAGCTGTATGGATATATTGATGGGACCATGGTGGCACCTCCTTTGGGTGATCCTAGTTGGCGGTGTTGGGACTTTGAAAATTCCCTGGTTGTCTTCTGACTCCTCCATTCCATGCCTCCTAAAGGTGTACCATAGTTATATGTTAATGGACCCTGTCTATGAGATCTGGACTCGAGCACACAAGACTTACTCTCAGATCGGTAATTTCACTCAGATTTATGTGTTGACGCGTCGTATGTTGGAGTTACATCAGGGATCCATGACGGTGTCTGCCTACTTCTCTGAGTTCGAGTGCATCTCTCAGGAATTGGATTATTTTGAACAGTTTACTCCCGCCTGTACTGTCGATGCAGTCCTGTTGCAGAAAAGGGACGAATGATTTCGTCTACATGTGTTCCTGATGGGTTTAAACATGGAAATTAATATTGTTCAGACTAATATTCTATATCAATCTCCCCTTCCCTCTCTTCGGGAGGACTTTAGCATGGTCCTTGGCGATGTAGACTGTCGGAGGTCCCTCGGCACGACTGCTCCTCCTTCAGATCGCTCTGCCTTTACTAGTGCTGGTCAAGGTGGCTCCAACCATACCAACACTGTTCCTACTTGTGATTACTATGGTCGCAGGGGCCATGCTCGGGAAGTGTGATTCAAGCTCCATCCTCACCTTGCTCCACCTGGATTTGGTCGTGGTTGTGGACGTGGTCGTGGACCTGGACGAGGAGGAGCCAGACAAAGTAGTTCTCGTCCTTATGATGTTGCTTACTCCACTGAGGTTCATGACGACCATCATGGTCAACCTCCAGGACACTTTCCCGCTTCTGAATTGCTTGTTCTTCGTCGCCTCTTGAACTACCAGTCAGACACCACTTTGGGTCCTTCTACCTCCTTTGCTACTGCTGTTACGCCCAGTGCTAATGCTGCTGCGGCACCTTCGTCTGAGTGGATCATTGACTCGGGAGTTACCGATCACATGACCAACTCCTCCTCTGGTTTTTCTTCCTACACTCCTTTGTCTTGTAAGGACAAGGTTATCTCTGCAAATGGCACCTTGCCCCCTATTGCGGGCAAGGGGAACATTTCATGTTCCTCCTCTTTTTCCTTTTCTTTTGTTTTACATGTTCCTTTTTTACTCATAGTTTTCTTTCCATTAGTAATCTCACTTGGTCTCTTAACTGTTATGTAACCTTCTTTTTTGATTCTGGTGTTTTTTAGGAGCTGGGTACGAAGCGGATCAATGGCTGTGGTAGGAATCGCGGTGGTCTGTACTATCTGGATGCTACTTCATCGTCTTTTGCCCTCTCTTCTTTCGTTGTTACTGTTGTTGTTGCTCGACGCTGACATTTGTGTCTTGGTCATCCTTCTCTAGTCTACCTTCAGAAATGATTTCCTACTTTATTGTCGTTTGTTCAAACTTTAAATTATGATGTTTGTGAAAGGTCAAAACATATTCGACATTCATCGTCGCATTTATCTTCTCCTAGTACTACTCCCTTTGTTGTTATGCATTCTGATATATGGGGGTCTTCCCCTGTTGTATCTGTAACTGGTTATCATTGGTTTGTTACCTTTATTGATTGTTTTTTTCCCACTGCTTGAGTTTACCTCTTAACGAAAAAAATGAAGTGTTTTTCATTTTTCAAATCTTTCATAAAATGGTGCAAACTCAGTTCAATGGTAATATATGTATTCTATGATAATGAGGGAGAATATGATGATCGTAGAACGTTTGGCTCATACCTCACTAGTCATGGGATTATTCACCAAACTACTTGCGTTTACACTTCCACCCAAAATGGTGTCGCTGAACGGAAAAGTCGGCATCTCCTTGATGTTGTTCGGTGCCTCCTCACCACCATCCACCTCCTGAAATCATAATGGGGTGATGTCATCATAACTGCTACTCATCTTATCAATCGTCTTCCTTCATGGGTTTTAGACTGTAGTACTCTTCTAGCTCGTCTCTCCTCTACTTCTTTTGTTCATACCACTCATCTTCCACCTCGCTTTTTAGGGTGGGTATGTTTTGTTCACATCCATCAGCCATATTGTGACAAGCTTGACCCTCGTGCTCTCCGTTGTGTCTTTCTTGACTATTCTGTCACTACAAATGGGTATCGGTGTGATCACCCCCCCCCCCCTTCTAGATGCATTTTCTGCACCATAGACGTGGCCTTCCGCGAGGAGGAATCTTATTACTTGGCATCGACTCACTCCACTCGTCGGGGGGGGGGGATGATGTCATAGATTCAGTGTCACTTCCTCTGATTCCTCTTACACCTACCATGTCTTCCGCCACAGCTACTCTTCCTACACCCGCTTTGTCCCCTTCGACAACTACACCTACTTCATCCCCTACGACACCTACACCTCCTTCGTCCCCTCCGACACCTACGTTGTTTTCTCCTATATACCATCATCTGTCTCTCATCTCCCCTTTTCCTCATATGTATCATTGTCGTCAAACAGGGAAACAGTCCTTCGTTGTTCCATAGTTGTCGGTGTCGTCTTTGAACTCAGATTCTGATGTTGATCTGCATATTTCCCTTGTTGTGCTAAGAGGTAAGGTTGTGTGTACGGAACACCATATCTCTAATCATGTTGCTTATTGTCACCTTTCTCAGCTTCATCAGGGTTTTTTGTTACTTTGAATGATAATCATGACTTTGAATTCTAGTATACTACTAACGATGCAAAATGTTATTTGATAAATAAAATGTTCCGTGGATAATTTTGAAAAGAGGACTGAAGATCTATTGATCTAATTAAGTTATTGGGGCTTTTTTGTTGTTGATTTTTTTCAACTATTCAAGTAATTTATAGTTGCAACTTGCAAGCTTTTTAAAATTACTAATTTTACAAATTTTCTGTCATTAAAATATTGTATGTTAAATGTTTCATATAGTTTTTAATATTTAGAAGTTCAATATGTTGTAAAATAGTTAGTATTGTAGCGTGTATAAAAATATATTAAATTATATATAATTAATTAAATATTATAACCCGGTATATGAAATATCCCCGATATATAAAAAACCGGCATGAAATCTCATACCGACTTGTCCCCGACATCCGACATCCGCAACCTTGATTTTGATTGTTATATGCATACTAGCCTCTTTAGTCACAAACCTTTTTTTTCTGTAGACTAAACTTCTATTTCCTCTGCTAAACGAACATTTATGCGTCTAATGAATTTTTTTTAATGAATCTGAAGACCAATGCTTATTTTTCTTCTTAATTTTTCACAATTAATATTTTTCTTGCTGTCGTTTTCTCTCTCTTCTTTAATCAGGTTTCTAAGTGCATAAAGATTGTTCTAAAAGGTAGTCAATCGTATTTATCAGTTGTGCTTGACATGGAGAGAATTGAAGATTTGCAAATAAAAATTTCTTCTGAATCAGTGCGATATTCCATTTTGAATCACCCGAGGATTGGTTTAAAACCTGAGGTTAGGCTCTATTACTTAATTTTTTCTGTATTATATTTATATATATTCCTTCTGATTAATGTGTTTTTTTGTTTACTGTTGTTGCAGCATGTTCGCACAGTGGGCTCTCAAAAGTTGAGAATTTTCCAGCCAAATGTTGGCAAAAGTAAACTTCGCTTTCAGCAATACTCCATGAGAAGATTGCTTCAGAAGGTTATTGTGAAGGTTAAACACAAGGCTTGTGCCCTTTAATTGAAATTTTGTATCGATGTTTAGGCATGCTTCTGTATCAATACTTTTAGGTTAGACGGGCAAGTGTTCTTGAAATATCTACTTGTTGACATGCAGGGCATCCCAACTGTGAAACGTGCTGTTATCCAAACTCAGAATGAGTCCCACAGCTTGCTTGTTGAAGGGTTAGTTTCTAAGATTAAGTCGTACAACTTGCTTCTTGTTATTTTCTCTCTTTCTTTAAGATCACTTGTGCAAATTTAATTGTTGAGCAGGTAAAGTTAGAACAATTTCAAATTGTATTGGAACTAGAAAATTTCTTTTGAAAGTGTTTCACTTTATATCAATATGTAATTGTCATTTAAAGGGGAGGAAATTATTCGTCAACATACCTAGACGTGGTGGAGATACACGATCATGGTGGTGTTGTCATTTGTCAAGAGGGAGCCAGCACAAATATATATTATTTGTAGTGGTGAAATAAGCCGTACAGCTTGCTTGTTATTTTTGCTCTATTTACACTCTACATCTGATAATCCCATATATTAGTTAACAGTTTGGTCATGCATCAACATTCTGTGATGCTTAGTTTTTTGTCACCTTACTCTTGTTCCAATATTTTAACATTCTAAGCATACCATATTCATGTTTTAACATTCTATGCATTAAGATTCTGGATATTACTCTTGTTCTATTTTAACATTCATTTCTCTCAAAACTAGTACTATTTAGTGATGGGGATCACGACACGCATTGACCTACACAATGATCAAAACCGTCCATTATATGCGGATCAACGACCCGAGAATTTAGTTTTTTTGTATTTTTGTGATTTTTATTTTCATGTATTTTATGGGCCGTCATGATCCGAGAATCATGATCATCCATGATGGCCCCGTAGCTTATAAATATGAGTTGTGGACTCTCATTTAGAGTTATTGAAGATTGGAGTATAGAAGCATAATTGATGTGGAGCAGAGGCGAGGACGAGTTTTGGGCCTGTTCGGGGCTGATTTGACGACTTACCATATATGGTATGCCCGGATCGACGATCAGACACCGCAGATGTGTCCGGATTCGCATTGCGAATAGATTTTGTTAGAAACCACGTGTGGGCCCCTCGTCGGGGACTAAGTCCAGATCATCGTGGCCGACTGCAGTCGAATGGCTAAGAACATCCTCAACCAAATCTCCTGGGTGCGTGTGGGACCCTCGTCGGGTACATGAACCCAGATCACACTGAATAAATTCCCAGGTCGGTTGTTGAGGCCGGAGCTTGATCCCTGGACCTCCTTTATCAAGCTCCTAAGCGTTGTTCGGGGCTGAAACATCTTCACCTCTCTTTTCCTATATATAAGTGTATAAGTGTACAAAGTGTTGTAGGGAGAATATAAGCATTTATTTAAGAAATTAATAAAGTAAGTGTTTCTCAATTTATCGTGTTTTTCTACATGATATCAGAGTCATCGATCTGAACACCTATTTTTTTCGGGAGCTCTCTGTCTGTTCATTGGGCGGTTAGATTTTTTTCTAACCGTAGCCTTCTCATTCTACCTGTTCTTTTGTCTATGACTTGCTCTTTTTTAGGCACAGGTTCCCTTCCCGCCCCATCCTCTCCCTTCCCCCCCCCCCTCATTTTTATAGGTTCTCCTCTGTCAGTCGCTGGACCCCACGCTCCTAGTATCTTTGCGGCCTCTCATCTTTACCATATTGCTCGCACAAACTGCTCTCTAACTCGCGGCCTCTTCTCCAGCTCCGGTTAGCGGCCTCCTCTCTCGACGGCCGTTCTTCCTTTATACAAACCAGTGTGTGGCCTTTGTTCTTCATCCTCCTCGCATACCACGGTTCTAGCTGCAGCTATCCGCAACTTCTTCCCTCAGTTCTTTTTACCCACTGTCTTGTGCCTAGTCGTCACCGTTGCTGACTGATTGCCGCCGTTGTTGTCTGGTTGATCCTTGTCGCAGCTCTCAGCTATTATCCCTGACCGCAACCCTTGCTGATCCTTCTGTTGTTGTCATTGTTTCCTTGTTCGCAGAGCCTCTATTTTGCCATCGTTAGTGAACTGGCCATGCTCCTGCTTTTTCTGCTTGCTGCTTGTCTAGCCGCCCCTCCTTGTCACAGTTCAAGTCGTGCATCCTGATCGCTTGGCCGCCTCTCCTCTTGCTGCTGAATCTCTGTCTGCGGTGTCTTTGTTGATGCATTTGTCACTGCTTTGCCAGGACTTCTAGCAGCCGCAACCAGCCGCAGGTTCTCTTCGAGGTCGCTTCTCCTGTCCTCCTAGGCGGTTTTTGCCCGCTTACTGCTCTGCTACTCCTGTCCCTGGCCACCTGTTTGCAATAACCAACCGCCAATTTTCTAAGTGGATGCTTCTCCTGGCCGCCTGGCTGCAAGTTCCTGGGCGTTTGTTTGTAGTTTTCTAGGTGGGTGCTCCTCTCCTGTCATCGTCAGAGCATTGGTGTTTGTATATAACTTGCAGCCCTTTGCTGCACTTCTTGTCGTGGTTGTCTTTACCCTGCTCTGTCGCCTTTTGCTATGTTTGGTTTTTCACAATGACTGTACATTCTACTCCAAACAGTTTTCAAACTATCATTGATGTCTTGTGCATCCAACTCCAACAACTTCAAGTAATGATCGGTCGTTCTCCGATCTTTGTTGTGTTTATTTCAGATGGTGGTATCTCCTGTCTTGTCCATAGTTCATCTTGGATTTTGGATTCAAGGGCCTCACACTATATTACTCCTCGAAAACCTTCAAAATACTAGGACTTTGTGCATCCCAAGTTCATTATTGTTGCTAGTGGGGACACCATTCCCGTCTCTGGCTCAGTAGACGTCAACCTTACTCCCTACATCACTCTTAACTCAGTTCTTCATGTTTTGAGCTCTCCTTTCAACCTCCTCTCTATTAGTCGTCTCACTCAAGATCTTGATTGATATATAACATTCTCTTCCACCTTTTGTGTTGTGCAGGATCGCAAGATGCAGAATATCATTGGCAGAGGACATCTATCGAATGAACTCTACATCCTGGACCCCTCTCCCCCACGATCATCTCCTCTATTAGCTCTGTTAAGTGGCACCGGCGTCTTGGACACGCTCCTCTATACATTCTCCGGAAAGCTCTCCCAGATGTATCCCTCCAAGATTTCAACTGTGAGTCTTGTACCTATAGAAAAGAACATCGGTCTGCGTTTTCACCTCATCATACTCGGAGCAATGCTCCCTTTGCTCTTGTCCATTCCGATATTTGGGGACCCTACAAAACCGCAAGTGTTTTTGGCAATCGTTACTTTGTTACCTTTATAGATGATTACTCTCGAATGATATAGTTGTATTTCATTCATGATCGCTCTGAGCTTATTCATGTTTTTGTGCCTTTATTATTTAAACTCGCAACCAGTTCTGTACTACCATTAAAACTCTCCGAACTGACAATTCCTGTGAATACACAAGTCACGCGTTTACAAACCTCTATACTGAGTTTGGAATCATCTATCAAATCTCGTGTGCTTATACCCCTCCCCCCCCCCTCCTCAAAATGGAGTTGTCAAACACAAGAATCGTCACCTTTTTGAGGTCACCTGTTCCATTATGTTTCAAATGAATGTTCCCAAAATTTATTGAAATTTTGCGGTCTCTACTGCATGTCATCTTATTAACCGCATGTCTTCCTCCATTCTCAATTTTGCGGCTCCCTTCAACCATCTTTTTCACTTCACACCCCCCTTTTCCGTCACCCCTCGTGTTTTTGGTTGTGTACTATGTTCATAATCTTGGTTCGGCCACTGACAAGCTTGCTCCGTGTGTTACGAAATATATGTTTGTTGGTTACTCACATACTCAGAAGGTCTATGTCTGCTTCTCTCCACAAGATCGCAAGGTTATTACTTCTGTTGATGTCACCTTTCTCGAATACCAGCCCTATCATTCTCAACCACCTATTTCTCTAATTCCGCTTCTACTTATGCGGCCTGCTATCCATGTTACTTCTAATCTTCCACATCTCCTTCCCACACCAATCCCACCACACTCACCTCTTCTTCCCCCGCCAATCCCACTACAATCTCCTCTGATTTGTGTGTATACACGTCATCCTCCTTTCTCTACTACTCTACGGGAGATGCCCTCCACTGATGATATTTTGCGGCCTGCAAATCTGGCACCCGTATTTACAGCTCACCGGATGGCAAATTATGTCTCATTACACCGCCTCTCTCCGGAACTACAAAAATATGTTCTTTCTTTATCCTGTATTACTACCCCTACCTCTGTCAGGAGGCGGAATTTTTCCGTCTGCAGTTCAGACTCCGGGTGATCCAATATGATCTCCGGGAGATCCAATATGATCTCCGGGAGATCCAATATGATCTCCGGGAGATCCAATATGATCTCCGGGAGATCCAATATGATCTCCGGGAGATCCAATATGATCTCCGGGAGATCCAATATACCTGAGATTAAAATATGATATTCATGAGTCCAAATATGATCTCCACCCTTCCTTCCTCCACACGACAAGATAAGGAGAATCCCGAAGATCATATTTGGACTCCTGGAGATCATATTTTGATCTCAGGTATATTTGATCTCCTAGAGATCATACTTGATCTCCCGGAGATCACCCAGAGTTCGGACTCCGGACGGAAAAATTAGGCGTTCAGGAGGCTCTCCAACATCCGGGCTTGCGAACAGTCATGGGCGAGGAAATGTCTACTTTTTGGGCAAACCACACTTGGGATCATGTTTCTCCTCCTCCTGGACAGACTTGCGTGAGTTGCAAGTGGGTGTTTGCCCTCAAACATGGTCTGTATGGGACGGTTTAACGTCTGAAGGCTCACCTTGTGGATCGTGGTTTTACTCAATAACTAGTTCTAGATTATGATGGGACTTCTTCTCCAGTCGCCAAACTCAATATTGTTCGTGTTTTGATCTCCCTCGTTGTTCATCGACAATGGGCGTTGCACTAATTGGATGTCAAAAATGTTTTTCTCAATGGCGATTTGCAAGAGATCGTCGACATGCAACAACCTCTCGGGTTTGAGACTACGAGAGAATCATTTGTATGTCATTTGAAGAAATCACATTATGGTCTCAAACAGTCTGCTCGAGCATGATTTGACAAATTTAGTCAGGTTGTTACTGTTTTTGGATTCACTCAGAGTTCAGTCGACTTCTCTTTATTCACTCGTCATCGTCCAACTGGCACAATGATTATCTTGGTATGTGTTGATGATATTTTGATTAAAGGAGATGATCTCACAAGAATACACATAATCAAACAACATCTGGCGACTGTGTTTCAAACAAAAGACTCGGGAAATCTTCGATATTTTCTTGGTCTCGAGGTGGCTCGGCGACTAATGGACTTTTGTTATCTCAAAGGAATTACTTCCTTGAGTCACTTTATGATGCAGACTACCCTGGATGCAAGTCTGTTGACACTCTCATAGATATTAATCACAAGCTCTGCCCTCATGCCTCAAACTCTGATCTTCTTCTTCCAAGCTAAGAGTATTATCGTCTTCTTGTAGGAAAGTTGATATAGCTCACTGTTACAAGACTTGATATATCATTTGTTGTTGGAGTTGTCAGTCGATTCATGCATGAGCCACGTATCTCTCATATCCAGGCAGTTGAGTGTATTATTTGATACATGAAAACTTCTCCTGGACAAGGACTTGTATACAAGCTCTCTTCGTTTCTCTTATCTCTAGTTGCATATTCTGATGCTGATTATATTGGTTCATTGGATGATTATCGTTCCACAAATGGATACTGCACTTATTTTGGAGAACCTATCATTACCTGGCGCAGCAAGAAACAGATTGTAGTTGCTCACTCATCTTCTGATGTCGAGTATCGTTCAATGGCAGTTGCTGTGTTTGAGCTTATGTGGCTTAAAGGTCTTCTAGGTGATTTAGGAGTCAAGTTTTTCTAAATGTCCACTCTATTTTGTGACTATCAAGTTGTCATACACATTGCCAAGAATCTTGTTTTTCATGAACGGATTACAAATATTGACGTTGATTGTCATTTCATACTGAAGAAGGTTCAATTGAAGAAGATAAAATTACAACATGTTTCTGCTACTGGGCAAGTTGTTGATATTCTCACCAAAGCCTTACCTCGCTCGCTATATTACTAGTTTTTGTCCAAGTTAGGTGCTTACGATTTGTATGCTCCAGCTTGTGGGGGAATGTTGAAAGAAAGATGTGTAAAAGCCTAATATGAGGCCCATTTAGAGCCTATTTCATCTTTAGGATTTAATCTCACATCTTCACCTCTCTCTTTTCCTATATATAAGTGTATAAGTGTACAAAGTGATGTATGGAGAATGTAAGCATTTATTTGAGAAATTAATTAAGTAATTGTGTTTCTCAATTTATCGTGTTTTTCTACAAACCACAATAAAGATACATGTACTTCAATAAATCACTAAATTAGTGAACTACC
The DNA here is from genome assembly GCA_039583875.1 of Platanthera guangdongensis. Classification (NCBI taxonomy): domain Eukaryota; kingdom Viridiplantae; phylum Streptophyta; class Magnoliopsida; order Asparagales; family Orchidaceae; genus Platanthera; species Platanthera guangdongensis. The sequence goes on from CM077147.1 coordinate 32,771,275, forward strand.
AAGCATCAAACCATTAATTTTAATCCATTAAATTAAAATCACAAGGCTAATTGGTAAGATAGAAGCAGAGAGAAGAGAAGAGAGGACCAAGAGATAAGATAGCAATAGAGAGAAGAGAGGAGAGGGCTGAGAGATAAATCATAAAATAGCATCATAGAAAAAATTTCTTTTTATCTGAGGAGAGAGACGAGAGGAGATCTCAAAGCATAGCATGCAACATTGCAACCATACCGGTATATCATAAACCAGAGCTCAAATCATATTAGAAATTTAGCATCATAGATAATATAGTAGCTGAGAGAAGAGAGGTGAGGGATGGGAGATAATATGCAGAGAAAAGATAGGAGAGTGTCAGGAGATAATATGCATAGAGAAGAGAGGAGAGGGCCGAGAGATAAGATAATAGTAGAGAGAAGATAGGAGAGGGACGAGAGATAAGTCATAAGATATCAGAAATTTCATTTTTAATAGAGAAGCAAAGAGAAGAGAGGAGCGCTCAAAGCATAGCATGTAATATTGCAACCATACTGTAGAGAGGAAAAAAGGAATCTTGTATATATGTTCACCCATATCGAATACAAAGAATGAGTACATATTTATAGGAGGGTGAAAGAGAGAGGAAGGTCCTATACATGATGTTTGACTAAAGAGAAGAGATAAATAACAATAAAATTACATAATGGGCCTTTGTCAAATGGGCTTCTTTAACACTCCCCCGCAAGCTGGAGCGTACAAGTCATATGCACCCAGCTTGGACGAACACTGGTAAAATAAGGTACTTGATAAAGCCTTCGTGAGAATGTCAGCAACTTGATCAGTGTCTGGAACATGCTTTAATTCCAGTTTCTTCATTTGATTTTTCTCCCAAATAAAATGACAGTCAACCTCGATATGTTTCATACGCTCGTGAAACACCAGATTCTTTGCTATGTGTATGGCCGCCTGACTGTCACAAAATAGAACAGCAGATGAAGGAAGTTTTACCCCCAGGTCTGCAAGGAGGCTTTCAAGACATGTGAGTTCAGAGACCACCGATGTCATCGATCGGTATTCTGCTTATGCGGAGGATCGAGCAACCACGGCTTGTTTCTTACTTTTCCATGTAATGAGATGACCGCCAAAATATGTACAAAACCCACTGGTTGACCGCCGATCGTCCAGTGAGCCAGCATAATCGGCATCTGAATATGCAACCAATGCTGGAATAGAGTTTGAGGTTTTGTAAATCAACTCTTGACCCGGAGCTGTCTTAAGGTATCAGAGAATCCGTTCAACCGCCTGTAGATGAGAAACCCGGGGAGCATGCATGAATCGACTGACAATCCTAACAGCGAACGATATATCAGGCCTCGTGACTGTTAGGTAGATCAACTTTCCCACAAGCCGTCGATAGTATTCCGAGTTCTGGAGAGACAGATCATCATCAGAGGTATGAGCACATAGCTTGTGATTTGCCTCCATCGGAGTAGTGGCTGGCTTGCAGCCAGACTGGCCAGCGTCTTTGAGGAGATCAAGACAATACTTCCGTTGGGAGAGGACAAGCCCATCCGGACGTCGTGCGATCTTAAGACCGAGGAAATAGCGAAGATGCCCCAGGTCTTTGGTCTGAAACACAGTGCTAAGATGTTGTTTGACCGCGTGAATCCCCTTTGAATCATCCCCAGTGAGCAGGATGTCATCAACATAAACCAGCAGAAGGACCGTTCTTGTTGCCCGGTGTTGAGTGAATAGGGAGAAGTCTGTGGAACTTCGACTGAAGCCCATGTCCCGAACAATCTTGTTGAACTTGTCAAACCACGCCCGAGGGGATTATTTGAGACCATAGATGGATTTCTTTAGAAGACACACACGAGACTCCCCCATGGTCTCAAACCCGGGCGGTTGACGCATGTAGACGGTTTCCTGAAGATCACCATCCGAGAACGCATTCTTGATATCCAGCTGATGAAGGGGTCAGTGGCGATGCACAGCCACGGAGAACAGGACACGAACGGTGTTGAGCTTGGCCACCGGAGAGAAGGTTTCCTCATAATCAAGACCCTGCTTTTGAGTGAAGCCACGAGCCACCAGGCGGGCATTCAGACGGTCAACAGTGCCATCAGGAGCATGTTTGATGACGAAAACCCATTTACACCCAACAGGTTGCTGACCGGGAGGTAAAGGGACAAGAACCCAGGTCTGGTTGGCCCAAAGGGCCGTCATTTCCTCGTCCATGACAGCCCGCCAGGCTGGATGCTGAAGCGCCTCTTGCATAGAGTTTGGGATAGAAACAGAGGATAACGATGTAGCAAAGTGAAGAAGTGGCGGTGAAAGGCGATGAGAGAGACATAATTCGACATAGGATGAACGGTGGAGGCTGGAGTCGGACCAGCAGGCTGCGGAGCGTCAGAGGTCGAAGTCGACTGCAGTGGGGCAACGGGATGAGGAGAGCGACGAGAATAGACCCGGATGACAGGTGGCTGGGGAAGGACCTGAGGCTGGGCAGGAGGGGGAAGGTGGAGACCGGGGAACAGAGATGACAGGGCGCACAACGGGCTTCGGAAGAGGAGCGAGATCCAGAGCAAAGAAGAAGGGAAGATCTTCCCGGAAAGTGACATCCGCAGAAACGTTCACCTTGCGGGTAGTGGGCGAATAGCACACATAGCCTTTTTAAGTGCGCGAGTAGCCCACAAAGACATATTTGGCCGCACGGGGATCCAACTTGTCGGTAGATGGGCCGAGGTGGTGAACGTAGCATGTACACCCAAAAATACGAGGAGTAAGAGGGAAGGTCGGAGTGGAGGGAAATAGGAGGCTGAAGGGAGTAGCATTCTGGACGACGGAGGACGGGAGACAGTTGATAAGAAAACAGGTCGTGGAGAGCGCAAAGTTTCAGTATGATTTGGGTTCGGCGACACCATTCTGCTGTGGGGTATATACACAAGATGTTTGATGAATAACCCCAAACTCGAAGCAGAGGGTCGCGAAGTCATGGCCAGTATACTCGTGCCCATTATCAGTGCGAATAGTTTGAATGAGCGCAGAGAATTGAGTGCGAGTCTCAAGAATGAAGGCTCGAAATACGCGGGAAAGCTCGCAACGATCACGAAGGAGATACAACCATGTCATGCGAGAATAATCATCGATGAATGTAAGAAAATAATGGTAGTCAGAAATACTAGTAATCTTGTACGGACCTCATATATCGGAGTGTAGCAAAACAAAAGGAGCAGAGCTCCGAATACAATGAGAAGGAAAAGATGAACGTGGTTGTTTGCCAAAAATACAGGTTTCACACTGAAAAGCAGGAAAAGATACATCCGGGAGAGCCTTCTGGAGGACGGTAAGAGGAGCATGATCAAGACATCGATGCCAATCCGAAGAGGAGACAGATGCGAGGAGAGTAGGAAAGTCATCAAGAAGGTAGAGCTCGTTCTGTAGTCGCCCCCTACTAATGATAGTTTGCGTCTGCTGATCCTGTATCAGAAAAGAAGAAGAAGTAAAGGTCACGGAGCAATTTAAGTCGGTAGTAAGGCGACCAACAGAAAGTAAATTGAAAGAAAAACCAGGAACATGAAGAGTCGAACGCAAGATAAGGGAGGAGGCGAGTGGAATATCAGCACAGTCAGAGACAGGGACAGCGGCCCCATTGGCCACATTGATGTACTTCGGGTGAGGAGAAGACAAGTACTGAGGCGGTCGAACAGAGTTGATGTGATGAGTGGCACCAGAATTGATGATCCATCGCGGGCCAGTGGAGAGGCAGGTGATACCTTCATTGGAGATGGAGGCAGCGGAGGCAACCGAGGCTGGCGGGCGGCTGAGCAGGCCATGAAGATGCTGTAGCTGAAGGCGAACCTCGTCGAGGTCAGTACGAGTGGGAGAGGAGTCGGTGGCAGCAACAGAGGCCTGCGGACGAGGAGGACGACCATGCTTGTGATAGCACGTGGCTTCAAGATGCTCGTCTTTGTCGCAGAAAGAACACTTAGGCCGCGGTCGGCCACCCCGACCACGTCCTCGAGAATCAGAACGGCCCCCACGAGCTGAAGAAGGGAGAAGCAGTAAAGGTGCAGGGGCCTGCTGGACAAGGGCCGGAGAAGGAGGTCCAGAAAAATCCGGAGGCGGGGAGACCTTGAGAAGCATCGAGCACACATCCGAGAAGGACGGGGTAACTGTAAAGGAGAGGATCTGAGCCCGCACACTGTGAAGGTGATGCGGGACCTGAGCCATCATCATGGCGATACCAATAGCTTCCTTCTGGGCACGTTGGGCAGCAAGGTCCACCGTAGGAGGCTGATGCTGGATCCAAGCTTCGACCAGAGACCGAGCCTGGGCAACAAAGGAGGTCAGATCGGTCGTCCCACCACTATCAAGGGCCTGAAGTGCAGTGATAATGTCATACAAATGGTGGAGACTATCTTTGCCGGAGTAGAGGGTATGGAGCTCGTCCCACATGCCCTTGGCCGTCTCGTGGTACATGGTCAGGCGATAAGACTAGCCATCAAGAGAGTTAAGGATCCACGTCTGCACACGACCATCGTTGCGTAACCAGTCGTCAGTAGGAGTACCGGTAACGACCCGGGTCAAGTGATGAAGAAACCCCTTCGATTGCAGGACCCGGCGAACAGAGTGCGCCCATTCCACAAAAATCTTTTTACTGGTCAGAGAGATCGTTGTAATCCGGAGCTCATCACGTACTTCCGGAAGAGAGGTCGGGCGGTCTGCAGGAGAAACCGCCGTTCCGGTAGAATCAGCAAAAGAGGCCATGAAGATGAACTGCGGCTAGGAGAAAAGAGCTTCAACAGAGGAGGCCGCACGGGTAGGGTGGTCGCGCGACTAGAGGGGAGACCGCCCGGTCACGGTGTGAAGACACCAGCGGCAAGGAGGAGGCCGCGACCAAAGGCGGAGCCCGGAAGAAAGATGAGGCAGCGGGCAGAGACAACCCGCTCGAGAAGACCGCAGCGGATAGAGACCGGCCGCGCGTATAGGAAAGAGGAGACCACTGCGAGAAGAGCCGGAAACCACGCACGGCAGGGAGGGAAGGAGATGACCGCGACCTAAATGCGGGAAGGCAACAGTCTGCACGGTTTGCTGAGCACAGCAGCGGTCAAAGCAAAGGAGGCCGCAAGAGGAATGCGAGCGGACAGGGAGAAAAAACCGTGTGTAAAAGGCTCGAGCGGAAAGAGAAGGCAGCGGGATGGAGAAGCAGATCGCGGCGAGCTGAAACAGTCCGCGGCGAGTAAGAGGTCGCGAATAGGACTCCAGCGACAAGAAGGCAGCGGATAGGAGAAGCAGAGCGCGGCGATCTGAAACAGTCTGTGGCGAGGAAGAGAGGAGAGAGACCGCGGCGGACAAGAAGAGCCCGCAGTGGATAAGAGGAGCCCGCAGTGGACTGAGCGAGAACAGTGGGGAGAACAAGGCCGCGGTGGACTGGAGCAGTCCGCAAGAGGGAAAACGCAGCGAACGAGAACAGTCCACGAGCAGGGAGCCCGCAACGGATCTTAACAGCCCGCGGCAGAGAAGAGAGCAGGAGGTCGCAACGGACTGCAGAGAGGCAGCGGACTGAATGAGAACTGTAGGGAGAAGTGGTCCCCATGATACGGGGAGAGAAGTGGCTATAAGAAGCCTGAGGAGGGGGGGTGGAACCACGGTGAAGAAGAGCAAGCGGATGCAGAAGAGCGGGCCGCAGACTGAACTGAGGTCGCAGGCCGCAAGCGGGTAGACGAGCAGGCCGCAGGAGATCAAAAGAAGCGAATACAGTTCGGGAGTCCGCGAGAGGCAAAACCTCGCTCTGATACCATGTAGAGAGGAAAAAAGGAACCTTGTATATATGTTCACTTGTATCAAATACAAAGAATGAGTACATATTTATAGGAGGGAGAAAGATAGAGAAAGGTCTTATACATGATGTGGGATTAAAGAGAAGAGAGAAATAACAATAAAATTACATAATGGACATTTGTCAAATGGGATTCTTTAACACATACCAATATATCCTAAACTAGAGCTCAAACCATATTTGCATCATAGATAAGATAGCAACTGCTGGAATGAGAGCCAAAAAGATAGAAATAGATAAATAACATCATAGATAAACAATATCACCAATCAGAAAACAAAACTAGCTTGTAGCCCTGATGTCCTAAAAAATTTGCAGCCTGAAACCAGAAAAAAGCTTAGAGAGAAGAGATGAATCAGGATATTCAAGGAGAAGAGGCCATAGAAACTAGAAAATGACGTAGAAATGAGGGAAGAAAGAAACGTACAGTGCCTTCGATGAAACGGGAGATTCAAGGAGTGAGATAAAAGAATCAAAAGTTGTATATTATATATCAGCGAGAGATTCATCAAACTGGGGAGAAGAAGCAGAGAAGCCCTAGAAACCAGGGAGAAGATCGCTAGGGACTCAAAGAGATCAGACACAGGTGGAATAGGGCATGAGAAGAATGAGAGCGACAGAGGGCTTAATTAATCAGGTGTGTCAAAATGACAGAAGAAAACAACAACCATAAATTAAAGGACGAAACGGGCGATATATCAGTCGTTTCCAACGTCGGTATATCGGGACGGGCTGGTATATCTCCCGTTTTTTTTCAAACTGTTATTGGATGAAAATAAGATGGAAATGTGTCATTTTTGGTGCCAAACTTAGTGACAATTAAATTGATGAGCTTGACTTCCATCCTTTTATAAGCATTTTTGTTCATGAATTCTTCGAAATCATTTCCCCATAGATTGCTTGTTTGATTCATAGATGATGTAACACGTTTTGCCCTTATAGTAGGTTGTCTCCTCAAGAAGGCATATGACATAATTTTTATAGGTTAAAGACCTCTGTTTTGTTGTGTGCTTATTCAATACCTAGAAGTAGCGAAGTTTGCCTTGGTGCTTGTGGAGATGTTCTTTTGTGGCTTGTATGCCTATTTGATCACTTCCACATAGCACAATATATACTATCAAAATGAAGATGCAAGTGTGATGTAGACTCGGCTTAGAGATTTATAATTAAACATTTTAAGCAAATATGTAAATTTTAGTTTTTTAAAAGAAAAAAACTGGGATTTTGAAAATAATTTGAGGTTTTAGTTCGAAAAAGGGGCCGAACGACCAAATCAAATGTTCGCGTGCGTATGTTCAACGACGTCGCTCTGAGCTTTGAGAAGTTCGTTAAACTCGTTCGAGTGAAACTCCTACGCGTTTTAAGGTTCCAAATCTTCCGCGAAATCTTTACGATCACAGGCCAATTTATAAGCAATAATTTATGAAACAACGATATTATCAGTAGAAGAACGCAACGGCAAACCCAAATTATTTAAGCAAAGCATAAATTTATACTAAAAGGCAAGGAGCAACGAGTATACCCCAAATGATTTGGCATCGGAATTGTGACCCATCCAAACCGTGACACACGGGCCAGAACACATGGGCAGCAAACACGGTAATCGGGTCTAGCAACCAGAGGAGAAGCTTGAAGTCGACGGTGCTAAACGGATCCGGGACGCCGGAGAAAGGGTTTTCCGGAGTCAACGACGCCCGGCGAATTTTGCTACCAACAGTCGTGCTGTCGCAGGGCGAAGACTTGCGGGAAGATGTCGCCGGTAGCGGTGCGGGAGGCCCCGGGAGATGGTCTCGCGGTGACACCAAGAGCGAACGGAGAAGACGACGTCGAGCAAAGCTTGCGGACGCGGAATCGGCGTCGTCTGGCGGAACAGCGGCGGTGCGGGATTTGATGTGACCGGTGAGGGCAGAGAACGATTTAATTTCGTTCTCTGTCTTTCCGGGTTCCTCCTTTTTTTGCTTTGAAACCATCCATTTATAAAACATCATTTTGTATTTTAGGCATGAAATTTCCTTTTGTTTTTTCTAAGTTTGTAGAATGAGATCTCCATAATATATTTCCTAATTGCTCCTAATTTGAAATTTGAAATTTACATTTACATTTACTTAAAAGGCTTGGACTTGCTGTTATCGTCCTACTACTAATAATACCGGACCATTTTATTCAGGGTCTCAATGGCCGGTCAAACCACGGAGCCAACGAACGGGCAAGGAGAAAAACATGAAATAAAATGCGCGGGAAACATAATAATAAGATACAGAAAAGACTTTGATGCACTAGGGTGATTTACGGGTTGCATCAATTCCCCCTGGGTTGAAGGAGCTCGACCCCGACGAGAGTTCACAAAGACTGGCAATAGAGAGATCTGGGCGGCGGATCCGCAGCTCGTCGGTGCTGATCCATGAACTGTCTGTGATGTCCCGTCCCCGCCATGAGACCAAGTAGCGTTGCTACGTCCCCTGGCGTGTACGAAACTCTCGAACATCAAGAACCGGATCTATCTCCTCAGTGCTAGGCGTCTGTGCTGGAGCTAAGTCTGGTGGAATCTCTGGTGCGGTCATCGGAGGGCTCGGGCTAGAGCTAGGAGGCTCTCCATAGAAAGGCATCAGATCTGTCACGTTAAAGATCGGAGAGGTCCCGAACTCAACGGGCAAGTCTAGGAGGTAAGCATTCTCGCCTATGCGCTTTCGGACTTGGAAAGGCCCAAACTTTCTCTGCTGTAACTTGTGGTATATACCCGGAGTGAATCTCTGCTTCCTGAAATAAGCATAAACTCAATCTCCTTCTGAAAAGTATAACTCCCGGCGATGTCGGTCGGCCATGGTTTTATATTTTTCAGAAGTTGCTCGCAATTTATTAGTAATAGATTTATGCAATTCTGTTAAATAATCAACATGGGCTTGTGCATCAAAAGAAATACATTCATGATTTGGGAGGGAGTGGCGGTCAAGTAAATGTGGTATAGGGAATCCGTAAACAATCTCGAAAGGAGATTTAGCAGTTGAGCGGTTAGTAGAACTATTGAATGCAAATTCAGCCTGTGGCAGTATGAGATCTCATTGTTTCGGATTGTGCCCCGTCAAACACCCAAGTAGGTCCCCCAAACTCCTATTAACGACCTCAGTCTGCCCATCGGTTTGAGGGTGATATGCGCTGCTAAATTCGAGTTTGGTACCTAGACGGACCCACAGTGTCTTCCAAAAATATCTCATAAAACGAGTGTCCGTATCAGACGTGATCGACTTAGGAATTCCGTGCAGTCTAACGATCTCTTTAAAAAAAAGTTCGGCGACGTGTACAGCACTAGAGGTTTTTCTACACTGAATGAAATGTGCCATCTTCGAAAACCGGTCGACAACGACAAAAATAGAATCGGCCTTTCTCTGAGTGCGAGGAAGTCCTACCACGAAGTCCATCGAGATATCATCCCATGGTCGCTCAGGTATCGGTAAAGGAATGTATAACCCTGTGTTTTGTGCATGCCCCTTATACAGCTGACACGTAGTGCAGTGTCTAACGAACTCAATGACATCATGCTTCATATGTGGCCAATAGTATCGAGTGTTGGCGAGATCTAATAATTTAGATTGGGCTACGTGCCCACCCAACCCGGACGAGTGGAGCTCCCTAAGTAATGTCTCTCGCAACGATCCTTCGCAGATGCAAAGGCGCGTGCCCCTAAACATATAACCCTCACTGACGACGTACTGTGTGGTGGGATCAGTCCCACTGTGCTGACATGAGCTCCAAATGTCGTGAAAGAACGGATCAGTGGCGTATAGGTCGCGTTGTGAATTTAAATCAGTAATGCACGGCTGCAGGGTGACTAATAAGTGTGTGCGGCGACTAAGTGCGTCGGCTACGCGATTCGTGACTCCGGGTTTGTGCTTCAAGTGAAATGTGAACTCCTGCAGGTAAACAGCCCACTTGGCATGACGTCTGATCTCCTTCTGGGAGTTCAGATGTTTCAGGGCCTCATGATCAGTGTTTAGCACAAACTCGCGTTAGATCAGGTAGTGTCTCCAATGTCGGAGAGCCTGAACGATAGCATAAAACTTTAAGTCGTACGTGGAATATCTAGTCTTTGCCTCGTTCAACTTCTCACTAAAGAATGCAATGAGGCGACCCTCCTGACTCAAAACTGCGCCAATGCCGATGATCGATGCGTCACAGTAAACCTCAAATTTTTTCTCAAAATCAGGCAGCGCTAATACTGGTGCACTCGTGAGTCTCTCTTTGACCGAAAGAAATGCCCGCTCGGCTTCCTCAGTCCAAATAAATAGATCCTTTTTTAGACAATCTGTCACAGGTGCTATCAAGGTACTAAAGTTTCGAATAAATCGCCGATAAAAAGATGCTAGCCCATGGAATCCTCGAGCCTCGGTAATCATCCTAGGGCTAGGCCATGATTCTATCGTCTTGACCTTCTCTCTATCAACTCTAATGCCCTCAGAAGAAACGATATATCCTAGGAAGGTCAGACTGTCAGTCAAAAATGTGCATTTCTTCAAATTTATATATAGTTTATTTTCACGTAGTAGATTTAAGACCGGTCTAAGATGAATCATGTGCTGATCCTGATCAGTGCTATAAATCAAAATATCGTCAAAGTATACCACTACGCAAATTCCTATGAGTGGCCTAAGCACTTGATTCATCACCCGCATAAACGTACTGGGAGCGTTGGATAGGCCAAAAGGCATCACTAGCCACTCGTACAATCCTTCCTTTGTTTTAAACGCAGTCTTCCATTCGTCCCCAGGTCGAACTCTAATCTGGTGGTATCCACTTTTTAAATCAATCTTGGAAAATACTTGGGATACACTAAGCATATCTAGCATATCATCCAATTGGGGAATCGGAAAGCGATATTTGATTGTAATTTTATTTATCGCTCTACTGTCTACACACATGCGTCATGGCCCATCTTTTTTTGGAACTAGGAGTGCAGGAACGACGCATGGACTAATACTCTCTAACGTGACCCTTCAAAATCAGATCGGTCACCTGCCTATGTAGCTCCTCATGCTCTTTCGGACTCATGCGATAGTGGGGTAAGTGAGGTAGGCTAACTCTTGGGATAAGGTCTATGCAATGTTGTATGTCTCTCATCGGGGGTAGCTGATCGTGAAGCTCCTCCGGCATGATCTCAAAGAACTCTTCTATGAGGGGACGCACCGTATCAGGAATGTCTAATGTAGTGGGGGTGATATCTATACCAGATAACATATAAACGACCTCGCTATCCCTCATCTCCTCCTGGAATTGGGACCCAGTCAGTAATATGGTGGCGGAGGGAAGGGATATCGCGGAGACAGTGGTAGAAGGGGGTGAAGTCCTTTCTGGGGCTTTGGGAACAAGGACATTCTTCTGGGGAAGAAGAACGATCTTGCGCCCATTGCGCTCGAAGGAGTGAGAGTTCTTCACACCATCATGAACTACGTGTCTATCGTACTGCCAAGGTCGTCCCAGCAGGATATGACATACCTCGATAGTAGCGACATGACACCACACAGCGTCCTGATACGTACTGCATATGGAAAACTCTACACGACACTGGTGCGTGATAGGAATGGTAGTGCTACTAGTGACCCATGACAGACTATACGGTTTTCCTAAAGGCTGCGTTTTTAATTTTAGCTTATCCACCATGCGTTGAGAAACAAAGTTCTCCAGACTACCGCTGTCTATAATGATGGAGCAGAACTGTCCCTGTATGCGTGCGGTGGTACGAAAGATGTTGTTTCTCAATCACTCGTCGTCAGTAGGGGCCTTGGGAGTCAGGAGGCTATGTTGGAGAACACACACTAATTGATCAGGTTGTTCTCCCTCAACTTCGTACTCACTCTCCGGCTCAGGCTCAGGGGTCGGGTCAGTCTGGGAATCACTAAGGAATACTCCGTACTCAGGCTCTGTCCGATTCTCATAATCAATGATAGCGACGAAGTGGCGTCGCGGACACTCAGAAGACTTATGGCTCGGCTCCATACACTTGAAACATCTAAACGTCCCCGGCTGAGGTCTAGTGTCTACAATCTCCTTACCCTTATTGGGAGGGGCAGGGAGTGTTGGGGTGCTCGTGGTCGCTACCGGTCGGGAGGACCCGGCAGGGGTGAAAGTGTTAGTCGGGTGAGTCTTGTCAGTAGTCTTATTTCCAGATGTTCGTTTTTGTAGTGCCTCTACTTTACGTGCGCGACTCGTAGCCTCCCCTAAATCCTTATAATCAAGGAGTTCCAACTGATCTCGAATGGAGTAGCGTAACCCGTTTATATAACGGGAAACGGTCATGTCATCGTCCTCTCGGAGGTCGAGGCGAGACTGCAAGACTAGGAACTCGTTGGTGTACTCATCGACAGATAATTTGTCTTGACATAAATTATGAAACCTACGATACAGGGTTTGCATGTAGTCAGACGGAACATATCTCTTACGCAGTTGAGTTTTAAAGTCGTTCCATGTTGTGATCGGGGGCATACCAAAATTGAACCTCGACCGTTCTAGTTGTCCCCACCAAACTAACGCGGATCCTTTAAGCCTGAGCGTGGCATACTCAACTTGCCTAGCTTGGGGCAATTGCTTCCAAGCCAGGAAACGATCCATCCGTTCACACCATTCGAGGCAACTCTCGGGCTATATTCGCCCTTCGAAATCACCCATGTCCAACTTGATTCCCACATCCCAACGAGGTTGGTAACATGGATCGTTGTGTGCATCCGGATCGGGGTGTGCAAGTTCCCGAGGTTTATGGTCAGGGTCGTTTTCGGCCAACGGGGCAGGTGTGCGGTTGGCGTGCAAGGTTCCCTCAATATTGTTAACCGACGTGCGGAGTCCGTTCATGATATGTGTGACATTACCCATACCGGTGGTGAGCGTCTCAACGGTTTTCATCAAATCACTCATGCGTCGAGCCAAATCTCTGAAACTATTTTCCAACTGGTCAACCCGTTTCTCCATCGAGGAAATTTCTTCTTATTCCTAAAAAGATATAAAATTTTATTATATTTTATTTTAAAAGAAAGATTTCCCGAGTGGGAGTAAAATACTTAAATAAAACCCTTTTTTTTTTGAAAGACAAAAAAAAAAGTTAAATTCCTTTTTTTATAAAAAAAATAGATTCGTCGGATCGACCGATCCACAGTAGAAGTGAATCGAATGGCTCTGATACCAAACTGATGTAGAGTCAGATTAGAGATTTATAATTAAACATTTTAAGCAAATATGTAAATTTTAGTTTTTTAAAAGAAAAACAACTGGGATTTTGAAAATAATTTGAGGTTTTAGTTCGAAAAAGGGGTCGAGCGACCAAATCAAATGTTCGCGTGCGTATGTTCAACGACGTCGCTCTGAGCTTTGAGAAGTTCGTTAAACTCGTTCGAGTGAAACTCCTACGCGTTTTAAGGTTTCAAATCTTCCGCGAAATCTTTACGATCACTGGCCAATTTACAAGCAATAATTTATGAAATAACGATATTATCAGTAGAAGAACGCAACGGCAAGCCCAAATTATTTAAGCAAAGCATAAATTTATACTAAAAGGCAAGGAGCAGCGAGTATACCCCAAATGATTTGGCATCGGAATTGTGACCCCTCCAAACTGTGACACACGGGCCAGAACACACAGGCAGCAAACGCGGTAGTCGGGTCTAGCAACCGGAGGAGAAGCTTGCAGTCGACTGTGCTAAACGGATCCGGGACGCAGGAGAAAGGGTTTTCCGGAGTCGACGACGCTCGGCAAATTCTGCTACCAACAGTCGTGTTGTCGCAGGGCGAAGACTTGCGGGAAGATGTCGCCGGTAGCGGTGCGGGAGGCCCCGGGAGATGGTCTCGCGGTGACACCGGGAGCGGACGAAGAAGACGACGTCGAGCAGAGCTTGCGGGAGCGGAATCGGCGTCGTCTGGCGGAACAGCGGCGGTGCGGGATTTGATGCGACCGGTGAGGGCAGAGAACGATTTAATTTTGTTCTTTGTCTTTACGTGTTCCTCCTTTTTTTGCTTTGAAACCATCCATTTATAAAACATCATTTTGTATTTTAGACATGAAATTTCCTTTTGTTTTTTCTAAGTTTGTAGAATGAGATCTCCATAATATATTTCCTAATTGCTTCTAATTTGAAATTTGAAATTTAAATTTACGTTTACTTAAAAGGCTTGGGCTTGCCGTTATCGTCCTACTACTAATAATACCGTACCATTTTATTCAGGGTCTCAATGGCCGGTCAAACCACGGAGCCAACGAACGGGAGGAGAAAACCATGAAATAAAATGCGCGGGAAACATAATAATAAGATACAGAAAAAACTTTGATGCACTAGGGTGATTTACGGGTTGCATCAAAGTGTCTGAAGTCAAATTGGATTAGTACCTCGGAGAATTTCTTAAACCAAGCTCGTGAAGATTTTTAATCCATAAATAGATGTTCAACTTGCACACTTTTCCACCTCCATGAGCAACATTCCCCTGAGGCTGCTCTATGTTTACAGTTTGTTTTTCATTATGTAGGGGCATCGAGCACCAGGTCTAGTAATTGGTATTATTATTATTGTTTGTCTTTTATTATGTTTAAGGAATATATAAGGGCATATATGAGGTTAATGCTCCGTGTATTAAGGTTCCGTTGTATCCGCCACCACCATCATCTCTGCCTCTGACCACCACTCTGGTCATCTCTTTGAGTAGGCCCATAACAACTTTGGTATTATAGCTTCTCCTTCCTCTCTTTTCTCTTATACTTCCACTGCGAATCATGCCCCGTCAAGTTTGGTCCGTTGTTTTCTCATTCCAGCCAAGTTCCACTCGTTATTCGTTGTTCTAGAACGCACACTTCTGTTGTCCATATTCCAGCCGCGGCATCCTTCTTTCAGCCGAGCCATACTCTCTGATTCCAGACCACTTCTCTATCATCGGCGCCTCCAAACAGAAGAGACGCAACTCCTTCTACGACAAGCCTCGGTATCCTCTCCCGTGTAGCCTACCCGATCAACGCCTCTCTGTGATCAACTTTCCCTGTCAAAGAAGACGTCGCATGTTGTGTCGTCCTCTATCGAAGCTTTGTCCGACTGTGGCTCCTTTCCACGTACAGGCGCATGCCTCTTCTTCTTCCGCCAGACGCAGTTCTCCTGCAGCATACCGCTACAGTCACAAAAGTTGGCAGACCTCCAACTCATGTAGCACTCTGCCTTCTGATCTAATCCCATCAAGCTGCTTGTTGATCCCTTGATCCCCACACCGCCGATTTCGGTCCCCACACTCACACGCCCCTTCTCACACCATTTCACATCTTTGTTTTCCTTTTATTATTATTTTCCTTCCTATATCTGGCTGCCTATTCACATTTAAGCCCCCATGCAGAGCAACCTTCTTTCTTAGCCATGTGCGAATCTTTTCCCTCGAGCCCTGCGCAGCAACATATCCTGACCCTATAATATTATACATTATTAAAGTTATTTTTAATTGATTAATCATTCCTTGATTAATTAGTTATTAATAATTCAATCACTAATTAATTCTTAAGTGAATTACTTATGGGGAACATCAAACTTAGTGTTGCAGATGAGGCCGCCATCGGTTCGATGTTACAAGAATTTACGACCTCCATGGATGCACGCCTTCGGGGCGCCGAAGCACG
The DNA here is from genome assembly GCA_039583875.1 of Platanthera guangdongensis. Classification (NCBI taxonomy): domain Eukaryota; kingdom Viridiplantae; phylum Streptophyta; class Magnoliopsida; order Asparagales; family Orchidaceae; genus Platanthera; species Platanthera guangdongensis. The sequence continues at coordinate 32,786,718 of CM077147.1, forward strand.
TTGTCAGGACGCCATGACCAAGCTCCTCCACAAGTTTGATAATTTGATAGCCACTTTTTCGCCGATGTTTCCACCTTCCACATCGCCGCTTCCCCTCGTGAAGTCACCATCTTCGCCGGTCGTTGAGGTGCCACCGCTCTTCCTAGCGTGTGCCCCTCCTCCATCACCTCCTGTGGTGGTGCCTCCCCACCTTGGGCCACCTTTGTCAGTCACCGTTACTGTCATTCTGCCGCCTCTGCTGGCACCCTCTCTGCCGACCCTGACGGACTCGTTTCTGCCTTCAGCCACATTCCTGCCTCTTTTGCCCGTCTTACCTCTAGCCCCGCTCATGTCGGCCCCTGCTTTACCGGGCCCCATGGATCCCTTCCTCAACCGGCCGATCCCAGGTCGGCGCCGCTATTTCTGCCTGACAATGCTCCCTTTCCGCCTGTGCTATGGTTGTTCCGCTCGTTCATAACTGTTGAGAACCAAGGTCCAGCGGGATTGGGTGTGTGTGGGACCGCATATTTGGGCTTCCCCATCGCGTTCCAGGTCTGGGTGTTGACCCCGGTGGGCCCCCCGTGTGGCGGAATATCCCCGCCATCCCGTGGATGGATTAGTCCCACATTGCCTGCAGCGGGTGGTCCTTGGTGTTTATGTACCCCCGTCCCCCCTTACCATTACCTCGGGGTTTTGGGAAGATGTGTGGTGACGGGTGGTTTCCACATGGTATCAGAGCCATCCCGCTGCGGGGGTGTGTTGAGAACCAAGGTCCAGCGGGATTGGGTGTGTGTGGGACCGCATATTTGGGCTTCCCCATCGCGTTCCAGGTCTGGGTGTTGACCCCGGTGGGCCCCCCGTGTGGCGGAATATCCCCGCCATCCCGTGGATGGATTAGTCCCACATTGCCTGCAGCGGGTGGTCCTTGGTGTTTATGTACCCCCGTCCCCCCTTACCATTACCTCGGGGTTTTGGGAAGATGTGTGGTGACGGGTGGTTTCCACAATAACCATCGTTTCTACCTCAGTCTCCGTTACTGCGACACAATACCAAAAAAAAATTTTGGGCGACATTAAAGAGCCGGACGATCATGCAATAGAAGTCTCGTTAAAGCTTTAGGGCAAGCTCGATTTGAAGGTCAGGAGAGATGTTGTGTTGCGTCCCCATTTATCTAGTTGATTATGATTATCTCTATTATGTAGGTGTCTTCATTATATAGGTATTATCATATTATCGTTGTGTAGGGGCCTCGAGCACCGGGTCTAGTAATAGGTATTATTATTGTTCGTCTTTTATTATGTTGTAGCCTATATAAAGACATGTAAGGTTGTGTGGGGGGAATAAGAAGAAGTTCTATTTCCTGTCTATTGTGTGAGATCGTTGGTGGTTCTCTCCTCTAATGAGCAACCCCGCTTAGGAAGTCATGGTTAAGGCTCCGTTGTATACTCCACCACCATCTCTGCCTCTGACCACTACTCTGTCCACCGCTCTGAGTAGGCCGATAACACAGTCTTCTATAGGTCTCCATATAGAAATTCATATGACATCAAGTTGATAGAGGGGCCAACCCTTATTTACTACAATAGAGATCAAAAGGCCGACTGAATTTAGCTGAGCTACTAAAGAAAAGGTTTTGAAGAAATCAACACCCTATGCATATATGTAACACTGGGCCACAAACCGTGTCTTGGCTCTTTCAAAAGTACCATCAAGTAGATATTTGACCGTGAAGACCCATCAGCACTCAATTGTCTCTGAAGCTGGTAGCAAAGGCGCAAGATCCTAAGTATTTCTGGATTTCAAGGTGTCCATTTCATCCTGCATGGACGCTTTTCCAGCAGGTTGAGTCATGGCCACATCAACTGTCTTGTGTAAAATAATAGATGATAAAGCTGTAGTGAAAACTTTCATGACAAGATTGAGGTGGTCATTAGACTTAGTGTTTGCAATGAAGAAATAGGTAAAGAAGGAGAAATACCATGTTAGTAATTTGCAGAGATGGATTTTTCAGGGTGGGAGATAAACCAGCAGGAAACGGATGCTTGTGTTTTCTCTCCTAGACTTGCAGAGGTGGATCAGTAACTGTAATTGCCTCAGGGAAAACATGATTAGTTGTGGGAAATTCTCTGGAGAGAAAAGACAGGTCCTCGATAAAAGTGACATACACTGACATAATTGATTTTGGTAATGAATCGTAGCACTTCATGTCTGTGAATAACTAAGAACAATAAATTAAACAACACGAGGAGTAAACTTATCAAAACTAGAGTGCAAATCGTGCACGAAACGAAGAGAGCTAATTCTTCGGTGGAAGGGAAATTGGTGATTTGTGTGGAAAAAGAAGCTAATGCGATATTTTATTATCATCACGAACTGGGGATGTCATGTGATTAATTAGGTAATTAGGTGCCAAATTGCATCTGGCCAAAAATTTTTGGGAGCATTTATGTTGAGAAGAAGGGTGCGAGCAATATCAAGTAAATGGATTTTTTCGTTCTTCAATGGTGTGAGCGAAATAAGTTTGATGTCAAATTCCATGAGAAATACAAAATATTTGAAAATCATATTTCATATATTCTAGAGCATTATCGGTGCATATCAGATGAAGAGTGGGTGAAAATTGAATTTTTATTTCATTATAAAAAAGTTGGAAGACATGAAGCCATCAATGCGATCTTTTTGCAAATATATTCATGTGGTCCTGGACCAATCATCAATACAAAATGCAAAATATCTGACATCAGAGAGGTGGACTACTATAATAACTCTAACCTTAAGAAAGAACTAAGAAAAATGACTTTGGCTAGGTATAATGATATGGGGAGAAAACACCAACCTATGATGTTTGTAATGTTTGCAGCCTTGCAAGTCTCACACTGAAAGGACTAGCCAGAACTAAAAGGAAACGAACTCTTGAGTGTCTTGATAAGTGGTTGCCCAAGTCAAAGGTGTCACTGTTAAAAGGATGTCGAGGAGGACACCAAGGCTACAACGGATGACAATCTTCTAGTCTGTCGGTAGTTTACGTCATCTCCTCTTGCATGTCTCTCATCAATCGTCTTTCTCATAATGAGATCTTGCGTGGAATAAGAATAACGATAACATGTTACATTGCAGTGTAAGGACCTTGTCACATTACTAACATGCGCAAAATCTAATGGAAGTTTGGTGGCATAAATGTCAAAGGCCTAAGAGTTATAATATCGCCAACTCCAATAACTGATGAAGTGAAATCGTCTGCAAGCATTACTGGAAGATGTTCACAGGAAGCGGTAATCGCTGAACAACATTCTGTCATGTGAGATATGTGTCGAGGCTCCAAAATTAAGTATCTAAGTAGAGAAGTTTCCCGTTATAAAGCAATAAGCAAAACTACCAGTTTAACATTTTGCTATGGTGTGTAAGAGAAATAAGTTTGATGTCAAATTCCATGAGAAACAAAAAATACTTGAAAATCATATTGCATATATTCTAGATCATTGTCGGTGCGTATCAGATGAAGAGTGGGTGAAAATTGAATTTTTATTTCATTATAAAAAAGTTGGAAGACATGAAGCCATCAATGATATCTTTTTGCAAATATATTCATGTGGGCCTGGACCAATTGATATACAAAATGCAAAATATTTGACATTAGAGAGGTGGAATTCTATAATAACTCCAAACATAAGAAAGAACTGAGAAAAATGACTTTGTGTACGTATAATGATATGGGGAGAAAACACCAACCTATGATGTTTGTCATGTTTGCAGGTCTCACACTGAAAGGACTAGCCAGAATTAGAAGGAAACAGACTCTTGAGTGTCTTGATAAATGGTTGCCCGAGTCGAAGGTGTCACGGTTAAAAGGATGCCGAGGAGGACGCTAAGGCTACAACAGATGACAATCTTCTAGTCTTTGGTAGTATAGGTCATCTCCTCTTTCATATCCCTCACCAATCGTCTTTCTCATAATGAGATCTTGCGTGGAATAAGAATAACGATAAAATGTTACATTGCAGTGTAAGGAACTTGTCAATTTACTAACATGCGCAAGATCTAATGGAAGTTTGGGAGCATAAATGTCAAAGGCCTAAGAGTTATAATATCACCAACTCCAATAACTGATGAAGTGGAATCGTCTGCAAGCATTACTGGAGGATGTTCACTAGAAGCGGTAATCGCTGAACAACATTCTGTCACGTGATATATGTGTCGAGGCCCCAAAATTAAGTATCTAAGTAGAGAAGTTTCCCGTTATAAAGCAATAAGCAAAACTACCAGTTTGTCAAGCAACAGTTGAATGGAGATGGGTAGTTTGGGAAGACTCTTGTGTTCGGATGAGCCTTTCAAGTCGTTTCATATCTACAACACTTTGAGTAGAAGTTTTTGTGGAAGTCTTACATGGAGACTTAGAAAAAAATTTCAAAGACCAACTGTGAAGCTTTGTTTCTCATCATGAGATATAAAATTGTGTGGCTTGTTTGAACATGATGAACACATTGATGCATGTTAAGTGCTAGATTTAGGGCATGTTTGTTTTTACTACTTCTGATTTTCATCTCTATTATGGAGTGTTATATTTCTAGGGTTTGAGTCTTGTTATATTGATAGCGACCTACATTGTTTCTCTATTACACTAATTTTCCATATTGAAAAACCTATGCCACTGCCCGTGGGCAGTCTTTGGGGTGACCCATACTTTGTGTCGTTTTATGATTCGGCATTGTTTATTCTTCTTTGGTGCTCGATTATCCATAACAACTGATTAAGGATAACATTTTATTTGCCCAATGTCCCTTTGCTCCTAACTTTTAATTATTCAATTTTGTAGCTTACACTATTCCTTCATTTGCAGTACAAACTTTCTTGCAGTTTTGGGCACTCCAGGCATAGATGCAAGCAAAACAACAAGCAACCATGTTATTGAAGTGCGTCAAACACTAGGTATTGAAGCTGCGAGGCAGACTATTATTAACGAAATTAAAGATATTCTGGCTCAACATCATATGAGCATTGACGTCCGCCATATGATGCTCCTTGCTGATTTAATGACTTACAAAGTAAGCACCGTAACATGATTATGAAGAACTTAAGCCGTACCCTTCTAGCTCTTGTACTGCTAGTACTTGAGAAGGCGGCATTGATGCTCAGTAATATCTGATATATACCTCCATTTCCTGACTAAATTCCATTACTTTCAACAGGGAGAGGTGCTTGGTATGACAAGATTTGGGCTCACAAAAATGAAAAGTAGTGTTTTGATGTTGGCATCATTCGAGAAAACGGCGGAGCATTTGTTCAATGGGTCATACAGTGGCAGGGATGACCATATCGAGGGTGTGAGTGAGTGCATCATAATGGGCATTCCTATGCAGCTCGGCACCGGAATACTTAAACTCAGACAGAGGTAGTTTTAAAAGTATATTTTGCGTATTGTCAACTATCCTTCATCATCATAACTATTTGTTTTACATTTTATATATTTCCCTTTATGCTATACATGGTTTCTGTTTGTTGCATGTTTCCTTATGTTCAGACCAACATAAATAAGGACTTGTTGGTCCATTAATTCTCTCCTTGGGGTATTTCTGGCATGCATTGGTCTCAGATTCCCTAGAGTCATGGGAAGTTTACTCAGTGAAAATGTTCTTTTGCTCTCCTCTCCTCCACTTTCTCCTCTTTGTGGCCTATATTTTTTATTTGAGCTTCCAATTATCGGCGGGTGCACGGTCGTGAGTGGGAGTTGGCCCTAAGAGGATCTTCTCAGCCCTTCCTTGATTAGCCTTCCCAATGATGGTGGACAACGGAAGCCGAGCTCGATCAAAAGAGAGGACCCTTGCTCAACCCTAACCTTAACTCTAACTTGACAAAATGGAAAGAATAGGAAATTAAGAGAGACAAAAAAGATAATTTCATTTCATACTCTACAATACTCTTTGCTCGTGTATATATAGTTTGAGTGGAAGGTTCTTAAAATATTACATTCATGCCCCTCACCTGAGGTACAAGATACACGAGAAATATAGTATCGTCAAAAATATAAAAGACTGTGAGGATTAAAGATACGGACACTTGTGGCCACTCATCGTCACCCTCTTTGATTGCCCATAACATCTCCTTCCTCATACATATCAAGCTTGAATGGGAAAGGTTGTGGGGCTCTAGCCGTACTTGCATCCACATTCTCCTCCATAGGATTGTTAACATCTAGACAAAAGAGACGCTTGCACTTGAGTCACATTGTATATGGCTCGTCGCAGTTGAAACAAAATCCATGTGCACATTATTCTACTATTCCCGCTTGTGTTAGGCACTTGATGGCTAGGGTGCTGCTGGAATCCTTGACCTTGGGTGCAATTGAAAAGGTAATGGGGTGAGAAGAAAGAGCGTTCTTCTAATAAATGCCTTTGTTCCCGTTTGATAGTTGTTTGGTTGTCCATGAGGAGACATTTCTCACAAATATGTGTCAGATTCATGGTAATGTTGAGGTCCCGTTGTGCTTTGAATTCGGTGTAGAGAAACAGTCAATCATGTAGCTTGACGGTGAATATTTGTACTTGATGTCAGTAGAATCAAAGGGACAACGGCGAATAACATCTGAAATCTCTCCAAATGATCATCCACAGACCCCATTTATTTTAGGAAGACGAAATCGCCCAATGGATTGTTGTGTAGTAGTTCAGAGTACATATATCACTAGTGTTTGAAGGTTTCCCACTGAAGATTGGTCGGCGACAAGCCCATGAGGTGGAATGTTGTCAACTCTATCTGATCCTCCAATGACGTGAACGGTTGGCAAAGTATTCACACATGTGAGCAAAGACATGAGGTCTCTTTTCCCCTTGAAGGGGAAAATCCAGCTACACATAACCACTGTTTTAAATGTCCTCTGACATGTCTGCCGACATTTAGTTTTTGAGGGTAAAACGACATTTTTTCAGAAAAAATTGATTGTGCTTTTGTAAAATATAGGACGATATATCCGATTTTTTTCAATATATTGGCTGACACGACTTTTAAACGTATCATCCGTTATTTTATTTATGTTTTGTTTGCAGTCTAGTAGTATATATTAGAGGAATCAAAAGTTGTGATCTTATTGGGTTTGTCCCCTCTATATATGGACACAAGGTGTAACAAAAATAATACATATGACAAATTGTAAAATACATTTTGTAACACTCCCCCTCAAGTTGGGCGTGAGATGTTGATCATACCTAACTTGACAACAATTCTTCCAAAGGTATTTCCACTTAGGCCTTTCATGAGAATATCAGCAAGTTGTCTGTCTAAGGGAACTAAGGGGGTACACATAAGCTCCTTTTCAATATTCTCCTTGATGAAATGACGATCTACCTCAATATGCTTTGTATGATCATGTTGGATTGGGCTGTAAGCGATGCTGATGGCAATCTTGTTATACCAGTATAACCGGATAATCTCATCTTCAGAGAGACCCAGGTCACTTAGCAACGACCGCAACCATAGACCTTCACAAACACCCTGAGCCATAGCCCGAAACTCTGTTTTAGCACTTGATCTCGCCACGACCTGTTGTTTTTTTACTTCTCTATGTAACAAGATTTCCACCCACAAGAGAACAATACCCTAAGGTAGATCGTCGATCGTCGACAGAACCGGCCCAATCAACATCGGTGTAGACCTCAATATTTAGAGCTGAATTGGCGGAAAACAATATTTCACTCTCAGGTGAGGACTTGAGATATCTGATGATTCTGTTGGCAGCATCAGCATGATGAGTCTTCAGAGCATGCATAAATTGGTTGATAACGCTCACAGCATAAGCTATATCTGGACGGGTATGAGCCAAGTAGATCAGTCTCCGTACAAGCCTCTAGAATTCAGGAATGTTCTCAATCTCCTTCCCATCATCACGGCTCATTCTGTGATTTGCTTCAATAGGAGTGTCCGCTGGTCGGCAACTACTCATGTCAATCTTCTCAAGAAGATCCAGAGTATACTTCTTCTGAGAGATAAAGATCTCATGCTTGGACCTTGTCACTTCAATACCCAAAAATATTTGAGAGCACCCAGGTCCTTGACCTCAAACTCAGAAGCCAACTTTTGTTTTAAAAGTTTGATTTCTTCCACTTCATCGCTTGTGATAACGATGACATCAACATAAACAATGAGAGCTGTAAGTTTATCGGTCCTGTGCTTGATGAACATAGTATGATCGGCATTGCCCTGGTGATACCCAAAATACAACATGGCTTTGTGAAACCTCTCAAACCAAGCTCTTGGAGACTGTTTCAGTCCATACAGGGCTTTCTTTAACTTGCAGACGTGTCCCACTGAGCTTTTGGGAGTAAGGCCTGGTAGGAGAGACATATAAACTTCCTCATCCAGATTTATATGGAGGAAGGCATTTTTTACATCAAGTTGTCAAAAGTCCAACCCTTTACAAGCAGCACCGAATATAAGGACTCTGATGGTGTTCATGTTTGCTACAGGAGCAAACGTTTCCTGATAGTCAATTCCAAGAGTTTGAGTGTACCCTCTTGCCACCAACCTTGCTTTGCACCTTTCAACCACACCCTGAGAATTTTGTTTGACTGTGAACACCCATTTGCACTTAACCGGTTTCTTCCCGGGGGAAGAGGCACTAAATTTCATGTGTTGTTCTTTTCAAGCGCAGTCATTTCTTCAAACATCGCTTCTCTCCACACGGGAATCTCCAGGGCACTCTGCCAAGATGGTGGTATAGATATGAACGCAAGGGAAAACACAAAGGTCTTATGGGATGTGGAGAAAGAGTCATAAGAAACATAATTAGAAAGAGGATGTTGAGTGCAGGACCGGATACCTTTTCGGAGTACAATTAGAAGCTCAGAAGGCCCTGAGTTCGGGTCCAACGATTGTTCTGGTAGCAGGTCAGTGTGTCGTTAGGCCTCTTTCTTCGTCGAGTGTACACCTGCAAAATAAGAGCAGTAGGAGGAATAGTAGTATGGACAAGAATATCACTCGCTTCCGATGGTAGAAGCTCCCCCTGAAGTAGGGGTGCGCATAAAGCCCAGCGGGCCCGGGCTTTTCCGAACCGGGCCCGGGCCGGGCTTAATAATGTAACCGGGCCGGGCCGGGCTATGCTCCCTGGGGGGGGCCTGGTAAGGCCCCCCAGGCCGGCCCGATTTTTTTAAAAAAAAATTTGTTTTTTTTTAATTCATAAAAAAAAATCAAGTTTTGATTTTAAAAAAAAAATGGAGTTTTTTATTTACAAAAAAAATAAAAAAAAAACACAATATCGCAATATTAAAAAATAAAATTTTTATTAATGTAACGAAATTATACAAATTTAAAAATGTGCAAATATACAAAAATTTGGAAATTCTAAATTATTAAAAATTACAAATGACAAATTCTAAATTATTAAAAATTACAAAATTACAAATGACAAAAATACAAGAAGTTGTCTAGTTTAAGTTGATCGCGTCCATCTCGTCTTTCATGTCCGACGAGCTATCCTCGATCGCTGAAATATGTTGCTTCCTCTTGATCGCATCCAAGTGGTCCTTGTAGCATATGCAGATCTCAAGCGATTCTTCGCTCAGTCGACTTCTCCGCTCGTTCAAAACCCTGTCACTAAGAGAAAAAGCAGACTCCGAAGCTACCGTGCTAGCTTGGATTGTTAGTAAATCTCAGGCCATATAAGTCATAATAGGATAGGTATTTACTTTACCTTTCCATCATTTTAAAATATCGAAATTTTCTAATTCGTCCGTGAACATAAAATCACGAAATTGTGTTTTTGTGTACAACCCTAATTCATTTAAACTACTAGATGTAGTGCGCGCTTTTTTCCTAGAGGCTAACTCTAACATTTTATTTTTAAAACTACTAGATATTTTTGGTTGCGACACATCCTCTCGGGGCTGCGATCCGTATAAATTATCGTAATAATTATAACATTCAGTAAAAATATTGTTAAAATTTAAAATACTTAGATTATCTAAATCTGAATCACTTAGATTTATGTCTATATTGTTATTTATTTTTTCAATAAAATTTTCTACGCCGTCTACGCAGAAAAGAAGATTCAAAGCGGCGGCGCATGAAAACATAACTGGGATTTCTCTATAATATTTTAAAAATTTTCTTTCCATTATTTCTGTTAATTCGCTTCATCCGGCATGTTGTTTAAAATAATTTAATTTTTGTGAAATATTAACAATATTTTCAATAACTAGCGGGCTAGTAGGATAATATACGCCCGATAAACTATTTGTCGCCGTATAAAAAACTTCTAATAAATCCATGTAATGTTCTAAAATTGTCCAATCGGACTCGGTTAATTCATGTTGACCTAACAAAGTATAAAATTTCATTAGTAGTGTTTTTTGGCGAATCGCTCATTTTAACATTATATACGTAGAGTTCCATCTAATTGACATGTCAAATAGAGGTTTCAAAAATTTTTGACCTTGCCCGGTTACGAATTTTTTAAAATCTTGACGTCGTTGTTTAGAACTATAAATAAATTGTAACATTAAACGTATTTTATTAGTGTATGGTTCCATATACGACAAACTATCTTGTACTACTAAATTTAAAACGTGACACGCGCAACGAGTATGAAAAAAAACGTCGTTTAACATAGGTTTCAAATCACGTTTTAACCACTCAATTGAGGTGGTATTATTTGTGGCGTTATCGAAAGAAATACTCATAATTTTATCTTTTATTTTAAATTCGCGCACACATTTTGAAATTATTTGATAAATCGTCTCACCGGTGTGCGGGACTTCAAAACTTTCAAAACAAATTATTCGCTTATTTAGATCACAGGAAACATGATCGATCCAGTGACACGTTATAGACATATACGATAATCCTAATTTTATACTACTTGTCCAAACGTCGCTCGTTAAACTCACTCGACCCTCAAATTTTTCAAAAAAATTAATTAAAATTTGTTTTGCTTGTAAATAATATTTAAGTGCGTTGCGCCTAATTGAAGATCGACTTACTTGGTGATATTTGGGTTGTAGCCCTTGGTGGATGTACTTGGTTTCTTCTTCGTTGTCGTAGTGGCTGAACGGCAACCCACGTCTGATGATGTTCTTCGCCTGCAGCTCCCGCTGCCGACCTTGATCGTACGTCCAGATTTGTCCGGATGCTGATAATTGCGCCTGGGTCGACTCGGGAGGAGCTTGTTTGGATGCGCAAGACTTAACGTGTCTTGCGAGTGTCGAGTTGCCAGCGATCGAAAGTAATTTCGAGCACTGTTTGCACCTCGCCTTTTGCTCCGCACCGACTTGCACTAAGTCGAAATATTTCCAAACCGGCGTCGTACGCTTGTGCTCCACCACTTCGTGAGCGACGGATGATGAAGAAGACGTCTGCGTTGACGACATATTCGAGAGAAATGAGAATAGAAATTAGAGAGAGAGGGTGGGGGATGAGGGGGTAGAAAAGGGAAAGGAGGGGGGGTTATAGATTTTTTAAAAAAAAAATTAAAAAAAAATATATTTTTAAAATTAAAAAATGGCTGCCAGCATGCCTATGTGGCATGCTGGCAGCCAACGACTCTTAGAGCCGTTGGTTGGAAACCAACGGCTCTAAGAGCCCGCCCGGGCTTAGCCCAGGCTTTTCCTGGCCCGGGCTAAGCCCGGTAACCGGGCTTTGCCCGGGCCGGGCACCGGGCCGGGCATTTGCCCTACAATGGGTCCCGGAAGGGCCCCATGGCCCGGCCCGGGCCCGAGGCGGGCTTGGCCCGGGACCGGGCCTATCGGGCTTTTCACCGGGCCGGGCCGGTCCGGCCCGGTGGGCCCGATTTTTTAGGACACCCCTACCCTGAAGTGAGGGATATGAAGTAGGAACATGCAGTGGTACAGCCGGTGAGGGCACAAACGAAGAGGGCAAAGAAGGTGAGTCACCTGGAGCGGGATAATAGGCCTCAGATTCACGAAACTTGACATTCATGGTAACGAAGACCCTCTTAGTAGGAGGATGAAACATTTGTTCCCTTTTTGAGTAGGAGAGGATCAAGTATGATGGGAGGAGGGTGATGGATGTGAACAAAACAAACACAACCAAATATCTTAGGAGAGAGTTGAGAGGAAGGAACATGTAAAGTCCCGAATGGAGTGGCATTCCCAAGAACACAAGAGGGCATGCGATTAATAAGATTCGCAGCCGTAAGGACAACATCACCCCAGTAATACTTGGGAAGACACATTGTTGCTAAGAGACAACGAGCCACTTCAAAAGGTGACGATTTTTACGCTCCGCAACCCCATTTTGAGCAGGAGAATAAGCACAAGTGGTTTGGTGTATAATGTCATGCTCGGCCAGAAACTCAGCAAAGTGGGAATCCAGATATTCACGAGCATTATCACCGCGGAGGAGCTGAATTTTATCATTGAACTGGGTGGATACCATGTTATAAAATGTTTTGAAGGTTCAGAAAATATCACTTTTCTTTCGCAGTAAATATAACCAGCTAGTGCAAGAGAAACAGTCAATAAACATAACAAACCAACCACAACCAGTAATAGAAGGGACGGGATAAGGTCCCCAAACATCAGAGCGAATCACATTAAAATGAGTTGAACTTGATAATGAAACATGATTAAAGGTAGTACGACAATGTTTGTTAATAGCACAAACATCACAAACAAAAGAAGTAAAAACAACAGCAGTCATAGCTGGTAACAAAAGCCTCATAACAGGGATAGATGGGTGTCTTAAATGATAATGCCAAGAATAGAGGTTGGGTGTGCTGGAGTGAAGGGCTAGAGAAGGTTCCACCGTGTTGGAGTCGAGCACGTACAGACCATTAACCAGGCTACCAGAGGCAATCACCGGCCCCGTCTTCAGGTCCTGAAATACACAGGAGGAAGGGTGAAAGGTTACTGAGCAGTTCATGAAATTAGTCAAATGGCTAATAGATAGCAAATTACGTGTGAAATTTGGAACATGCAAAACTGACGAAAAGGTGAGAGAGGAACAGGAGATGGAGCCCTTCCCGGCAATAGAGTAAAGAGAACCATCAGCAATGCTCACCTTATCACGACCAGAGAGAGGAGTATATGAGATAAAACCTGAGGCGGAGCCAGTCATATGATCGGTAGCTCCGGAGTCAATGATCCAATGAGCGGAAGGGTGAGAAGCAGCAAAGTGAGCGCTTGGGGTTCATGTGTGGGTATATGAAGACAACGCAGAAGACTTCGTAGAAAGACCCTGCATCATGCGGCGAAGAGCAAGGACTTCATCAGCCGAGAAAGCTCCAGGGAGGACAGAAGAATCAGCACCCGGCAGAGCAGGAGAAGTATCTGCAGCAGCATCAGTGAGATGGGACGAACGGGGAGGTGTGCGACCAGTGGGGCGGCTGAAGCCACGAACACCATGAGGAGGAGCCCCACCTCTCGATGGAGGGAAACCATGGAGTCAAAAGCATGTGTCTCTGGTATGACGGGTCTTCCCACAATAGTCACAGAGGAGATTGTCTTTATTCGTACCCTTCAGCTTAGAATCACAGGCAGGACGAGCCCCTAGCAAGGAAGGTGTACCGGCAGATAGAGCAGAACTATCAAGAGCAGGGTCGGGAAGAAGGGACTGACGACGATCAAACTCCTGTTGGACAATGCTATAAATCTCTGGAAGGGACGGTAACTGCACAAGCCCCAAAATCTGAACACTAATCTGATCCAAGTCCCGATGAAGACCATGAAGTAACTCAAAGGTCCGGTTGCGATCCTTCCGAGCACGGACCATAGCCTCATCAACAGGGCTAACAAAGGTGAGGAAATCGAAATGATCGTATTCCTGATACAACTAAGTGAACTCCAAATAGTAGGCGGGCGGGGGCGATTGCCCTGGCGGAGGAAGAATATTTTTTGTCTCAACTGGAAGATCTGGGCAGCATTTCCCTTGCGCGATTAAGCAGTCTCTGCACGCCGCCAAATATCAACAGCAGTGTCCAGAAATAAGTAGTGGCGAGCGATGGACTTCTGCATGGAATTCGTTATCCTTGACATGACTAAGGAATTTTCGGAATCCCATTGAGGCCAATCAGGGGCAGTCTTCTCTGGTTCCGTAGTTTGCCCAGTGAAATATCCAAAGAGGTGACGGCTCTTAAGAGCAAGTGTGATAGAGCGTGACCAGGACAGATAATTTGAATCATCTAATCGGATAGTGGTAATCTGCGGAGTATTGTGATCATGACTCCCGCGCAGATGACTTGTAGGAGGAGGAACCGGAGAGAAGCGGTGTTTAGGTAGTAGAATCACTAAACGTCGACATAGTAGCTCCAGAATAGAAATCCAGAGATCGCACGTCACACAAGGCCACAAGGGGAAACCAATTCCACCAAGCAACAATCCAATTAGGAGATAGGAGGAATAGAAATCAACTCCATCTGATAACAGGGCAACAAACCCTAGGAGACGGCGCCAGAAGGAAGGTTGACTTCACCACATATCCAGCGTCGGAAGAGGAAAGGGCTACAAACCCTAGGAAGCCCAACTAGGGCTGAGAAGGAAGCACTGGAACCGGCTGTGGAAGAGGCGTTGGAAGAGCGGGAGGTCGGTCGCGGGTTGACGCGGCCTGTGCGGCTGTCACGGGCGAGACGCGGGCTGCGGGCGAGTCGCGGGCTGCGAGCGAGACGCAGGCGTGGCTGTCGCGGGCGAGACGCATGCGAGATAGATGCGGGAGAGCAGAAAGCAACGCGACTGTCGCGGGAAAGACACGGGCGAGACAGATGCGGGAGAGCTGCGAGCGGGAGAACGGGAGCGGCTAGGTCATGCGTGGCTCTGATACCATGTTAGAGGAATCAAAATTTGTGATTCTATTGAGTTTGTCCCCTCTATATATGGAGGCGGGCACAAGGTGTAACAAAAGTAATACATATGCAAATTGTAAAATACATATTGTAACAGTATATGTCTGAATCACATGTATATACTATATATTATGCATGTTTTATTCAATTAGATTATTGTTTCGTTCTTTTAATGTGTTATTCTTATAATCAATTTTTTATAGTTATTTCACACTATAATTTTCTTATTTCTTATCACAGAATGCGAAAAAGTTCAACATAATTATTAGTTGTTATTTATGTGATTTCAACATAAACTTACTAAGCATGAAAAGACTTATAATCAATCAAGGATATTTACCTTTTATATCTTTTTATGTACTAGCCAAATAAATTTTTTATATAATATTAAAAATATTTTACATTGTGCTGATTTATGTTTGTTATAATATTTTACTTTGGATTTTTTTTCAAATTTATTTCGGGATATACATGACTTATTGTTCGTTCAGTCGCTATGTTAATTTTTTTCTTTTAGAACATATAATTATACTTAATATACACAATAATTATAATAATAATAAATTTTATTTATACTATAGAGAAATCCGATATTTTAAAATATCTCTGACATGTCTCCGACTTCCGACATTTAAGAAGTCAATCTGACATGTCGCCGATATCCGATATTTTTATAGCCTTGCACGTAACACGGGACGCTAACTCCTACGGACCTACTATCGTAGGGTTTGAAGCATACGACATACTGTGGCCCGCTCTGATTGGAGCTTGTCACGGGTTGGTATGCGGTATACCGACCGGGGTATCAGGTACATGTCATCAATGTGGATGGTCAGGGTTTTGATGGCAGTGGCATTGACGGTTATTGTTGAACTGTCTGGGCTGCTTGGTCTGCTATCATTTTTTGTACTACTTGACATGTGTGAGTGTAAGACCACCTTCATCCCTTCATGATACCCTCGCTTGGGTGATGTTCAAAGGTGGTCGATCGATGAGAGGATTGATTTGAAATGCCGAGCACTTGGATGGCAGGGGAAGAAGTGGAGAAGCATTGTAGGAGAAAGACCAAAGAGAGTGATGTATGGTGCTATTGGCGAGAGCCCGTCCACTGTATGTAGGGATTGGCCACCTGCTGGAAGAGTGGTGTCGGTAGTGTCTATTTTTGAGTGTACTGTCATTGTCTGGTAGGGGCAGCGGATGAACAAGAGTTGCAGAGCGTAGCATGATCGACTGGAACAGGAATTGAACAGAGACAGCATGTGATAGATATGCGGAGAAGTACAAATTACATGACTTTCTGCCGGCCAAGGGTGTGTCAGTCATAAGAGATTGAAGGTGTCATGGAAAGAGCTGTCAATATCGCATGCGGATGAGTCAAGCGTTTGCTGTAAATTTGACAGATGCTTCAACAAACCCACTGCTTCAGGAGAATGGATATTTGGACGTGGTCAGCTGCATTGTTTAAAGGAGGACATAGATTATTATACCAAGTTGATATGAGCATTTGATTGTGAACGGGCGCGCGGTTGCATGAGGATGAAGTCCCAGAGAGGATCCTCTCGGCCCTTCCTTAACATAACATTTTCAATGGTGGGGGACAATCGAAGCCGATCTCTACCGAGAAAGAGGAAGAGGGGAGCATTGTTTGACCCTAAAAAGACAATTTCAATGCATTCCCTGCAATAACCCTTTAGTCACACATAGATATCTTATTATATATAGATATTCCATCTTGGTACAGTGGGTATGTCCGTAGCAGCGTGATGGAATATCTTTATATAATAAGATATATATATATATATATATATATATATATATATATATATATATATATATATATATATATATTGTTAATATTATATATTGTAAAAGCATTCTTTATTGTTTTAGGTTTAGTCCCACACCGCCTGTGGTGTTTTCTCCTTCTCCTATATGTAGACCCCAAGGGTCCTTGTTTTACACATGAATACCAAAGCTATTGCTATTTCTAACATGGTATCAAAGCAAGTTTAATTTTTCGCGCTCGCCTCTTTGCTCGCGCCTCTGCCAGCCAGTCCGTCGTGCACCTCAGTCCTCCCGTCTGTCCCTACTGCCCGCTCAGTCCGCTCGCCTTACCACTCAGTCCGCCACCTCCCCAGCAGTCCGCCACCTCCCCAGCCCGCCCGTCCGCCCCCAGCTCGCCAGCCAGTCCGCCCGTCCGCCAGTCCGCCCCTCAGCTCGCCACTCCAGCCCGCCCGTCCGCCCCCTCCAGCCCACCAGTCCACCCCCTTCGCACCCCAGTCCGCCAGCTCGCAACCCCAGTCCGCTTCACCCAGTCCGCCCCAGCCCGCCCGTCCGCCAGTCCGCCACCAGCTCGCAACCACAGTCCGCCAGTCCGCTTCCCCCAGTCCGCCAGTCCGCTTCCCCCAGTCCGCCAGTCCGCCACCAGCTCGCAACCACAGTCCGCCAGTCCGCTTCCCCCAGCCCGCCAGTCCGCCTCTCCGCAGTCCGCCAGTCTGCTTCCCCCAGCCCGCCAGTCCGCCTCTACTCAGTCTGCCAGTCCGCTTCCCCCAGCCCGCCCGTCCGCCTCTGCTCAGCTCGCTTTCCACCACTTCTTTGCGACTCCATGGCTGCTCCTCTGATCTCGCCTCCGCTGAAGGCCACGTCCTTCCAGCTCGCCGGCGCTAGCGACTGGCCTGACTGGGCCCTTACCGTTGAGGCCGCTCTCTCCTCCCGTGATCTTTGGGATCACATCATCGGTGCGCCTCCTGCCCCTGCCGCCAAGCCCGCCACCGCAACCGGTTCCGCCACACCTTCTGTCGACGCCGCCTCTCCCGATGCCTTCACTCTTTGGCATCGGCGCGATCATGCTATCCGGGCTTACCTCCTGGAGTCCGTTGCTCGCCCGCTTCTCACGTCTATCGGCCGCCTTCCTTCCGCACGTGCCATGTGGGAATATCTCTGTGACCGCTTCGTTCCCCGTGGTGGAGCTCGGCGTCACCGTCTTATCTGCGATTCTCAGGCTGCCCGCCAAGACGGTCGCTCCATTCAGGACTTCTTCACTATGATGAGTGCCTACTGGCACGAACTGGACTCTCTGATTCCATTACCCTGCGGTTGTCCTCGCTCATTGGAATTTCAGCGCCACTTCTCCGAGGGCCATCTTCATCAGTTTCTGGCTGCTCTGCGTCCTGAGTTTTCTCTTCTTGCCGCTCAGCTCCTTCACCGGGTCCCGCTTCCTACTCTGGATGATGCCCTGATTGCTCTGCTCGATGAGGAGACTCGTCTCCGACCTCCCGTGGCTCTCCCGCCCCCTTTCCCACTTGATAATGCTCTTGCCGTTCCTCCGCGTCCCAGTGCTGTTACCTGTCACTACTGCAAGAAGGTGGGGCACATGAAGTCTGCTTGCCCTATTCGTCCCCCTCGGTCTGATGCACACCGCGCTTCTGACCATCGCCGTGACGGCCGTGGTCGGGGACGCGATCGTGGTCCCGGCTCTCACCCCACTGCTGCTGCTGCTACCGATCCTCTGCAACGCTTAGAGGATCTGATCCTCCGGTCTCCGCTATTTCAGTCTGCCTCCTCTGCCAGCTCCTCTGCGGAACACAGTCTCTCAGCTGCTTCTGGTACTGTTGCTGCTCGACTTCCTCCGACTGCACCTTGGTATTTCGACTCTGGGGCCTCCTGCCACCTCACCTCCGACTCCCGCACCCTCACCAACTGCACCTCCTCCCCCACTTCTCTTCAGGTCACCACTGCTGATGGGGGCTCTCTCCCTATTCTGCGCTCTGGCTCCATCACCCTGACTTCTGCCCCTCTTGGACGCCTTACTCTCTCCAACGTCCATCATGCCCCTCGGCTACATATGAACTTCATTTCTGTCAGCTCCCTCTGTGATCTCGGTCTAACAGTTTTATTCTCTTCTTCTGATTGTGTTGTGCAGGATTCCCGGACAGCTCAGAGGATTGGACGGGGTCGTAGGGCTGGTGGCCTGTATCAGCTGGAGTATCTTCATGTCCCCCCCCCCCACCAACCTCCGCTTCGGCCCTCTCTGTTGTCTCTGATGCCGACTTGTGGCACAGACGTTTAGGACATCTGTCTACTGATCGACTCCGAAGTATTATCCGCTCTGGAGTTTTGGGTCGTGTCTCCCCTTCCCCCCTCTCTGTTTGTACCGGCTGTCGTTTGTCAAAGCACCTTGCTCTACCATTTACAAGTAGTGCTTCTCAAACGACAGCCCCTTTTGATTTAGTTCACTCTGATATTTGGGGCCCCGCGCCACTTGCTTATCATTCTGGCTATCTTTATTATGTTAGTTTTATTGATGATTTTTCCCGTTGTGCTTGGGTTTATCTCTTTCGCACTCGTTCTGATGTACCCGCTGCGTATCGCACGTTCACCGCTATGCTTCACACTCAGTTTGAGCGTCGCATTAAGATCTTTCGCTCTAACTGCGCTCAAGAATTTCTCTCCTCCACCATGCGTGATATCCTCCACTCGCATGGCACCCTCCACCAACAATCTTGCCCGCACACCCATGAACAAAATGGGGTTGCTGAACGCAAACATCGCCACATCATCGAAACAGCTCGTACTCTCCTCATCTCTGCCTCCGCTCCTCCCTCCTTCTGGGCCGAAGCCGTTCTCACCGTTGTTCACCTCATCAACATCACTCCTTCCACGACCCTCTCTGGTGTCACTCCTTATGAACGCCTTCACTCCCGCCCGCCGCAGTATGCATCTCTCCGCACATTTGGGTGCACCTGCTTCGTTCTCCTTCCTCCTACTGAACGTAACAAACTCTCCGCTCGCTCCACTCGTTGTGTTCACCTCGGTCTTAGCCCCCACCACAAAGGCTATCGTTGCTACGATCCGGTGGCTCGTCGCATTCGCATCTCTCGACATGTCTCCTTCGTCGAACATGACATGTTCTTCTCTTCCCCACCGGCACACCTCACCTCCCCACCCTCCATTGCTCCACCGCTTTCTCTTCCGCTTCTTCCTTCTATACCCACTCGCCCCCGGACTCCCCGTGTCAATCCTCCCCTCTCCCCACCTCGTCCTCTGCCCGAGGTCCCTCCTTCCACATCGGCTCCTCCTCCGACGCCCACACCCCCTCCTCCTGCTCCTGCTCCTGATACGGCTCTGTCTGACGCTCCGTCCGCCCCTGCCACCGTGGATCCTGCTCCTCCTCGCCGTAATCCTGCTCGCCATCGTCATCCACCTGCTCGCTACGACCCCCCTTCTGCTCTCACCGCGGCTACCTCCTATTCCCCTGGTTTTCAGGCCTTCATCACCGCTCTCCACGCCCACCGGGAGCCCCAGTCATACCAAGAGGCAGTTGGCCAACTCGAATGGCAACAGGCCATGGCGCTTGAACTTCAAGCCTTTAGCCGGACTCATACTTGGGATCTTGTTCCGTGTCCTCCCGGTATTACTCCTATCAGCTGCAAATGGATTTTCAAAGTTAAGACTCGTCCGGACGGTTCTATTGAGCGTCATAAAGCCCGCTTGGTTGCTCGCGGGTTTTCCCAGGAACATGGCATCGATTATGACGAAACCTTTGCCCCGGTTGCCCGGATGACCTCCGTCCGCACCTTACTTGCGGTCGCAGCTGCCCGCAATTGGCCCCTCCATCAGATGGATGTCACCAATGCCTTTCTTCATGGCGATCTCACTGAAGTTGTCTACATGGCACCTCCCCCGGGTCTCTCCGCACCCCCTGGCCATGTCTGCCACCTCCGCCGGGCCATCTATGGCCTCAAACAGGCTCCTCGTGCCTGGTTTGAGCGCTTCCGCACTGCAGTTCTCAAGGCTGGTTTCATTGAACGTCAGACTGATCATGCCCTGTTTACCCGCACCTCCGCTCAGGGCTGCGCCATCCTGCTCCTGTATGTTGACGACATGATTATCACTGGAGATGATCACGTCACCATTGCCGCTCTTCAGCAACACCTCCGCAGTCAGTTTGAGATGAAGGATATGGGCCCCATTCGCTACTTCCTTGGGTTAGAGATTGCCCGCTCCAAACGCGGGATTCTGGTGTCTCAGCAAAAATACATCTCCGATATTCTCTCTGTGGCCGCTCTCACTGACACCAGCACTGTTGACACCCCCATTGAGCTGAATCTGAAACTCCTTCCTACAGATGGGGAACCGCTGGCCGATGCCTCCCGCTATCGGCGCCTCGTCGGGATGCTGGTCTATCTCACCATGACTCGACCGGACATTGCTTACGTTGTTAGCTTCGTCAGTCAATTTGTTCAAGCTCCTCGCTCTGCTCACTATGTCGCGGTCCTCCGGATACTCCGCTACCTTCGCGGCTCTGTCGGTCGCTCGTTATTTCTCTCTGTCACTTCGCCACTCACCCTCCGCGCATTTTCGGATGCTGACTGGGCGGGGGATGCCACCACTCGTCGCTCCACTACTGGGTTCTGTGTTTTTTTGGGCGACTCTCTGATCTCCTGGCGTAGTAAGAAACAGGAATCCATTGCGCGCTCCAGCACGGAGGCTGAGTATCGTGCCATGGCTTCCACCACTGTTGAAATAGTCTGGCTTCGTCGTCTTCTTTGCGACCTTGGTGTCCAGATAACAGGCCCCACTCCCCTATTTTGTGACAATCGAAGCGCCATTCAAATCGCCTCCAATCCGGTGTTCCATGAACGGACAAAACACATTGAGATCGATTGTCACTTTACTCGTCAGGAATTCCTCGCCAACACCATCTCTCTACCGTTCATTACCTCTGAAGAACAAGTTGCAGACTTCCTCACCAAGTCTCTCACAACTGCAAGATTCCGTTATCTTATTAGCAAACTCTCGGTTCATGATCCACCGTGACTTTGAGAGGGCGTGTTAATATTATATATTGTAAAAGCATTTTTTATTGTTTTAGGTTTAGTCCCACACCGCCTGTGGTGTTTTCTCTTTCTCCTCTTCTCCTATATGTAGACCCCAAGGGTCCTTGTTTTACACATGAATACCAAAGCTATTGCTATTTCTAACATATATATATATATATTACTTTAATAATCGCGATGGTTGGGGATGTATAATCGTCGAACACGAAGGAAGTCAACACGCACATAATGATTATTACTTTAATAATTGTCATTTGATGAATTTAATATATTAATTATATATAACAATAATAATAATAATCATTTGAGATTTGACTATAAAATAAAATACATAAATATAAATATATATATATATACACACACGAGCTTCTTCGCACGGGCTACGCCCGTGCTCGAAACTCTCTCGGGCGGCCTTCGGCCGCATCCAGGAGGGCCCTGCCTCCGCACGGGCTTCGCCCGTGCTTGATGCTCCGAGCGGCCTTCGGACGCATAGAAGCGGGCCCCGCTTCCACGCAATTCAACGGCTCGGCGCCGCAACCGCCACTTGCGTCCCCGCATTTCACCGACTCGGCGCCGCAACCGCCACTCGCCGCCCCGCGGCGCGTATGCAAACAATCATAGGTCGACGCAGGGCCGCGAGTGGCAGTTGCGGTGCCGAGCGGTTGAATTGCGTGGAAGCGGGGCCCGCTTCTATGCACCCGAAGACCGCTCGGAGCATCAAGCACGGGCAAAGCCCGTGCGGAGGTGGGTGAAGCCCTCCTGGATGTGGGCGAAGGCCGCCCGAGAGTTTCGAGCACGGGCATAGCCCGTGCGAAGAAGCTCGTGTGTGTATATATATATATATATATATATATATATATATATATATATATATATATATATATATTGAGAGATGAAGGTTCCTAGATATTACATTCATGCTCCTCATCTAGGCTACAAGGTACGTGAGAATTATAATAACGTGAAAAATATAAAAAGATCCGAAAATTAAAGATATGGTCATTTGTGGCCACGTGTTGTCACCCTCTTCGTGGACCCATAACAATTTCTCTCTCCGTTTTTTCTCCCCTTCTCTCTTTGCTGAAGCATAATGATGGTTCCATCTTCATTATAACAATTCCTATAGTTTGTGGAGGATTGAATCATCCCAATCATATCATCTCCTTTCACATCAATTTGTATTAGTGCATCTCCATCTACATCACTAAACCTATTATGTCTCTGGGATGACATTGCATATTCATTTTGATTGATTACATTCAATAAAGCATATGTCATTTGGAGATGTTTGATAACTGGCACATTGCCAGATAGTACGTCAATTTACCCCCAAAAAGCAAAATGCTATGGAAATTTATTGTTTTGTCGGACAAACATCAAATGTTGACCCATGCCATAGTTATCTATCATATGGATCAATCAATATCATATTGTTGTTTCAATTGAATTAAAATGTATAGCTCATTATATGGGCCCACTATAAAAGGCTATGTCATTTTATATTTTGTCTCACACCTCTAATAATGGTTCGGTCTCTCCTCCCATTTGCATATATATAGAGGTGTCATGTAATATTTATATTTTAAATGGGAAATAATTTTTTACCATTTCTTAACTTGGTATTAGAGCATGGTGACTTTTTCGCTACTGAGTTTCTTCTAACTACTACATTCCTGTGAGCCTCTAACATGTCTCTTGTGCTTCGTGCATTTTTTTCGCTCCTGATTCCAGGACACAACTGACCCTCGATTAGCATCATTTATAGTTTTTTTCTCATTAAGTCACACGGTGTGTTTGTGTCAACTTTGTTGATCACAGTATTCTCTATCAAACAGAGTGCTTTCATACGTCCACCCAAAATGATGTTACTGAACGCAAAAAGAGACATCTCCCGAATTCACACGGTGTCTTCTTATTACCATGAATCTTCGCAAATCCTATTGGGTCGATGATGTCCTCATTGCAGCTTAACTCATTAACCGCCTCTTGTCCAATACTCTTCCATGTCTCCCCTATCTCTCGCTTGTTCACAAAATGTATTGTTCACACCTCTCGCATCCATCCTCATGTGTTTGGATTTGTCTATTTTGTCCATGTTCATCCACCCAATCGCGATAAACTTGATACCCTCTTGAAACATTTATGTTCGTTGCCAGGATGAATTCCATCCGCATTGTTTTATCATGTGATGCTTGTTTGTGATGAAACCATCAGAAACTAGGCGTAAAGAATGTATTTTTACATGGCGATCTTGGAGAAGAGGTATACATGAAGTTTTTGTTGGGATTTTTAAAGATAGGATCAAAAGGTAAGGTTTGTCAACTTAAAATTTTCCTTATAGTTTGAAGTTGTCCCTTAGATTTTGGTGGAAAGTTTCAAAAAGCCATTACTCCATTCGGGTACAACCGGAGTCATTTTGATTATACTCTCTTTATTAAGAAAGGAAAGAAAGTGGTTACTCTCATCATCTATGTAGGCAATATCGTTAGCACATAAAATGATTTGGAAGGAATCACATGACACAAAGCTCGTCAGTGCAAGGAGTTTGAAGTCAATGATCTAGGAAAGTTGAAATACTTCTAAGTAATTGAAATTGCGCGGTCAGACAACAAAATCTTCATTTCTCGGAGAAATTATGTTCTGGATCTCCTTGAAGAAAAAATGATGTTTGGTTCTGTACCAATAGATATTCCCATAAAAGGAAATTATAAAATCGATGAAGGCAAGGATGACGAGAAAATGAACTATACTAGCTACCATAGATTGGTGGAAAGGCCTATCTACTTCACAATTCACACACACAGTCGTCTTGCGCATATGCAATTGGGATTCTGGGCTGGTACATGCGTTCTCCCAAATTGAGTTCTCCCAAATTGAGTTATCTGAAGAAGTCTTATGGACAAGGAATCTTATTCTCCTGGAGCAAGCATGTTAATGTTGAACTATACGCGGATGCTGATTTGGCTGGAAACCAAGATGAGTGAAAATCCACCATCCAATATTGCACCTTTGTTGGGAAAAATCTCGTGACCTGGAGAAATAAGAAGCATAACGTGATAGCAGGGTTTAGTGCAGATGTAGAGAATACCGTGCAATGTCACAAGGGATATGCAGGGGACTATGAATTCTGTGCATAATGCAGGAACTGAGGCTATAAGATGAAAACTCTTACGTTATATTGAAACAATAAAGCAGTCATCAATATTGTTCATAATCTCGTTCAACATAACTGAACAAAGCATCATTTTTGATGGAAGAGTTGAATTAAAAGTGTATTACATCTCATTGTAAAGGTTTAGTTGAGAGATATTTACAAGTCGTATATTTTGTTATTATTATTGTGCGTAAGTGGGTTTTAGTCCCACATTGTATGTTTAAGACTTCTAGTCTATTGTAATAGTATATATATCCCTCTATAGATGAATAATAGACAAGTATTATTTTCCTCCTAATTCTACTTGGTATCAGAGTCTATCCCTAATTTTTTCCCGTCTCCGCTTCTTTTCTGCACTGCCCCGGTTTTTTTCTACGCTGCCCGTCTCGTTCTGTGCCCTCCTCGCTCCGCACCGCCCGCCTCAGCCCGACCCCTGCTTCTCGCGCCTCCGTGATGACGGGTGGCGGCCTCCAAGCTACGGCCAGCTGCTACGAGGGGCACTGTCATCGTCTCTTCTTGATGCAGCTTGGTCGTCCGCCTTCTGCATAGCCCGATCCAGCATTTGCTTTCAAAGATCTGCTCTGGTGCCACTCCCAGGTTTTTTTTCCTGCGCCGAACTTCTGTGAAATCACCAGCGTCTCCTCCGATTGTGCTTCCGCCGTCCGTTGGCTTGATTGCCTTCTCTAGGACTCCTCTGCTTTGCCGCCGGCATCTTTCCCGACTGTGTCTGTTCCAGATATGTTACGTTGACGTATCCTCGTGTTGTTGGGCTCCTCTTCTGTGTCCCGTTTTCATGGCTACTCATTCTGCTGACATGAGTGCCTCTTCAGCGTCGTCGTCGGATGTGATTCAGCAGCAAATGAGTGACCCTAAGCGGTCTCATGGCCACTCCGGCTCCCTGAAGATTACCACCATCCTGTTAGATGACACAAACTATCTTGAATGGTCCCGGGCGGCGTAACATGTCATTCGTAGCCATCATTTTTTGGCTATATTGATGGAACTGTTCAGGAGCTCCCAAAACTTATCCCTCCTGGAAGCGATGTGTCTCAGAAAACTCCATGGTTGTTTTGTGTCTCTGAAGGTTTACCGGAGTTACATGGTTATGGACTCCACCTTCGAAATCTGGACCCGTGCCCGTAAGATGTATTCTCAGATTGGCAGCTCTACATAGGTTTATGAACTTACTCACCGCATTTTGGAACTGTGGCAAGGATTTTTGACGGTATCGTCTTTTTTTCAGAGTTCGAGCGTCTATATCAGGAGTTGTTCTATTTCTCGCATTTCACTCTAGTATGCACTGCGGACGCTATTCAGTTAAAGCAACGGGAGGATCGTTTTCGTCTTCATGTCTTCTTGATGGGGCTGAACATGGAGTTTGACATGGTGCGGACACATGTCCTTCATCGCTCTCCTCTCCCGTCCCTTCGGGAAGCCTTCAGCATGGTCCTTGGTGATGAAGACTGTCGGAGGTCTCTTAGTGCTAGTACTCCTCCTGAGCGCTCTGCTCTGACTAGCGTTGGTCGTGGTCACGCTCTCTGCCCTAGCATGTCTGCCCCTACTTGTGATTATTGTGGTCGCAAAGGCCACACTTGGGAGGTGTGTTACTAGCTCTACCCACATCTTGCCCCTTGTAGTCGTAGCTGTGGACGGGGACAGTCGCGGGGGCCAACGCCAAGGTGGCTCCAGACCTCCTGATGCTGCTACTCTACAGACGTTTATGACGAGACCTTCAGTACTGTTCTCGGGCAGCTTACTGCACTTGAATTGGATGTGTTCCGTCGACTGCTGCACTCTCAGCCTGATCAGCCTTCGGGTGCCTCTACTTTCATTACCTCTATTGTTATGCCAAATGCCCATGCCGCCACTTCCTCTTCCTCTAAATGGGTGATTGATTCTGATGTCACTCACCACATGACCGGCTCCTCCTCAGGTTTTCTCTCTTACACTCATTTGTCTGGTAAGGACAAAGTTATATCTGCTAATGGCTTGTTGTCTCCTATTGCTAGCAAAAGCCATATTTCATGTTCCACTTCTATTTCTCTGTCATTTGTTCTTCATGTTCCCTCATTTCCTCGCAATTTACTTTCTATCAGTGATATTACTCGCTCCCTTAATTGTTCTGTGACTTTTTTTTTATTCTTGTGTTTTTCAGGAACTGGGTACGAAGCGGAACATTGGCAGTGGTAGGAACCACGGTGGTCTATATTACTTGGATCTCCAGCCTTCATCTTTTCAGGCTCTCTCTTGCACTACTGTTACAGCTGATGATGTTCGTCGATGGCACCTGCGGCTTGGACATTCGTCTCATATCTAATCTTCAGAAGTTGTTTCATGTGTTTTCTCCTTTTTTACAAACTTTTGACAGTGATGTCTGTGATAAGTCTAAACATGTGAGACATAGTTCCTCACATTTATCTTCTCTCAGCACCACTTCGTTTGATGTTGTTCACTCTGATGTTTGGGGGTCATTCTTCGTTTCATCTATATCTGGTTTTTGTTGGTTTGTCACGTTTATTGATTGTTTTTCTCGCACAACTTTAGTATATTTGTTAAAAACAAAGAGTGGGATCTTCTCTTGTTTTCGGATTTTTTCACAAAATGGTTCAGACTCAATTTAAGGGTGTTATTCGTGTTCTGCGCAGTAATATGGGGGAATATGGCGATCTGGGAGCATTTGGCTCATACCTCACTAGTCATGATATCATCTACCGGGATACGTGTGTTCACAACTCTACCCAAAATGGAGTTGTCGAACGGAAAAACCGGCACTTGTTGGATGTCACTCGTTGTCTTCTGGGTACTATGCACCTCCCAAAATCCTATTGGGGTGACGTGTTCTTACCGCTGCCCACCTTATCAATTGGCTCTCCTCGTGTGTTTTTGGCTATGCTACTCTCCTAGCTCAGCTGCCTACCATGATTGTGGCTTATACTTCTCATTTGCCTACTCGTGTATTTGGATGTGTATGTTTTGTACATATTCATTTGCCCCACCGAGACAAATTGGACCCTCGGGAACACCGTTGCGTGTTCCTTGGATACTCTTCCACGACGAAAGGGTATCGGTGTTACTACCCCCCCCCCCCCTCTGGGTGTATGTTTTGCATTATGGATGTTACTTTTTGAGAAGGGGAATCCTATTTTTTACCATCGACTCGCTCTCTTCGTCAGGGGGAGAGTAGTGGTTATACAGATATCCCTCTTCTTGTTCGTCCTCCTCTTCCACCACAGCTTCCTCTGCGCCAGGAACTGGGTCCTCCTATCCCTATTCCTCAGCCTAATACCCTGATCTCCCCCTTTCCTCACGTGTACCACCGCCACTCCTCCGGTATACAATCTACTAAGGCTCCGCCTCTAACGGTGCTCGCTTCTTCCTCATATTCCGATGATGCGGATTTGCATATTCCACTTGCTCTGTAGAAAGGTAAGGCTGCATATACTACACATCATATTTTAATCATATGGTTTATCACCATCTTACCCCGACCCACCAGGCCTTTGTTGTTTCTCTCTCTTCTGTTGTTATTCCTAAGACATGGCAGGAAGTTTTTGGTAACCCGGCTGGACTCGGGCTATGAAAGAGGAGATGTCAGTATTGGACAAGAACCATACTTGGGATGTCACCTCTCTTCCTCCTGACAAGAAAGCTATTGGTTTGAGATGGGTTTTTTTAGTCAAACAAAATCAAGAAGGGAAGGTCGAACGGTACAAGGCACGACTGGTCGTCCAGGGGTACACTCAGACTCGGGGAGTTGACTACCAGGAGACTTTCGCCCCTATGTGTAAGATGAACTCTATTCGGGTATTGTTGTCATGCGCGGCTTGCATGGACTGGGACCTTCACCAACTAAATGTTAAGAACATGTTTCTCCATAGTGAGCTTGATGAAGAGTATTGTGGTCCTTATTGTCTATGTAGATGACATTGTGAACACTAATAACGATTTGAAAGAGATTGTTAATCTCAAGTCCCTCTTATTTGTCGAGTTTGAGGTGAAAGACTTGGGAAGATTACGATACTTCCTGGTACGTGAGGTGATTAGATCAGATCAGGGCATCTTTATATCTCAGTAGAAGTATGTTCTAGATTTGTTGCAGGAGACCGGTATGTTTGGTTGTGTCCCTGCGAACACCCCGATGGGTGAAAATCATGGAATCTGTGAAGATGGCAATAATGACCAGGCGATGTCACCCGCTACCAGAAATTAGTTGGGAAACTAATATATTTATCTCATACTCGTCCAGACATTACTTATGCAATTTTCATTTTGAGTAGATACATGCATGCTTCCAGGGTCAAACATCAGCAGGCTGTATACTGTGTATTACGGTATTTGAAGAAAGCTTCTGGTCGTGGTCTTCTATTCTCCAAGAACGACCACTTGAGGATTGAAGTTTTTGTTGACACTGATTGGACAGGATGTCATTATGATCGGAAACAGCTTATTGTTCTTTTCTTGGAGGAAACCCGGTGGCATGACGCAGTAAGAAGCAAAATGTAGTGACCAGATCGAGCGATGAGGCAAAATACCGTGCAATATCACAAGGCATGTGTGAGGGCCTTTGGCTACGTGCCGTTCTACATGACTTGGGGTTTCCCGTGATGTCCCCTTCTCCTTATTTTGCGACATCAAGGCAGCGATCAGCATAGATCACAATCTAGTATAACCTTAGTTATCAAGGCGTCGGGCACAGCCCGCCGCGCCTCAGCACAGCTGAGGCGGGCGATGTGCCCCAGGCGCGCCTGGGCCTTTCAAGGTTTTAATTTTAAATTTTTTTTTGATATGGGCAAAAACATGATCTTAGACGCACCTGAGGCACCCCCGAGGCACACGTGGACGCCCAATTCGCTCAATTTCCTTTTACCCAATTTTTGCGCCTTACGTGCCTCAGGCGCGCGCCTGCGCCTTGTGCCTTTCGCTTAGGCTCCAAGGGCCCTTTGCGCCTCGGTGCGTCTTGCGCCTTTGATAACTTAGAGTATAACATGACAGGACAAAGCATGTTGAGGTGGATCGACATTTTATCAAAGATTACTTGGATAAAAAGACAGTGGTCACACCATTCGTCCACTCTAAAGATCAACTAGCAGATGTGTTCACTAAGGCTCCGTTTGGGGGACTTATTTTCACCGGTCAAGCGGTTACGCCCGCATGAACCGGGCCTTAATTTAAGGCCCGGTTCATGCGGTCGTAACCGCTTGATCGGTGAAAATAAGTGCCCTCAAACGGAGCCTAAATGTTTGGGAAGCGAGAGGTTCATTGATGACATCAAAAGATTTGGAATGACCGACATATTTCATCCGACTTGAGGGGGAGAGTTGAGAGATATTTACAAGTCATATATTTCGATATTATTATTATTAGGGTCATTTACCGGGACCTCCCCTCTAACTTTACTAAATTACTGACAACATCCCTCTTATTTTCGAAATTACAAAAACTTCTCTAAAGTTTTCATTTCATTACAAAAATATCCCCTGAAGTTTTAATTTCATAACATCCATGCTGAAAAATACCTCCCTCGGTGTACAGTGTTCAGAGGGTATTTTTCTTCATGGATGCAATGAAATGAAAAAAGCAGGGAAGATTTTTGTAATGAAATGAAAACTTAAGGAGAGTTTTTTGTAATTTCAAAAATAAGAGGGCTGCTCTCACTAATTATGCTAATTTATAGGGGAGGTTTGGGTAATTATTTCTATATAATTGTGCGTAAGTGGGTTTTAGTCTCACATCGTATGTTTAAGTTTTCGAGTCTGTTGTAATAGTATATATATCACTCTATGGATGAATAATAGACAAACAAGTATTATTTTCCTCATAATTCTACTAGTTTATGTCCTCTATTTTCATTCTAACACCTGTAAGGGTCTAATATTTGGTTGGGTTAAGGAGCACAATTAGCTATAAAAATTTGTGCGCATAGAATTGTATAGAAACTGAACAAAAATGTCTCTAACATTGACCGTAACAACATATTACATGAAAATTTAAGCAATTTTTAACATTAGTAGTCTGAATATAAGCTCCGTTTGGGGAAACTTATTTTCACCGGTACCACATGAACCGGGTCTTAATTTAAGGCCCGGTTCATGCGGTCGTAACCGCTTAACCGGTGAAAATAAGTCCCCCCAAACGGTGTCATAATCTCTCAAAATAATAAAAACTCCTTCAAACCTGCGACGGAGTTGTTGCTACTTGTTTTAGTTTTGTTATTTTAAAGCTTTTGCGAACATTGTTTATATACATTGCAGATTAACTAATGCCGGTTTATTGCAGAGTTGGAGACCTTCCTGAGCTGAAGTATGGCCCTGATCCAATCCTTGGTTGAGTGAGTGGTTCAGATTGATTCACATCTACCAAAAGGGTGATGCAATGCAAGGTTAATGATAAGGTTCCAATGTCGCCGTGTTCCCCGATGTATTTGGCTCGTGCACGTGGGGCTCTTCTCCACGCGAGAGTGTCTAACTGCAACAGCAGCTACATCCACAAATGTTGCTGAGAACACAAGCCAACAATACAACTAAATTAATCCCACATTGTTTAGCAGCTCAATAACTGACTAATTTAGAATTACAATGAAATGCTTAGTTAAATAGAGAAGCTTAAATGTTATCTCAAATATGGGGTTGTAATCACGATTTAATATGTATTTATTTATTTATTTACACTTGTTTTAAATAAGGGTAAGTGCACAGGAGAATTATTTTGCATGTTATGCTATTGCAATGGAATCCATCTGTTTGCTGGACATTTTTTTATCTTCATGCATGATTGTTTCTTAACTAAGGCCCTATTTGGGAAGGTTTTTAATAAAGGAGTGGTGGCAAAGGAGTGTAAGAAAATGAGTTTTTTGAAAATATATATTGGAAAAGTAGGTTTGTTTGGGTGAACTTTTTTTGCAGAGATTTTCAGAAAAGTGAACCACTTTATAAATTGTTTAGCGAATCTCCATTGCGGCAAATTTTTTTAATTAAAAAATGCAAATCCGGGCAGAAAAATGTGCGCCCTGGGGAAAATGAGTGCACGAGCGGAAAATGCGCGTCCAGGCGGCCCGTGCAGAAAAACTTGTGCCTGAGCGGAAAACTCGCGCCTGGGTTGAAAACTTGCGCACGGGCAAAAAACTCGGGCCCGAAACTCGTGTCCGGGCGGAAAACTTCTGCCTGGGCAGAAAAATGCGTTCTCGGACGAAAAATGTTTGCCCGAATGAAAAATGCGCATCCGGGCGGAAAATGGATGCCCGGGTGGAAAATGTGTGCCCGTGTGGAAAATGCGTGCCCGTGAGGAAAATTCGTGTTCAGGTCGAAAATGCGCCCATGGGTGAAAAATGCGTGTCCGGGCATGAAAAGGTGCACCCGGGCGGAAAATGTGTGCACGGGCGCGCATGCGTGCCCCGGCGGAAAAATGTTGGTCCAGGCAGAAATGTGCAAGTGTGCCCCGAACAAAAAATGGGCGTCCGGGCAAAAATTGCGCGTTCGGGTGAAAAATCTTCGCTCGGGTGGAAAAACTCACGCTCGGGCGAAAACCCTAAAGTTTTTTGCGGTAGTTTTTCTCACCGGTAGACAATCCAAACTGTTTATTTGACGCGGTAGCATTTTCTAGAAAATAAAAATGAGCTAAAATGTAAATTCCAAACAGACTCTAATTATTTGGTTGTTTGTGGATAAAATCCATATTATTCAAGAATGTGATATTTTTTGCTCACTTTTTTCTACAATTGAAATCATTATTTTATTTATGGTGTTTTGAGAATAATATTGTGTGAATTCAAATGGTAAGGTCTAAGGCTCTTTTTGTGGTGGCAGTGAAAAAAATAGTGTTGGTAAACTACTGCTGGCAAACTAGTGGTGATATCATAGCTCTCAATAATTTTTTTAAAAAAAAATATTTAATTGTTTAAAAAATCTCTATTTAAATACTTTCAAATAAATTTGTTTATGTTTTATATGTTTTAAATAATTTTTTAATAATTTGGTGTTTAGCTTTGTAATAATTTTTTTATGTTTAAAAAAATTGTTTATGTTTTAATTTATTATTTATCGCATAGATAAAATTAAGCAGATACAAAATGTCAATGATGAGAAATAAAGATGGCAAATGAGTGAACAATCAAGAATGAGAAGAAAATATTTGTATAAACCTTTGAATAAAAAAGAGAAAGCTAAAAAGGTAGAGAAAATGATTTTTAGAAAGTCATATTGGATTGATTGTTTAAAAAGCTCTTAAAACATCTTTCTTGAATTGCATTTTTGAATAAACTCATCCAAATGACCTAAAATGGGCGGTGGCAATGTGAATAGAGTTTTTCTCACCACCATTATTGCTCCAAACAGAGCTTAAGGCCTTATTTGGCCTAACTACTGTGCTGGGAAAAGCAGTGGTAAAAAATAGTGATGCGGGAATTTGTTGTTTGATAGTAGTGGAAAAATTCATGAGATTGTTTGAAAAATTGTATTTGCAGTGTTGTTTGAAACAGTGATGCATATTTATTTGTTTTTACAATACGAGTGACAGGCACGGGACTCCGCCCCTATGACCAACTGTGACAGTACCTCAACGTGATAGTGCATGGGGGGCCCGCGTGTCTCGCACGACATTATCCTTGCCACGACGTTCTCCCGGCGCGACAGCTCGACGACCCTCATGCCGCTCGCAAACTTCTAAGTGTTATACTCTACTCGTTGCTCATTTTTACTGTGTGCACGGGGGTCTTCAAGCGGCGGGAAAAACATACTTTTTATTATAGGTAGAGGAATGTGTTCATTTAAGAGCACATTTTTTAAAATAAAAGAGAAAAACATGTAACATTTAAAAGATAGATTTTTTTTAATAAAGAGAGGTAAAATTGGAAAGTAAATGTTTAACCACAGAGTATTTTTTTTTTAATATAGTATAGATGAAAATAGATAACATATTTTTTATAAATGAATATAATTGTAATAAAATTATATAATTGAATATATATTGTATAACCTGTAATTCGTTGAGATCAGAGATGACCATGAATGACCTGGAGGATCTCGTCTTCCTAGGATAAGTGCATAAGAAGCCCCCCCCCCCCCCCCAGGAGCGAGTCCAGGCTCCAAGGGGTGAGTCCAGGCATCCAGTGGTGAGTCCAGGCTCTCAGTGGCAAGTCCAGGTACCCAGGGGTGAGTCCAGACACTCATGGGTGAGTCCGGGCACCCAGGAGCGAGTCCAGGCACCCAGGAGCGAGTCTAGGCACCCAAGGCAAGCCCAGGCTCCCACGGACGAGTTCAGGCTCCCGGGGGAGAGTTCAGGCTCCCAGGGTTGATTCCAGGCTCTCGAGGGAGAGTCTAGGCTCCCAGGATACCTTTATAGGTCTGCTAATAGACTCTCCAAACAACGGAGTTTCGATGTTGGCAGACCAATTTGGGTTGCATATTGTAGAACCAAAAGACTGGACTTCGTTATTTGCAGACCAGATTTAGAAAACTATAAATAGACCCCAAAGGCACCTTTGGAGGGGATCTGGTTCTTTGGCTTCTTCCTCCTCTAGTTAACTTTGGTTGGCGTCAAGTGTGTGACGGGACCTACTCGCTACAGCTCAAGGTCTGTTTCTTAATTCTGAGCAGCCGATCAAGTGCGCTCGCTTGAGAGAAGTAGGTACCGGCTACCCCCTTTGAGTCCGAATTATTCTTGGAGTCAGATTCTAGTTCCAACATATATTATATACTAATTAAATTATATATAATATATATTAATTTTATTTAATTATAAAAGTAAATGTATTAATGATGTTTAATTATAAAAGTTAATTATATTAAATGCTAATATATAAAAAATTTATTAAAGCATTTTTTATTAATATTATTGTTGTGGTTCGCTCGAGGCTCCTGGTAGATCGGTATAAATTGAGTCATCTTAGCCAGAGACAGGACGAGTGCGCAAACAGTCACAGAAATTGAGTCAGATTGCAAGGTAATTTTTTAACGTGGAAACCCCTAGAAAGGGGCGAAAAATCACATGGCCGAAGTTGTGCCGACCAAACCTCCACTATTTGTTGATTGTTGTGCAGAGTTTTAAGAGAATCCAGGACGACAGACTGCTCCCTGTTACATCTTGTAAAGAGGGGGAAAGAGAAACGCTCTGAGGGTGAAAGGCCGCCACTCACAGAACTAAGTTTTTTGACCGCTTTGGTGGGATGTTTTGCACTTTGAACATCCCGGAGGCTTCGACTGCAGTTTGGAGGCTCGTGCGGCACATCTTGTGCGCCTTAGTTTTTTGTTGCTTGTCTCTTTTTGTGTGCAGAGGGGTCTAGAGTGATGTTCATGTTAGTAGCTGGAAAGGTTGATCTTGAGTGCGCGGACTGCTTGTTGCTGAGTGCGCGGCAAGAGCACGCAAGGGGGAAGCGTGCACAAGAGGGTGCAGGGGAGGGGCGTGTGCAAGAGCACGCAGGGAGAGGCACGCGCAAGAACACGTGGGGAGGAGGCGTGCAAATGAGCTGGGGAACTCGTAAGGAGGAAGCACGCGCAAGGAGGAAGCACAAGAGCGCGTAAGGAGGAAGCGCACGCAAGGAGGAGGAAGCGCAAGAGCAACGTTCAAAACAGGGCACACAGA
This sequence comes from Platanthera guangdongensis, assembly GCA_039583875.1. NCBI lineage: Eukaryota > Viridiplantae > Streptophyta > Magnoliopsida > Asparagales > Orchidaceae > Platanthera > Platanthera guangdongensis. The sequence continues at coordinate 32,822,047 of CM077147.1, forward strand.
TCACCAATTTTATGAAAATGACGACATTGCCCACAGACGTTTTGAGCCAAACGGGAAAACTAACTGCCCATCCCGCGAGAGGAGGGCGGTCTGGCGAGGCCAACCGAAGCAAAGCAGCCACTACCAAGGTCGGGCAGCAAGGAGGCCGCTCAACGACTGCCGCGCGGCCTATGCGGCATCTGTCGCAGGGCTTGTGCGGTAGCTGCCCCGCAGCATGTGCGGCAGCACTGCGCGGGATGAATGTCCCCAATTCATTGGGGAGAGCGACAGTAGGGCCCATCGTTTAATCAACGCCCCCTTGGCGCGACAATTATCGTGTGGCAGTTTGTCGTGCTTGATTTGCTGCGGCATTTGCTGCACGGTAATGTCGCGGTATTCGCGACACAGCATTTGTCAAGCGGTAGTGTCGCACGTTTTTTGTCGAGCGATATTTTTTTGCCTTGTATGCCGCCGCGACACTTACGTGCATGGCGGTGCTTGTGCGTACAACGGGGCGTGGAGTAGCTTACGCTCATGGGTGCACCAATGTCCGATTTGGGGACCAAACAAACTTTGATTTGCGCGAGACTAGGCTCGTTAAAATCGTATTGACGAGCCGATCGAGGTCACAGCAATAAATCCCCGCTTCGACCGAAGTATTGTTGGGGAACCGATCAAAATAGTTGAAAATAGTCCCAATATTATTTGAGAAGTTTGTTGGAGTACTCAAATCTTAGAAACTCAAATCCCCAAATTAATTTAAGTTTCATACTTGTTATTTCTAGTTTAACTAGTATATTGGCCGGGTAAGTGTGATGTCACTGATCGCATTATGTCACTGTCTCACCCTTAACTATTTTCCTAGACACTGATTTAGTTGGTTAAATTTCACCCTCACAAGTATCATAATTTAATAATTGTTACTTGTCGTAATCTTATTGGTGCCTATCCAGCACAAGTTGAATACCTAATGTTTTCGGATCTAACTTAGATAATTTCTATTATTTATGTCTCATAAAAGTGGCACCTACAACTACACATTATCAAGGAGTAAAGTAAAAAGGATCCAATTGAGCATATAATTCCCTTTCAAGTATATCCAGCATCCCACTCCTAGACCACGAGGTGTTGCTTAGGATGTCACCACATATACTACCCATAACCCTAGGCTTCATTTGTTTGGGCGTTTTGTTGCTCCGTTTTGGTCAAACGTCCCGTAAGGAGGGTAAATAAATGAATCTACGGCGGCATTTGCTCTGTTTTCACCCGCCCGTCTTGAGAAATGCCCCAAAAAGCTCCATTTGGAGCTGCCACCTCCCCCCCTCCGATTCGAACACTCCGTTTCCACCCGCCGGATCGACCCGCCACCGTCGAACTAAATGAATAGGCACCTTCCAAATGGGATATCTAGGGGAGCACAACGACATCCAGGCATCCAGCCCCTAAACCGTGACTTTACCTAGGGTGTAAACCGCAATTCATCCCCATTAATTAATAGTAGGCTGACCATAATTATGTCATCCAATCATTTTCAATCATTTCATTATTCATATGAGCATAATATTCATGTGAGCCTAATAAAATAGTATTTAATTATGATAATTAATTATTCATATGAGCATAATATTATGTTGGATATGAAATAGTATCTAGAAATGCACATACCAACCATCTTCCGACAGGATGATAACCTCGTGCCTCGTGGCGTTTATCTTTTTTTCGGCGACACGAAGCAACACAGAGATTCTCGTGGAGCAGAGCTTCTTCCACAGGAGTGATTTGGGCGCGAGGAGGAGAAATGGCTAGAGGCGAGGTAGAGCATAAAAAGTCAAGGGCGTAATGAAGTTAAAGATAAATATACAGAGATTCATGTTGATCACTTTTCGTTTTGAGACCATCTTGACCCCCAAATTTTCTTGTCCGTACGGTCCGCACATTAGGAACGCCCGTATATTATATATATTCATATATATATATATATATATATATATATATATATATATATATATATATATATATATATATATATATATATAGATATATATCACTATAATAGAAGTATCAAATACACTATCTCTCCACTTTTTCGTAGGTCTGCTAAATCTATTAAGGGACGACCTAAACCTAACACTATGTGACCTAAAAATTATGTTGAAATAACAGAATTGGATTCCGGTAGCCGCCTCCGCTATCCCGTCCAATGAAATCTTGCACTCTGTGTAGCCCCGCTCGAAATACATCATTTTTCAAATATTGAATATATAACTTTATCTCACGATGTTGGACTAAATTTGAGGAAGATTTTATTATAAATTAAAAAATAGCAAATAGGCACGCGCCAGGTGAGACTCGATCCGCCGACCGCCCCTTTTACAATCATATGTCTTATCCATTAGACCATGATACTTTCACATTTTATTTTACGCGCAGTTTATATATGTAGTGATAAAACTTTTCTATTAAGTTAAATACCATTTTTATTTGTACGCGCAGTTAGAAATACTTTTTTTTGTTTTCATTAAGTTAAATAAAACTCCTTTATTTGTACTAATATTATTTATAATCGTCGGGGGCGGGCGGAGCCCGCCGGGAGCGGACGGGACAGGGTACTGTGGCACGTGACCATCGGGCCGGAGGCCCGTGCCTGTCACTTATACTTTCACATTATATTATTAAAAACTGTGTATTTTTCCTCTCGGGCTTTCTTTAATCGCAACCCAAAGAATTTGTCCATCTCTTTCCTTCTGAATCCTGTGGGGAGTCATAGCCGCCATCGGTTCTCGTTGTGGACGCCGAAGCCGCGATAGTTTACCCCTGCCAACGCCAGAAATCACCAACTTATAAAGGGTAGTCTACGGATAGAAGCTACCTCGACCATCCGCCATGTCCAGTTTGCTGCTGCACCACCTACATTTTTTTTCAAGGAAACAAGATCATATCGGGAAATGGTCCTACGTTGAGAGGTAGAATGGTGGTTTGTTTAGGGTCACTGGGAGGGAGTTCCCTGCAAAGAACTACCTGTTTGAGTGAAACAGCGCATGGATTGGTTCATCAATGAAAGATTGTATTTTGAATATATTATGTTTTTGTGTGTCCTCCGAGTAGTAAAGTTTGAGATCCATTTGCCAAATGTGGGTTTGTGGTGATGCTCACAGTGCGGGCATGGGTTGCTTTTGTTGCTGGAAGACAGGGAAAACTATAGAAACCCAACAAAAACTTATTAAATTGTATTGTTGCAGCTCATTTGAGGCTCTTGGTAAATCGATCTACATTAGATCGTCTTAGCTCTGGAGCAGTCGAGCATGCAAATGTTCAGAGAATTGCAGAAACATGCAGAAAATATTTTGAGTGAAAAACCACACAAATGGGTAAAAAAACACGTGGCCGGATCGGTGCCAACCAAACTTCCACTATACGGTGTTTTTTACAGGGCTTTTAAGAGAATGCGAGGGTGACAGATCCCTCGTGACAACTTGCAGCGGGTGAGAGAAGGAGTTCAGAGGGTGGCAGACCACCGCTCACGAAACTAAGGCTCTGTTTGGTTGGGTTGTTGCTGATAGTAAGCTGCTGATGGAAAACTGTTGATAGTAAAAGTGCTGATTCTGAAAAATGGAGTTTTGTTAAAAAATTATTTGGGTGAAATGGAGTTTGCAAAATGGAATTTTCAAAAAGTTGTTTGGAAAGAAAACGGAGTTTTGAGTAATTTTTTTTCAACATATTTGAAGTACCAACAATTTTTTTTTTCAACTTCTTAGAGTTTTGAGTGATCACGACTCCTTTGCCCGCACTCGCTAAACAAACTGTAAATCGGAGCTAAACTGTCTAATCACATCAAAATATTCAAATCTAAGCTTTTGATTCCTGCATAAACAGGAAAAACACAGCATAAACAAGAAAAACCCCTAAACAAACTGTAAATTGGAGCAGGGAGATGGAAAGCTTCAACTTTTTCACGAAGCTTTTGATTTCTGCCATGGCCAGAGGTGTTGGAGGGATGGAAAGCTTCAACTCTTTCACCAAGCTTTTGATTCCTGCCATGGCCGGCGGTGTTGGAGGTATGGAAAGCTTCAACTCCTTCACCAAGCTTTTGATTCCTGCCATGGCCGGCGGTGTTGGAGGTATGGAAAGCTTCAACTCCTTCACCTGTCACATCCATGGCTGGAAGAGGCGTGCGATGGATGGCTCGGCGTTGGAGGATATCCCTGATTTTTACAAGCAGAATCGGGAAGGAGTGGACGGGAGCAAACAGAATCGGGAATGCACCTTCACTTCCGAACTAGCCATGCTTCCAGAAAACAGAATCGGGAAGATGAAGATCACCGAAAATGGCAGAAATGGAGAAGAGGGAAAGAGTGGACGGGAGCAAGCAGCGAATCACATCACAATCGAATCACGGATGAAGAGGACGAGAGGGTTTCGCGAGGAAGAGGATGGGTGTGGGTGTCGCGAGAAATCGCGGAAGTGGCGAAACGGAGAAAAAAGTGCGGACGGCGCGTAGAAGGAAACATCGGTCGTTAAAAAACACAGTTTTGAGGGTCAGCCGAACCAAACGCTACTTTTTACCTAAATTGCGTTTTTTTCCATCCGCACCGCAACCCATCAGCCTCACCAAACGCCACCTAAGTAATTGTTCTTGCTCGCGGCGGAGAATGTGTGTGCTCTCGAGACTGGGTGGACTTTTGCATATGTTTGAATGTTGGAGTGGAGTAAGCTTGCAGTTGATTAGCGGGCGCTGAACATTGAGTGTGACGCACGCGGGTTGTTTGGTGCGATGGGAGGAGTGCGCACGAAGCGGAACGCTCGTGGATGCACGAAGGTGGATGGTTGTGGTTGAAGGTGGATAAGGATTTCTGAACGGTCTTTGAAGTGCTTGAAGATCTTCAAGGGAATCTTCGAAAATTAGAGAGATTCCTGATGGAATTCCTAAGCGCGTAGGAGGAGAAGTGGATGAGAGAAAATGTGTGAATGAAGGAGGCCATGAGGTCATATTTATAGGTCTCAGATGGGGTTATGTTGGTTACGCGGATATCCGCAAACCATTGGCACCCTTTTTATTATTTGCATACCATTTTAGTATAGTTGGTGTGCACATCATTATAATATTTTTGCTACGCGCACAGTAACGCCCCAAATTTCATAAGGCAGGAGATGCTTATCTAGGGGTTATCGCTCGGCGGTAGCTAGTTACCGCGAGGTGGTAGCTCCAGGGTTTGCGTCGAGAGCGTTGAGTTCTCGAGAAAGTACCGAGTTCTCGAGAAAGATGTTACCGCGCGGCGGAAAGTTGTTACCGCGTGGCAGTAGCAGGGGAATTAATTTGGCAGACCTCTCGGGAAGCTATCGCTCGGCGATAGTGTTACGCTGGCGATAACTGGGTCAATTTAATTGATATGGTTCTCGAGATCATACCGCGTGGCGGTAGAGGCTGTTGTCGTGTCGTAACCGACATCCTCTATCGCGCGATGTTAACGGCACTGGACACATGTCGACCTATGATTGGAGGGTTTGGGCGGTTGCGCGCGAATCAAAGCGTTGAATTAAGGTACCGCTGGCGGTAGCTAGTTACTGCGTGGCGGTAGCTTTATTTATATGTCTGGTTTGGTCATTTTCACTCCATTTCTTTTGGAGTTCCAGGTTTTCGTGGAGGAGCACCGGTGTCGCAAGGGATATCTCACCGTCGTTGAGGTTCTGAAGCCCCGATTCGCAAGCCGAGTTCGGATCTGTGGAGGCGAGGTCATTGCGGTCGCGTTCTTCCATCTAGATTTTTAGCATAACACCAAATAGAGCGCAAAAGGTAACGATTCTCAACTTGGACATGTGAAGTCTTCTTCCTTTTGCATAGGAAACCCTCTCCCGCGAGTGTGCGGTGAGTGTGAGGTTTTCCTTCGGGTAGATACGGTATATCCCCGTAGTTTTTTGTATATATAGTTCATAATCGAAATAAGAACATATACATGGTGTGTGAAGCCCATCTAAACAGGTTGGTCTAGATTGGTGATGTTTTCATTATGCTTGTATTGGATAGAGAAGTCTCTGTGATGTTTGTTTTTCGGGTTTCTACATGGTAGATTACAGCAGAGAGCATTGGGGACTAACTCCAAGGAGCACCCGAAAAACTGGGTAGAATCGCATTTCTGCCAGATACCGCACGGAGGTAGCTCCTTGAGAGCTTTGTTTGTGGCATGTGTCGTGGAGACCTAGGGCTTAAGATGTGGGGCTGAGAGCTCTGGGAGCCCAGCCAGGTGGCCTGCGAGCCAGCCGTGTAGCATAACGGGGTTATGTATTGACTGGAGAAATGGGAATGGGGAGGCTGACCCGCATCGTGGTTGTTTGCCCTGACGATGTGAGCAACGGGAAAATGGTCGAACCTACCTGTTTGAAACGAACAGAAACAAACCAGAAATGGTTTAACAGAAACTTTATTATCTGAAAAAGGTATCTATTACAAAGGTATGACCTCCCTTATATAGAATGGAGGAGAGATGAGAGAATACAAATAAGAGATGTGAGACTAAAAATTTACAGAAATAAGCGGACTTATACAGAACAATTCGCACAAGCCACGCGGTTAGACAGAAGGGATAACCGCTCGGCTACCACCAGAGAGAGAGAGACATCACCATGGGAGACCGCTAGACCGTCTGGTCTCCAAGTCTCCAGAGGCAAGCCGCTAGACCGCTCGGACTCCATACAGCAACAGCACAGCAACCAAACCACTGAAGGGAAACCGCCAGACCGCGCGGTCTTCAACCCGCCAAGACAGACCGCCAGACTGCCCGGTCACCAACTTCAACACTCCCCCTCAAGCTTGAGCATATATATCGATCATGCCCAGCTTGTCACAAATATGAAGAAACGAGGCGGAGACTGGCTTGGTGAAGATGTCAGCCATCTCTTTATCAGAAGTGACGAAGGGAGTGCAAATTTGTTCCTTCAGAATCTCCTCACGAATGAAATGACAGTCGACCTCAATGTGCTTGGTTATTTCATGGAAGACCGGATTTTTGGAGATGTATATGGCAGCCTTGTTATCACAGAACATAGGTAGAGGATGGTTGTACACCTCTCCTAAATCCAGCAGGAGAGCCCGTAGCCACTTTAACTCACAAGTGGTCAATGTCATACTACGATACTCTGCTTCAGCACTAGACCTGGAAACAACCGACTGCTTCTTGATCTTCCAGCTCACCAGATTTCCCCCAACAAAGGTGCAAAAACCCGAGGTTGACTTGCGATCCCCTTTGTCATCAGCGTAACTCACATCTGAATATGCTTCAACCCTCAGATGACCATTCTTCTGAAAGAGTAATCCTTTCCCAGACGCTGCTTTTATATATTCCAAGATCCTCAAGGCGGACTGTAGATGGCACTCCATAGGTGCTTGCATGAATTGACTCACTCTGCCCACAGCATAGGAAATGTCAGGCCTGGTCACGGTGAGATATATGAGCTTACCAACCAGACGCCGGTACCGCGTAATATCTGAAAGAGGAGGCGAATCATCTGTCCAGGTTTTGTCTTCTCTAGTTGTCATGGGGCATCGGGCAGGTTTAGCTCCACTCAATCTTGCCTCTTTTAAAAGATCAAGGGCATACTTACGTTGGGAGAGGACTAAGGAGTTGGGCTTCCGAGAGATTTTGATCCCCAGAAAGTACTTCGGAGAGCTCATATCTTTTATGACCAGATGTTGACGAAGATGCAGCTTTGTCAAGGCTACCCCTTCCTGGTCATCGCCAGTGAGAAGGATGTCATCGACGTACACAGCAAGAACCACCAGTCCCGAGGAGATTTTGTGAATAAATAGCGAGTGATCGGCAGAGCTTCGTACAAAACCAACGGCTGGTATGATGCCGCTCGAGGGATCTGCTTGAGGTCATAGATTGTCTTCTTCAGCCAGCATACTTGTGTCTCCCCCTGAGCAACATACCCAGGAGGTTGCTCCATGTAGACAGCCTCCTGAAGATCACCATAAAGGAAAGCATTCTTGACATCCAGCTGGGAAATCGGCCAATCTCTATTGACTGCCACAGAGAGAAGGACCCGGATAGTGCTAAGACGAGCCACGGGAGAGAAGGTGGCAAAGTAATCAACCTCATAGGTCTGAGTAAATACCTTAGCAACAAGGCGAGCCTTATAACGATCCATAGTGTCGTCTGGGCCAAATTTTACCACAAAGACCCAGCGACAGCCAACGACATCAGTACCGAGGGGAGGAGGAATAAGAGTCCAGGTACCCCGCTCAGTTAGGGTTGCCATTTCCTCATCCATGGACATCTTCCAATGAGGAATAACAAGGGCCTCCTGGTAGGAATGAGGTGTGGTAGTGGCAGAGATAGACAGTGCAAAGGCCCTGCGAGAAGAGGTGAGACGATCATATAAAACAACAGCAGCAAGGGGGTGTAGGGTACACGTCTGCACCCCTTTGCGAAGAGCCACAGGAAGATCCAGGTCAGCAGGTCCCTCGGCATCCGGAGCATCCGTGCCAGAGAGAGTTGGCCCTGGAGGAGAGAACGGCGGCTGCGGAGATGGGGGAGATGGTGGCGGAGAAGAGGGAGAGAGAGGTGGAGGGAGAGGAGTGGACGGAGATGGTGGAGGGGTGGAGATCGCAGTAGGAGACGAGGGAACGAAGGGAATAGCAGGAGAATCAGAAGCTGGGGGAAGAGAAGAGGAGGCATCCGAGAAGTAGGAGGCATTCTCAAAGAAGGTGACATCAGCAGAGACGAATTTCTTACGAAGAATGGGATCAAAGCAACAATATCCTTTCTGAGTGGTGGAGTACCCCAGAAAGACACATTTGGTGGAGCGAGGGGAGAGCTTATCAAAGGTGGCGGAGGGGGCATGCACAAAGGCAGTGCACCCAAAGATGCGGGGAGGGAGAGGAAAAGGCTCCTTGTCCGGATACAGAATGGAAAATGGGGTTTTTCCATGGAGAACCGTGGAGGGGATGCGATTGATGAGATAACAGGCAAGGAGAACAGCATATCCCCAATAGGAGCGAGGAACATGCATCTGAGTCATCAAGGTGCGAGCGACATCGAGGAGATGATGGTTTTTGCGTTCCGCCACCCCATTTTGCTGGGAGGTATAAACACAGCTAGTTTGATGAATAATGTCATGTTGCACACAAAAAGAGGTAAAAGCATGACTCAAATATTCTATAGCATTGTCGGAGCGAAAGGTTTTAATACAAACACCAAACTGAGTTTTGATTAATTGATAAAAATAAACCCATACATCCAAAAGTTCAGAGCGATCTCGTAAGAGATAAACCCAAGTACATCTAGAAAAGTCATCAATAAAAGTAACAAAATAAGAACTACCCCGACCAATGGTGAGGGTAGGAGCAGGTCCCCAGACATCAGAGTGGATCAAATCAAACGGACGGGTAGAGCCTCGACCTTGCTTTGGCGGGAAGGAGGAACGGTGATGCTTGCTAAGATGACAAGCGTCGCAGTTGAGAGGAGGACTAGAAGGAGGGAGGTAGGGCAGAAGTTGATGTAGAAGCCATTGAGGAGGATGACCGAGACGGAGATGCCACTAGAGAAGATCCGTACAAGAGGAGGAGAAGGCGGACAAGGCGGAAAGGTTGTCGAGGAAGTAGAGGTTGCCGCTCTCAGTCTCAGTAGCAATTGTCCGTTGGGAGCTCGGATCCTGAAAAAAACAAGAAGTCGGAGTAAACGTTACAGAGCACTGAAGCTGCTTGCATAAAGAGGTAACCGACAACAAATTGCACGGAAATTTGGGCACATAGAGAGTGTCCGCTAGGCGAAGAGACGGAGTAACATGGACCACTCCCGACCCATAAACCGGGGAGGGAGAACCGTCTGCAACAAGAACTGGGGGCACCCGATCATGCTGTTCGAAGAGAGTGAAGCAGTGAGGATTGCCCGTCATGTGATTAGTTGCTCTAGAGTCGATAAGCCATTTACCTTGAGTTACTACGTGTGCACTACCTGATGATGTGACCACATAGACAAACGGCTTGGAAGAGGAGGCGGAAGAGTCACCCTAGGGGCGAAGATGGAGATGCTTCGTCCAGCAGCGGTCAAAAGTATGGCTGGTGCGACCACAGTGAGAGCAGAGGTACCGGGAAAGAGCACGTCCGCCAGACTGGTGACTGCGGCTACCATAGCCACTCCGCTGAGTTTGGTGAGCATAGTTGGCCTGTGGAGGAGGAGCAGGCAGAATCGGGTGCTGAAGGAGAGAGGTGACAGCGGCGATGCGGGCAGCAGTGGCATCTAAGGTAGGAGATGGTAGCGTTTGCGTTGCGAGCGAAGGAGGAAGGTGAATGAGACGCTCCAATCCGGGTAGTTGGAGCCGACAAGCTTGGAAACGGTCTCAAGGTTCCTGGAAGGAGTAGTAGGAAGAGGTAGAGCCGGATTGGACGACAGGAGTGGTGATAGGAGTGGTGGCAGTAGAAGCATCAGAAAGAGCCATGGAGGAAAACAACAGGAAGCCGCGCGGTTAGAAAACAAGACGTGCGGTTAGGAAACAAGCCGCGCGAACAGGTAGATATCGCAGCGGTAGGAGAAGGAGATCTACAGCGGTCACGATGATTGACACCAGCGGGTAGAAAAGCCACGACCAAGCCGTAGAACAAGCTGAGGGAAAGAAGTCGAGCGGCTAGAAGGTAGCCCGCGCGAACAGAAGAAGAAGGAGAAGGAGAAGGCCGCGTGAAAGAGACCAATGCATACGAGCCGAACAGAGATCGCACACAGAGGCCGCGCACACAAAGGGCAGAGGCAAGAGACCGCACAAGCAAGAAGAGAAAAAGAATTAGGAGGAAAAAATCATTTTCTCTGATACCATGTTAGAAATGAACAGAAACAAACCGGAAGTGCTCTAACAGAAACTTTATTATCTGAAAAAGGTATTTATTACAAAGGTATGGCCTCCCTTATATAGAATGGAGGAGAGATGAGGAAATACAAATAAGAGATGTGGGACTAAAAATTTACAGGACTAAGCGGACTTATACAGAATAATTCGCACAAGCCGCGCGGTTAGACAGAAGGGTTAACCGCTCGGCTACCACCAGAGAGAGAGAGATCACCATGGGAGACCGCTAGACCGCTCGGTCTCCAAGTCTCCAGAGGCAAGCCGCTAGACCGCTCGGACTCCAGACAGCAACAGCACAGCAACCAAACCACTGAAGGGAAACCGCCAGACAGTGCGGTCTTTAACCCGCCAAGACAGACCGCCAGACTGCCCGGTCACCAACTTCAACACTACCCAGTAGATATGTGGAGCGTCTGTGGGTAGTGATGTCTATCACTGACATAGTTACGGGTCTTAGGCCTTGCACAGGCAGTAATGACTATCAAAATGCTCATGTTGTTGTCGTTTGGAGAATGGTGGTGCTTCCCTGGTTTTTGTCCGGACACCAAGAATGTGCCTTGAGAGCATGGGGTGTGTGGCCTTTTGTGCCTACACTTGTGGTGAAGTGTGCTTAAATTTCACTTTCATTACTATGTTTGGTTTTGCTAATACATTGCAGGGAAGGAGCTCTGCCGCCCCGAGCAAGGGGCGGGGTCGTTAGAATTTGGTCAGCTTTAGCTGACTGTTGCCTTGTTTTACCATCGTTCGGTGGATTGCCTTGCAGGAACAGGTGAGTCATGTAGTAAGTAGCGGGCTAAGGCCCATGATGCTGTGCTAGCCATTGAAGGCCGAAGCGAAGTGTTTACTTTACTGTTTTCATTTATGGTCGGCCTGCGTGCCGAAGTATGTAAAACACTTTAATTCAAGTTGAATATTATGAGGTCATAAGGCCAAGACTCCTTGTGTATTTGCTTTTTCATTCTTGTTTTGGGCTATAGTGGACATTCATGTTTTATGATGGGTTCTTCCAACTCTATTTAATAAACTTCTGCTAGAATGCTCTGTGTTAGGACATGAAATTTTATATTAGTATTTTGGTATTAATATGTAACTCTGTTGACTGTCCATGGTATATGGCGTGGGGCCCCGGCCGGACCTTATGTTATTTCTCATGCGACGGATGAGGGTGTTATAATTTGGTATCAGACTACGGTGTCGATCTTTCTTAGGAGAATTCGTGGATGAATTCTTTTTAAAGGGTGGTGAGCATAGTCATGTGTGTCATCGTTATAACATGAAAAGATCTCATGAATGTCCACTTAGTAATGGAAAATACACATGTTTGAGGAACCTGTGTGTTCCTATGATTGTTTTTTGCAATTTTGTTTGGTCACTTATTGGTGTGTCCTGCAATAATAGGTGACCAGAAGTGGTGTTGGATAGTCGGAGCGTCTGCACTCTGCGAAAAAGCAGTGCACCTAATGATGTGCCTGCAAGCCCTCCTTTGGCAGAGACGGTAAAACTTGTAGCTGAGGCAGTGTTTGTGATGATAAACGCCCAGCCAGGGAGGCAGACACAACCTCCTGCCCCTGTTGTGGAGCAGGTACTGCTTCGTGCGGTAGAGCCTGAAGTGGTGGAAGGAGTGGTTGTAGAACCTTTGGCGCCAAGAAGAGCGACAGAAAGGCAGCTTAAACATGTGATGTGCTTCAATCCTCCAGTATTTACGGGGACTAGAACCCCAACCCAGGCCGAGGATTGGCTCTTTCGTGTTAAGAGAGTCATGATAGTGATTGAAATAGAGGAATGGCAGAAGTCAACCATAGTGGATAGACATGGAGAATCTGTTCCATAGACTGGCGCTGGGAGATAGTAGCATGGATGAGTATCTCCACGAGTTCATAAGGTTGGGACGTTATGCTGGCTCTACTTTTGCTAACGAGGAGCGTAAGACCAACCGGTTCTACGAGGGTCTGCATGATGACCTAAGGCTACTTCTCTCTGGGCCGATGACGTAGGGATTTCTAACTCAGGTCAATACCGCCCGATCTCTAGAGAAGGATATGAAGAGAGTTCAAGAGAAGAAGGACTCAAGCTCGAAGAAGTTGGAATTCAAGGTGTCGAGCTCGTCAAAGTCTGGGTTTCGTAAGTGGAACAAGAAGGCTAGGACTTCGGGTCTAGCCCCACCTTCGGGTGTGTCTGGAGTTACTACAGTGTGAGGCTCGGTTACTTGCTATAATTGTGGCAAACAGGGACAATATGCCCGAGACTGTTGGAGTGGGCACCCAAAGTCAAAGAAAAAGCATGAAGCAACTTATGCAGAGAAGGGAAAGGCGTTGGAGCCAAACGCATCCCACTACGCACCAGCCCAGCCTAGAGTTTACAATCTTGGCCAACATGAGGACATAAAGCAGGCTGATGTGGTGACAGGTATGATTTCATTGAATAGCACGTTTAACTTTACATACTTGTTGCCTTATGCGCTTTAGCATATGACTTGTTATGCTATACTTTATTTTGATCTTTAATTGTACGACAAGAGCACTTTTCGATATGGGAGCTTCACACTCTTTTTTGTCCAAGGAAATTATATCGTGCATCAGAGCACCTTCTTTGATGGCAAGAGATAAATTGGATGTGTTGCTGCCTAATGGGTGTTCTATGCGCGCGGATAGAGTTTGTCGCTTTAAGGAGGTATGGATTGGGAGTCAAGAGATTGACTTGCAAGCGTCGCTACTACCGATAGTAGAGTTTGATGTGATCTTTGGTATGGACTGGCTCTCGGAGCAGCGTGCGTACATTGATTGCAATCGCAAGGTGGTCAGACTGGGGGTGGATACAGAGCGTGAGACGACATTCTCTAGCATGAGGGGATCGAGCAAGACTTTGATATCTGCTCTCTATGTGGTTAAAGCAGTTCTTAGTGATGTAGAGATTTTTGTCACCTTAGTGGAGACTTCGAAGCCCAATCTAGGTCTGGATAGTATCTCAGTTGTATCAGAGTTTCCTGATGTTTTTCCTGAAAATCTCCTGGAGCCCCACCTCAGCGTGAGATCGACTTTACCATCGAGCTAGTGCCAGGTGTCAAGCCTGTGTCACGCTCCCCATACCGCTTAGAGCCTAAGAAGATGGCGGAATTGAAGTTACAGCTGCAAGAGCTATTAGATCAAGGGTATGTGCATCCAAGTTCGTCGCCTTAGAGCGCGCCAGTCCTTTTGTTAAAAAGAAGGACGGAAGATTGCGACTTTGTATTGATTACCGAGAGTTGAATAAGCTGATAGAGAAGAATAGATATCTGATCCCAATGGTTGATGATCTGTTCGATCAGCTGGTCAGATCGACTGTGTACTCGAAGTTAGATTTGAAATCCGGGTACTATCAGCTAAGAATTAGGGAAAGTGACATTCCCAAGACGGCTTTCAACATACGTTATGGGCATTATGAATTCACTGTCATGCCGTTTGGGCTGACGAATGCGCCATCCATGTTTATGGACTTGATGAACAGGATGTTCAGAGAGTACTTGGAACAGTTCGATAGTCTTCATCGATGATATACTGGTGTACTCACAATGCGAGGAGGATCATTTCAAGCATCTTCATATGATTTTGGAGACCCTGAGGAGGAACCAAATGTATGCCAAATTCTCCAAATGTGAGTTTTGTCTATCCTTAGTAGCATTCCTTAATCATGTGGTTAGTGGTGAGGGAATTGTGGTAGATCTGGTGAAGATAGTCGTGATACGAGAGTGGCCTGTGTTGTCTACTGTGTCGGAAGTCCGGAGTTTTCTGGGGCTTTGCCGACTATTACATGCGCTTCATGGAGAACTTCTCGCTGATAGCACTGCCCCTCACTACTCTGACAAGGAAGGATCAGAAGTTTGTTTGGTCACCAGAGTGCGCATAAGCTTTCGAAGAACTAAAGTGTTGTCTGACCACGACGCCTATCTTATGTTTGCCATGTGGATTGGAGGGCTTTGAGATTTACAGTGATGCCTCTGGGAGTGGTTTAGGTTGTATTCTGCTTCAGCACGGGAAGGTGATAGCCTATGGGTCTCGTCAGTTGAAGGTGCATGAGAGGAATTACCCGGTCCATGATTTGGAGTTGACGGCTGTAGTATTCGCTCTCGAACTTTGGAGGCATTATCTGTATGGGGTTAAGATCGATATCTATTCAGATCACAAGAGTCTGAAGTATCTGATAGATCAGAAGGACCTGAACATGCGTCAGCGAAGGTGGATGGAGTTCCTTGGGGATTACACCTACAAGATTCATTATATTCATGGGAAGGGGAACATTGTGGCGGATGCTTTGATACATAGGATCCCTGCACGGGCCAACTGGATACAAAAGCACGACGAGCGGCTCATTCGGGATTTGGAGGCCTTGTGTAACAACCCGGCCCACGACACGCTCGCCGATCCCAAGCGTTGTTACAGGGCTGCAGTCCATGACACCCCAACCCATCTCCGGTCTGTTTATCAACACAGTAGGTTGTTGAGGCGGGGCTTCGATCCCACGACCTCCTTGATAAGGTGCCTTAAACCACAACCCCATCACCAACTGAGCTGCAGCTCAGTTGGTGATGAGATCTGTTAGAAGAGAGTCTTATCAAGGGTTGCAGGTTCGATACCCCGCACCAACAACGCACTGTGCTGAGAAACAGGTCGGAGAGGCGTTGGGGTGTATTGGGCTGCAGCCCTGTAACGGGACCACGAGGCGAGACAAGCCGGCGACCCAGGCAAGGGTGTGGTGGGCCTCTGAGCTCTCAACCGGGACGTTATATAAAAAGTGCACTTTTTATGTAACAACCCGGCCTACGGCACGTTTGCCGACCCCAAGTTTTGTTACAGGGCTGCAGCTCAGTTGGCGATGGGGTTGCGGTTTAAGGCACCTTATCATGAAGGTCGTGGGATCGAAGCCCCGCCTCAACAACCTACCGTGCTGGTAAACAGGCTAGAGATGGGTTGGGGTGTCATGGGTTGCAGCCCTATAACAATGCTTGGGTCGGCGAGCGTGTCGTGGGCCGGGTTGTTACACCTTGGAGGTCTCTTATGTTGACAAGGGATCTAGTACAAACACGTGTTTGAGTTGGACGGAGATTCAATACAACCTCGCAGATAGGATTCATCAGGACTTGGAGTTGGACGTGAGCTTGAAACGTCGTGTGGAGGAGACTGTTGATGGGTCTAACGACCAGTTCTCTATCGACAATGGCCTTTTTATGGAAGGGCAGTCTATTGTGTGTCCCCAATGTGGGGAAGTTACAAGAAGAATTGATGTATGAGGCGCATTTCACAAAGTACTCGATTCACCCCGGAAGCACCAAAATGTTCAAGGACATGAAGAAATTGTTCTGGTGGTCGGGTCTGAAGAAAGACATAGTATTATATGTGGCGAAGTGTCAGACATGTTCCTTGCTAAAGGCCGAATGCCAGAGGCCTGGCGGATTCCCGAAGTCCTTGTCTATACCGAAGTGGAAATTTGATGATATCTCAATGGATTTCGTGCATGCCTTGCCGAGATCACACAAGGGGAACGATGTCATTTGGGTGGTCGTTGATCGTTTAACAAAGGTGTCACGCTTCATACCCAATAGGAAGGATGATTCAGTAGAGAAACTAGCAAAGCTTTATGTGGACAACATAGTCTATTTGCACGGCGTACCCCAGAGCATCGTTAGTGATCGAGATGATCGTTTTACATCTAACGATTAGAGGCTCATTCATCAGTTGTTGGGTACCAAGTTGAACTTCAGCACAACATTTCACCCACAGACATATGGTCAGACTGAAAGGGTGAACATGACGATGGAAGATATGCTTCGTATGCGTGCTTTGGATTTTGGTAAAAGGTGGGAGGACCATCTTTTTATGATTGAGTACGCATATAATAACAACTACCAAGCTAGTATTCAGATGATGCCTTTTGAGGCTCTGTATAGAAGGAGGTGTCGTACGTCATTGGCTTGGGTAGAAACGGGAGAAGCGAAGATATACAAGCGAAGGGACGTTGAAGCTACTACTACAACGACACAGTTGATTCTAGAACTACTACTGATTGCTCAAGATAGGTAGGTCAAGTACTACAATGTCAAGCATCGAAACGTGGAGTTTGCGGTGGGCGATTGGGTATACCTCAAGATAAAATCATTTAAGGGTGTATCAAGGATTCAATGCTTAAAGAAGCTTAGTCTGAGGTATGTTGGACCTTTTGAGATCTTGGAGAGGTTGGTGAAGCTGCCTATCGTTTGGCTCTTTTGGTGGAGTTGAGTGGTTTGCACGATTTATTTCATATCTCAGTGCTGCGGAAGGTCATTCAAGAGCCTACTCAAGTGATTGCTGTGAATCAAGTGTTGGCCGACAGTGGGTTGACGACGAAGGTCACCCCATTCATATCGAGGACGTAGAGGTCAAGCAGCTGCGAAATAAATCTATTAGAATGGTCAAGGTCCATTGCGACAACTATGGCAGAGAGGAGATGTCTTGGGAGTGTGAGCAAACTATAAGGGAGGAGTTCCCTGAGCTATTTCTCTAAGGTAATCAGATGCACTGTTTACTTTTATATTTTCCCATAACGTAAATTTTCAGGATGAAATTTCTTTAAGTGGGGGAGATTTGTAACGCCCCAAATTTCATAAGGCGGGAGATGCTTCGCTGGGGGTTATCGCTCGGCGGTAGCTAGTTACCGTGCGACGATAGCTCCAGGGTTTGCGTCGAGAGCGTTGAGTTCTCGAGAAAGTGTCGAGTTCTCGAGAATGATGTTACAGCGCGGTGGAAAGTTGTTACTGTGTGGCAGTAGCAGGGAAAAAATCTGGAGGACCTCTCGGGAAGCTATCTGTAACGACTCCATCTGTTCCTATAGTATATACTAGAAGGTCCGGTCGGGACCCCACAGCATATACCCCAAAACAAGCGGCAAAGTCACAGAGTGATACCAGAGTTGCGCATCCTAACACAAAACATTCTAGCGGAAGCTGATAACACGACACTGAACTCCAAACATGAATGTCCACCATATAAAGATCCATATTTATATATCACAGGAATGTTTACCAAATACAAAGTCAGTTGGCCTTATGGCCTTACAAGTCCATTTACATCAGTGGCTTCTAAAATAGTGGCGCGCAGACCAGCCACATATAAACAAAGCACAGCAATTTCAGCTTAGCCTTCAAGGGCTAATGACAGTAGCAGCAACAGCAACAGGGACTTCAGCTTTTTTGTGTCCCGCTTGGCTCTCCAGCACCTGTACAAGGACATTTCACCCAACGGTGGCAAACAAGGGAACGGTCAGCGTTCAGCTGACCAGTTTTATAACGACCCTACCCCTTTCCCGGGGCAGTGGTATTTCTTCCCTGCAGGCATAGCATTTCACAGACAGATATATATGTAGTCATATATTGTGCTCTCACACACATACATTCCATCACAACCGTCAGCCACGCGGCCCGACGATCCGTGCTCTCAGGGCAGATTCTTAGTGTACCGGCGAACCAGTTGCCCACCACCGTAACAGGGTCGCAACCCAACCGTAAAATATTGAGCATGTACTCCATGGCGTGCAGCCGGAGCTTTTAGTCTTAATGACCCGGGATTGGCCCGTAGACCCCCCCCCCCCCCCTCCCCCATGGTGCCGTGGCGCGCAGGCCTAAGACTCGCGCTATGTGTGTCTGCCAAATGCCAATTCATCCAGACACCCATGGCAGACAACCGTAACCAGCCACACTCTGGTGGGGGAATCCTATGCATATGCCAAAAGGAAACTTTCGCATGGCTAGGAAGAAAGGTCGTTACCCTTGAAGACCGCTTCAGAGTCATGGACTCCTAGTCGGTTGGAAAGCACCGCAGCGGCTTTGCCGTCACAACGCTAGCCTCGGATTGTGAACAGGAACTCTGCAACTCCACCGGTGGCCGGCTCCTCTTCCTCCTCCTCCTCCTCCTTCCTCTCTCTAACTTTGGAGAAAGATGATAGCCAAACTTAAAATGAGAATTCCCATCTCATTTCCGGCCTTAAGTACGCATGGAGGACTCTCAGCCATTGGATCTCCGCTGAGGAAATGGACGACCACGATTTTGCCACAAAAGGATAAATCTTGACTAACACGGCCTGTGACACGCCTGTGTCATAGGCCGTGTGTAACATCCCATGTTACTTCTAGGCCCCCTTCACTTAGATTGGGTTAGGCATGGGGTGGGTGATAGGAGATTTAGCTAGGTTTGACCCTAGGTAGTGGATTGTAGCCATGTGGGGCCCACTAAGGGGCCAAAGTCAAACTAGGTCAAACTAGCCTAAATAGGAACCCTAACCACACCATGACCCCACCACATTGCCCTAACCCTAAAAACAATCTAAGTGGACCCTAGGGCATGTCACTGGGTCAACCCTTTGACCCTAGTTGACCAAAGTCAACCATGGCCCTAATTTGGTCAAACCTATACCTATATGCCCAATTAGCCTAAGTGGGGCACCCCCTTGGCCCAACCCAAGTTGGGTGGTGCCACTAGGCTCATGACCATTAAGTGGGGTCAGCCCACTCATCATGTTGACCAAGTCAACTCAAAAAGTCAACTTGGTCAACATGAGGCCTAAAGAAGGGAAAGATGAACCCAAGCCCATTTCCATTGGGCTAAGCCCACCCAACTCAGCCCAAGGCCAACCCAAGGAGTCAAAGTCAACCCCTGGCCCTCAATTTGAAGAGAGAGAATACATGTAAGGGCAAAATTGGAAAATTCACCCAAAAAGAGGAGAGAGAAGGGAGGAGGCCACATGGCTCCTTCTCTTCAGCCATGGCTTGCCGGCAGACCTCCCTTGGAGTTATTAGGAGGAGGTGAGAGGCTCAAAGCCACTTGGCATGAAGGGTGATACAACCAAAGCTCGACACCGAGTTTGCCTTGGTTGTATCTCCCCATATATCCCCTCCCAGCCAGAGATAATGATTCCATTAGCTTCAGAGGGCAAAGGAGAGTAGAAATCGATAGCTGGAGTGAAGGAAACGGTGCAGGAACCATGAATCCGAGAGGTGCCGTCGGAGCAAGGTCGGGAATGGCCACCCGCCTCCATCCTCGCCGCCAGCCACCAACACAGGTTCGTTTCACCGTCCCTCTACCCGTACTATAATCCTAGATCAACTAGGGGAGATATCGGGCTCAATTGAGCCCAATGCCATGGGAGAAATGGGAGATTTTTCAAGCTTTTTCTTACCGCTCGAAATCTCCGTCGCCGCCGTCTCCCACCGCCTCATCACCGGTAAAGGATAGCCACCACCACCGTGAAGGTGATGACACCGTTGGCCGGGGGTGGCGCCGCCTCAGGTGGCCGGAAATGGCCCCGCAATATCCCCCAGGTCGGCTCGATCTCAGCCGTTGAACACTTGGGGAAGATGAAAGGATGTCGTCCAATATAGCTTTAAGATTCGTGCATTGCATTTTATTAAAATCAATTTAATTTCTGTTATAATTTAATGAAATGAAATTACATTTCTATCACATTAATTCAGTGATCTTGCATGTCAAATATATGGCTCTTAGGTCCATTTCCATGGGATGACATGAACATGAAAAATGTAGCCCTTTGTGTTAACTTTAATTTTTCACCCTTAACTTGAGATTTGGTCCAGTGGTCTGACCTGTAGAACCATTGTTCTAGGATTGGTCCTTAGCTAAGGCAGAATTTCAAAATGATGCCCAAGTCAAACCAGTCATTCAAATGCCCCAAACTTTTGGGCGTATGCATGTTTATGGCTTGATTAACCCCTGTACAAAAATGAGAATTTTTGGGAAAACTTTTTCTATAGTTTTTACTAAAATACCCAAAATGAAATAAATGAAATATTTGGAGTTGTGGGACTCCAAATGGTCCCAAATTTGGTGGCATGTCCTTAGGGATATTATAGGTGTACGTTTTAAATTTCAGCCATTTTGGACCAATTCATGTTGGGTAAACCCACTTGCATGTGTTGTCTTGTTATAGGTTTGGCGTGCATTTAGCCTAAAATGAAATAATGTGTATTCAGACAACTTGGAACATTCCAAAATCATGATTTTCATTATAGAGACATATAAGGGTGTAATACACCTCTCATAGCAATGGTAGGATTTTTGGGAACAAAAATTCTATTATTTTGAATTACTGAAAATTTGGTTCTTTTGAGGAAATAAATTTAAAATAGGTTTACTCTAATCATAAAATGTTCAATTTCTGTTGAGAACTAAGGAGTGACATAATAAACACTAGAAATAATTTATATCTCTGTTGGATGAAGTTTAAGTAGTTTAAGGAGCAAAATGACCATTTTACCCTTATGGAATTTGTGTAGAAAAGATGGGTATATTCCTTTGAAAAATCTGAGAAAATTTATATTGTTGTAATTGTATGTTTTAAACCTTGTGCAAATATTTCATAATTTTGGGGTGCCAAATAATGTACTTAGGTCCCATAATGACATTTTGGTAAATAATTCAAATTGATCATGGATAGGCCATTTCAACCTAGATGCAAATGAAAATCTGTACATAGCATTATTTCATTATTATCATGGTTCTGTAATTTAATTAGAATTTTTGAGATAATATTTTATGTACTTCATTTGTAAAATGCTAAATTTGTTGATATAGTATTAAATAGGAATTAATTATAAATATGAATTGAAAAAACATAAAATTTTGGTAGGCCCCATTAATTGTCATATTATATACCTGGAAGAATCTCTAGGACAGTAGGTCTAATATTGACAATACTTCATGTGCAAAATGACTAGGTATTACATTTAAAGAAATTAATTTAATGGTGTAAGTAATTTGGAAAATTATGGAATTCATCCTAGTAATCATATAGGTCCATACCATCCTAGGATAAATAATTTGAGGCATATGGCCAGAGGAATTAGAAGGTCACATTTGTGGGTGGTATCGGGACATGGATAAGGGTCTAACACCGATGTTCGTACTAGTAGGGCCACCAGTGGAGGAATCTGAATAACTAGTAAAGTGAGGATCTTAGTGGAGGAATTAACCCTGGTTGGTCTCCTAGAGGATTCCTTAATCATGTGTAGAAGAGTGCAAGTCTCGTGACAACAACAATAACGGGGACCGGCGGAAGACCGCCGCGCTCATAATAACACCTTAAGTCTTTAGGGTCGTTCTAAAGTAATATGAGAGTTGGGGTATAAATCTTGGATAGACACCAATAAAAGTAATTATCCTTGAGAAAGGGAACTTTGGGCGTAATCCCATCGTAGTTCTTAGTGGCCCCGAGAGCCCTTCACCGGGTATACCCTGGGCAGTCTTGGGATTAACCTTAAATCACTAAGTATAATAACCCGTAGACAAGAGTAGTCTAATAGGTTATGACATTGTGGTTCATTCTCACCCGTGTAGGGTTGGAGGGATTGTGGTTTATTCTCACCCGTGATGGGTTGGTGGGAGACTTGTGTAATATGCTCACCCGTGTAGGGTTTAAGGAATTAAGGACGGGTTGGTCCTGCGAGCTGAAGTCTCGGGATGAAATACTTGCATGTGCATAAATTTAGTGGCGGTGCATGCAGTACTGGTCGTTCGTCACACCGATGGCAGTATAGTGCACCAGGCGGGTGTGAGGGTTAGAGGGGCCAGTGGGTTGTTTTACACTGCGGTCTGGAGGACGATCCCCGATAACGCACATCCGACCCAACAAGACTGACGGGTTGTCAGCAAAGTACGTACGCGTAGACTTTAGAGTGCACCTTGGACGTGTACAGAGGCGTATGAGAGGGTTCTAAGATTTGGTAGTGTGCATACCGGCCTAGAAGTGGAGATGCCCGCTCCGCTGCTGCCGTAGCCACAACGGTGATACCCGAGAGTGAAGCTCGCTCTCAAAAAGTGGGAACTAAAGGTCTGGGATCTCAGAGTCGTGTGCGTGTGTTGCACTTGCATGTTTCATAATTCATATATATCATTCATTTGCATTAGGACATATGCTTCATAGATCCTTATCATATAAATTAGTATGAGCTCTTTTATATGATAAGTTATTTTGGAAATCCTAACTTATATATTTGTATGGGCATTTATATAAGTTAGGATGCTCTGTGATGGTAGATAGATTTACCTTTCAACTTTACTTTACTTTTCTGCTCTTACTTTCAGTTCTTTCCTTTACTAGTACCGCACTTTACTTACTTGCACTATATACTTAGAACTGCTAGAGTAGAATAATAATATCTATTACAACTGCTAGTTAGCTCTTGTCACATGCTTCCACTTTTGCTACCCTTTGTTATCCTTCGCTTCGTCCTTTCGCTCGGTGCCTAGGAGCTGCGGGGCGAGGTGCGGAGGAAACGACTTAGTCTTTTGACTAATGGTCGGTGACCATACTATTTTAGGAGCTCGTGGAGATGGAGCACCAGCACGACGAGGAGGCGGGACTTGAAGAGCAGATACCGCCACCGCAGACTACTACTACTACGTGTCCTCAGGTTGGACGAGTTTTGATGTATTAGTTTAGCTTCCGCTTGATTTGAGAGAGAGAGTTGATATGATGTACTGGGCATAAGCCCTTATCACTCTTTCATTTTGTATTAATTGTGGACTATGTCTTTGTACTCTTCATTTATATATATGATATGTACTCTGTGACTTGTGGACTAGTGGATTTGATATACTGTTATACTTCTAATTCTCATATTGGCCTACAGGTTATATGATCGTATTAGCCGACAGAATCGGCGTGTTGCGGTGTCGACTAATCCGTGCGTTAGTGCCACTGTAAGACGGCGGTTCTGGGCATAATACCGGGAGCCTCCTTGGTAAGTGGAAGGGGTCTTACAAACTGGTATCACTTGAACAAACGATCATATGAGAAAGAAGTCCACAACACTGTACCACCCCGCGCGAGCATTAGTTTGCGGACAAACTATGCAGCGGAAGCAGTGGTGTGCCCATGTGTAAAAAAGTCACATAAAACAGTCCATTAAGTACAATGAGGTAGGCCAGTTCTATTTTAACCTTACCTTTATGCAACCTCCACAGTTCGTCGCACCGCAAAACATGGTTCCTCCCCCTCCAGCTGCCATTCCATTTCTACAGACGGAGATGGGGCAGACTTTGACGGCGATTCTGGATGCCTTCAAAGCCCAGTAAGTCCCGGCCCCGCAGCCAAATCCAGGGTCAAGCTGGCTAAGTGCCTTCAAGAGCCTGTCCCCACCAATGTACCGTGGGACAGAGGATGCGGTAAAGACAGAGGAATGGCTGGAGGCCATACATGAGATTTTAGCAGGCATCAGCTGCCCGGTCGGCCAGGCAGTACCTCTAGCAACCTCTGCACTAGAGGCTCATACGAAAAGATGGTGGAAGTCGGTACGAGAGTCTACATATGTTGATTGGGAGCTGTCAGACATTTCTTGGGAGGAGTTCAGAGATGTATTTTTGGATCACTTCGTATCTACTACGGACAGAGATGCTTTGGAGGAGAGGTTTCTGAACCTCCGGCAGGGGAGCAGATCAGTGATTGAGTACCAGAGGGAGTTCTCCCACCTTGCCAGGTTCGCAGGATACATGATACTGATGATAGGAGGTATGTCAAGAGGTTCTACCGGGGCCTCAGGGACGATTTGAGGCAGGCTTTGTTGTTCATTTCTCACGACACATTTACCCAGATTATCGAGATGGCAAAGAAGCTGAAGGCGGACCAACTGATAGTGCATGGCAGAGGGAAGAGACCATATGATGGGTCGACATCAGGAGAGAGCAGCAGGGGCTCTTAGAGAGGCAGGACTATTGGGTACAAAAGGGGTGGGGGACGTAGGCGTCCCAACTTCAGGCAGGAGCGGGGACCTCCTCCAGCATTAGCTCCCCCACCTCTACAAGTGCATGCTCCGAGGACACAGGATGACCATGGACATCGACCAGTAGTTTGTTACAGATGCCGCCAGCCCGGGCACATTAGATCGGAGTGTCTGCATCGATTCCATCCACCTCCTCCTCCACCTCCAGTGGCCCCAGTACAGCATGGTCGAGGCCGAGACCGAGGTCGAGGCCGATACCGAGGACGAGGTCGAGGCCGAGGCCGGGGATATCACGGCAGAGGATGTAATCAGGAGCAGATGTACGCTTTGGACCTCACGGAGCAGAGGAACCCCGAGGAGGTGATTACAGGTACTTAAATTATTTTAATTTAGAAATTTCAACCTTTATAGTGCCTTGAAAAATCATAGAAATAACATTCATTATACCTCAAATAAATCTCAGCCATAGTTATGATCAGCGGCAAGTCCGCACATACCCTCTTTGACACGGGTGTTTCCCACTCATTCGTGTCGGACACTTTCATTGAAGAACTAGAGGGTGTGGAGAGATTCCCTGGCACAGAGATGAGGGTGCGTCTTCCTAATGGCTCGGAGCTACGGACCAAGGATAGCTGCAACATGGAGGCTGAGATAGGAGACAAGACATTTGAAGCTCCGGCGACGATCTTGAGATTGCCGGACTTTGATTTGATATTGGGCATGACCTGGCTTCATTGGCACTATGCCCAGATCGACTGCCCCTCTAAGAGGATCACGCTCAGTCATGGAGACTCCTACGTTACTATTGAAGGTATCCGACCTATCCCCTATCTATCATTATCTTCTGTACAGGCTGTCGAGGCTTATGAGCAAGGGGAAGAGGTGTACCTCATCTGCTTCGAGATGGTGGCAGCGGAGAGTTCCATAGCTGATATCCCGGTGGTTCGGGATTTCTCCGATGTATTCCCGGAGAAATTGCCCTGACTACCACCAGCTCGGGACTTGGATTTCAAGATTCAGTTGGTGTCGGGGGCGAGACCAGTGTCCCGGCACCTTACAGGATGGCTCCCAGAGAATTAGTAGAGTTCAGGACTCAGCTTCAGGAGCTTGTGGACTCAGGGTTTGTGCGGCCTAGTTCGTCACCGTGGGGAGCACCAGTTCTCTTTGTGAAGAAGATAGACGGATCGTTGCGGCTATACATAGATTACAAGGAGTTGAACCGTTTGACGGTCCGGAATACCTATCCACTGCCTCGGATAGACGATTTATTTGATCAGCTTCAGGGGGCCTTCTGGTTTTCTAAGCTGGATTTGAGATCTGGTTACTATCAGCTGCGCATCCGAGAGGAAGACATCTCGAAGACAGCTTTCAGCTCACGTTATGGGTTATACGAGTTCACGGTGAAGCCCTTCTTGTACCGCTTCGTGATTGTGTTCATCGACGACATTTTGATCTATTCCCGGACTCAGGAGGAGCATACAGAGCATTTGACACAGGTCTTGCAGAGGCTGATGGAGTCCCAGATGTATGCAAAGTTTTCAAAGTGCCAGTTTTGGCTATAGGAGGTGGCCTTCTTAGGGCACACGATCAGTGGAGCTGGATTGGCGGTGGATCCAGCCAAGATAGAGACAGTGAGGGATTGGCCACGGCCGAAGACAGCATCTGACATTCATACTTTCTTGGGACTAGCAAGTTATTATCGTAAGTTCGTGGAGGGGTTCTCGAGGATAGCACTCCCCCTTACGACCTTGACGAGGAAGGATGCAGAGTTTATATGGACAGAGCAGTGCGAGACGGTATTCCAGGAGTTGAAGGAACGACTTACCTCATCCCTTATCCTTGCACTCCCATATAGGAGTGAGGGATTTCAGATTTACATGGATGCCTCATACGAAGGGATGGGTGCTGTACTGATGCAGCACATACATGTTATCGCTTATGCTTCGAGACAGTTGAAGAAGCACGAGCATGACTATCTGGTACATGATTTGGAGCTCGGGGTTGTTGTATTTGCACTAAAGATATGACGGCATTATCTGTATGGGATTCATTGTGATATTTTCTCAGATCACAAGAATGTCAAGTACATCGATACGCAGAAGGATCTAAACCTGCGACAGAGGTGATGGCTAGAGTTCCTCTGCGACTATGATTACCAAATTCACTACCACCTGGGGAAGGCAAACACAGTAGCAGATGCATTGAGCAGGAGGGCTGGCACCTCTGGACCGGAGCCACGGATGATGGCTATGGAGCTGATTCGGATGATGGACGACATGCATATTACTATGGTTTTTTAGGCTGAACTAGTTGGATACCGAGAGTACCTGAGCTCTATGATCAGTGATGATGACATTCGGGAGCGCATTATGGCACATCAGAGACTGGATGCTGCATTAGAGCCGATTTTCAGTGCCATGGAAAGGGGCAAGGTTGAGGACTACACGCTACAGTATGATCTCCTTCGATTCCGTGGAGGCATTTATATACCAGCAGGAGGCGGTATCCGGGATGATATACTTAGAGAGGCACATTGCTCCAAATATTCAGTATATTCCGGCATCACCAAGATGTGGGCAGATTTGCGGAGAACTATGTATTGGTCTGGGATGAAGAGGGAGATCACCCACTTTGTGACACATTGTGAGACGTGCCAGCGCATTAAGGCGGAATGCAAGAGCCCGGGAGGTTTATTACAGCCATTGCCAGTCCCAGAGTGGAAGTTCGAGGACATCGCTATGGATTTTGTGCACGGACTACCTCGCTCCCACTCTGGGCATGATTCTATATGGGTCATGGTAGACAGACTGACCAAGGTAGCACGCTTTATTCCAGTCCGGAAGGATGCTCCAGTTGCAGTTTTGGTGAGAATATTCGTGGAGCAGTTTGTCAGATACCATGGCATCCCCAGGATGATTGTTTCGGACCGTGATGGTCGGTTCACTTCGAGCGAGTGGAGGGCCGTGCATGCTTACTTGGGCTCTCGACTTACTTTTAGTACCGCCTTCCACCCACAAACCGAGTGGACCATCCGGACCATGGAGGATCTACTCTGCCTGTGCATATTGGATACGGGGAAGCCTTGGGAAAGGCTACTACCACTGATCGAGTTCTCCTACAATAACAACCACCAGGCTAGCATCAGGATAGCTCCATACGAGGCACTTTATGGGAGGAAATGTCGGACACCGCTGTCATGGGTTCAGGATGTGGATACCAAGGCTCTTGGTTCTGATTATGTGAAGGATACGGAGGCTCAGGTACATTTGATCAGGGATCGGCTGCTAGAGGCCCAGAGCAGACAGGCGAAGTATTCTGATGCTCGGCACCGGAAGGTGGAGTTCCAGGTTAGAGACAGGGTTTTCTTGAAGATACGTTCGGTACATGGTGTCTCTCGGGTGCGGAGGCACAACAAGCTCAGTCCTCGATACATGGGGCCATACGTGATCCTGGAGCGGATCGGCCCCTTAGCTTACCGACTGCAGCTGCCACCGGAGTTGGGTACCATACACGACGTCTTTCATATCTCTTCCTTGCGAAGAGCTCTCCTACAGCCGGAGCAGCATGTTACTACTACAGCCGGTCCGATAGCGCCAGATAGATCTGTCAGACTGGAGCCGATCCGGATTGATGATACAGATGTCTGTGTGTCGCGGAAAAAGAAGGTCCCTCTCGTGAAGGTGTTGTGGTCCAATCATGGACAGGAGGAGCACACTTGGGAGCCGAGGGATCTAATGCTGGAGTGACACCCGGAGCTGTTCACTTCAGGTATACTTTAGTTTATACGTTTAAAATTTCTTATAATTCTTGTAAGTAGAACCTCGTAGACCCGAACTTAAATTTCGGGGACGAAATTATTTTCTTTTTTATTGGGATTTGTAACATCACATGTTACTTCTAGGCCCCCTTCACTTAGATTGGGTTAGGCATGGGTGGGTGATAGGGGATTTAGCTAGTCTTGACCCTAGGTAGTGGATTGTAGCCATGTGGGGCCCACTTAGGGGCCAAAGTCAAACTAGGTCAAACTAGCCTAAATAGGAACCCTAACCACATCATGACCCCACCACATTGCCCTAACCCTAAAAACAATCTAAGTGGACCCTAGGGCATATCACTAGGTCAACCCTTTGACTCTAGTTGACCAAAGTCAACCATGACCCTAATTTGGTCAAACCTATACCTATAGGCCTAATTAGCCTAAGTGAGGCACCCCCTTGGCCCAACCCAAGTTGGGTGGTGCCACTAGGCTCATGACCATTAAGTGGGGTCAGCCCACTCATCATGTTGACCAAGTCAACTCAAAAAGTCAACTTGGTCAACATGAGGCCTAAAGAAGGGAAAGATGAACCCAAGCCCATTTCCATTGGGCCAAGCCCACCCAACTCAGCCCAAGGCCAACCCAAGGAGTCAAAGTCAAACCCTGGCCCTCAATTTGAAGAGAGAGAGAATACATGCAAGGGCAAAATTGGAAAATTCACCCAAAAAGAGGAGAAAGAAGGTTGAAATTAATGGAGGAGGTCACATGGCTCCTTCTCTTCAGCCATGACTTGCTGGCAGACCTCCCTTGGAGTTATTAGGAGGAGGTGAGAGGCTGAGGGCCACTTGGCATGAAGGGTGATACAACCAAAGCTCCAAACTGAGTTTGCCTTAGTTGTATCTCCCCATATATCCCCTCCCAGCCAGAGATAATGATTTCATTAGCTTCAGAGGGCAAAGGAGAGTAGAAATCGATAGCTGGAGTGAAGGAAATGGTGCAGGAACCATGAATCCGAGAGGTGCCGCCTGAGCAAGGTCAGGAATGGCCACCCGCCTCCATCCTCGCTGCTAGCCACCAACACAGGTTCTTTCACCGTCCCTCTACCCGTACTAGAATCCTAGATCAACTAGGTGAGATATCGGGCTCAATTGAGCCCGATGCCATGGGAGAAATGGGATATTTTTCAAGCTTTTTCTTACCGCTCGGGATCGTCGTCGCCGCCGTCTCCCGCCGCCTCATCACCGGCAAAGGATATCCACCACCACCGTGAAGGTGATGGCACCGTTGGCCGGGGGTGGCGCCGCCTCAAGTGGCCGAAAATGGCCCCACAATATCCCCAGGTCGGCTCGATCTCAGCCATTGAACACTTGGAGAATATGAAAGGATGTCGTCCAATATAGCTTTAAGATTCGTGCATTGCATTTTATTAAAATCAATTTAATTTTTGTTATAATTTAATGAAATGAAATTACATTTCTGTCACATTAATTCAGTGATCTTGCATGTCAAATATAGGGCTCTTAGAGCCATTTACAGAGGATGACATGAACATAAAAAATGTATCCCTTTGTGTTACTTTAATTTGCCACCCTTAACTTGAGATTTGGTCCAGTGGTCTGACCTGTAGGACCATTTGTCTAGGGTTGGTCCTTAGCTATGGAAGAATTTCAAAATGATGCTCAAGTCAAACCAGTCATCCAAATGACCCAAAATTTTGGGTTCATGCATGTTTAGGGTTTGGTTAACCCCTGTACAAAAATGAGAATTTTTGGGAAAACATGTTCTATAGTTTTTACTAAAATACCAAAAATGAAATAAATGAAATATTTGGAGTTGTGGGACTTCAAATGGCCCCAAAGTTTGGTGTCATGTCCTTATGGACATTATAAGTGTATGTTTTAAATTTTAGCCATTTTGACCACTGCATGTTGGGTGAACCCACTTGCATGTGTTGGCTTGTTATAGACTTGGTGTGCATTTAGCCTAAAATGAAATAATATGTATTCAGCCAACTTGGAACATTCCAAAATCATGATTTTCATTTTAGAGAGACATGAGGGTGTAATACACCTATCATAGCAATGGTGGGATTTTTGGGAACAAAAATCTCATTATTTTGAATTTCTGAAAATTTGGTCCTTTTGAGGAAATAAATTTAAAATAGGTTTACTCTAATCATAAAATGTTTAATTTCTATTAAGGAATAAGAAGTGACATAATAAACACTAGAAATAATTTATATCTCTGTTGGATGAAGTTTAAGTAGTTTAAGGAGCAAAATCATGATTTTACCCTTATGGAATTTGTGTAGAAATGATGGGTATATTCCTTTGAAAAATCTGAGAAAATTCATATTGCTGTAATTGTATGTTTTAAACCTTGTGCAATTATTTCAGAATTTTGGGGTGCCAAATAATGTACTTAGGCCACATAATGGCATTTTGGTAAATAACTCAAATTGATCATGGATAAGCCATTTCAACTTAGATGCAAATGGAAATCTAGACATAACATTATTTCATTATTATCAAGGCTCTGTAATATAATTAGAATTTTTGAGATAATATTTTATGTACTTTATTTGTAAAATGCTAGATTTGTGGATATAATATTAAATAGGAATTAATTATAAATCTGAATTGAAAAAGCATGAAATTTTGGTAGGCCCATTAATTGTCATATTATATACCTGGAAGAATCCCTAGGATAGTAGGTCTAATATTGACAATACTTCATGTGCAAAACGACTAGGTATTACATTTAAAGAAATTAATTTAATGGTGTAAGTAATTTGGAAAATTATGGAATTCATCCTAGTTATCATATAGGTCCATACCATTCTAGGATAAATAATTTGAGGCATATGACTAGAGGAATTAGAAGGTCACATTTGTGGGTGGTATCGAGACATGGATAAGGGTCTAACACCGATGTTCGTACTAGTAGGGCCACCAGGGGAGGAATCTAAATAACTAGTAAAGTGAGGATCTTAGTGGAGGAATTAACCCTGGTTTGTCTCCTAGAGGATTCCATAACCATGTGTGGAAGAGTGCAAGTCCCGTGACAGCAACAATAATGGGGACCGGCGGAAGACCGCCACGCTCCTAATAACACCTTGAGTCTTTAGGGTCGTTCTAAAGTAATACGAGAGTTGGGGTATAAATCCTGGGTAGACACCAATAAAAGTAATTATCCTTGAAAAATAGAACTTTGGGCGTAATCCCATCGTAGTTCCTAGTGCCCCCGAGAGCCCTTCACCGGGTATACCTTGGGCAGTCCTGAGATTAACCTTAAATCACTAAGTATAATAACCTGTAGACAAGAGTAGTCTAATAGGTTAAGACATTGTGGTTCATTCTCACCCGTGTAGGGTTGGAGGGATTGTGGTTTATTCTCACCCGTGATGGGTTGGAGGGAGACTTGTGTAATATGCTCACCCATGTAGGGTTTGAGGGATTCAGGACGGGTTGGTCCTGCGAGCTGAAGGCTCGAGATGAAATACTTGCATGTGCATAAATTTAGTGGCGGGGCATGCGGTTCTGGCCGTTCGTCACACCGATGGCAGTACGGTGCACCAGGCGGGTGTGAGGGTTAAAGGGGCCAGTGGGTTGTTTTACACTGCGGTCTGGAGGACGATCCCCGATAACGCACATCCGACCCAACAAGACTGATAGGTTGTCAGCAAAGTACGTACGCGTAGACTCTAGAGTGCACCTTGGACGTGTACAGAGGCGTATGAGAGGGGTCTAAAGTTTGGTAGTGTGCATACCGGCCTAGAAGTGGAGATGCCTGCTCTGCTGCTGCCGTAGCCACAACGGTGGTAGCCGAGAGTGAAGCTAGCTCTCAAAAAGTGGGAACTAAAGGTCTGGGATCTCAGAGTCGTGTGTGTGTTGCAATTGCATGTTTCATAATTCATACATATCATCCATTTGCATTAGGACATACGCTTCATAGATACTTATCATATAAATTAGTATGAGCTCTTTTATATGATAAGTTATTTTGGAAATCCTAACTTATATATTTGTATGAGCATTTATATAAGTTAGGATACTCTGTGATGGTAGATATCTTTACCTTTCAGCTTTACTTTACTTTTTTGTTCTTACTTTCAGTTCTTTCCTTTACTAGTACCGCACTTTACTTACTTGTACTATATACTCAGAACTACTAGTATAGAATAATAATATCTATTACAACTGCTAGTTAGCTCTTGTCACCTGCTTCCACTTTTGCTACCCCTTGTTGTCCTCCTCTTCGTCCTTCCGCTCGGTGCCTAGGAGCTGCGGGGCGAGGTGCGGAGGAAACGACTTAGTGTTTTGACTAATGGTCGGTGACCATACTATTTTAGGAGCTCGTGGAGATGGAGCATCAACACGACGAGGAGGCAGGACTTGAGGAGCAGATACCGCTACCGTAGACTACTACTACTACTACTACGCGTCCTCAGGTGGGACGAGTTTTGATGTATTAGTTTAGCTTTCACTTGATTTGAGAGAGAGAGTTGATATGATGTACTGGGAATAAGCTTTTATTACTCTTTCATTTTGTACTCATTGTGGACTATGTCTTTGTACTCTTCATTTATATATATGATATGTACTCTGTGACTTGTAGACTAGTGGATTTGATATACTGCTATACTTCTAATTCTCATATTGGCCTACAGGTTATATGATCGTATTAGCCGGCAGAATCAGCGCATTGCGGTGTACACTAACCCGTGCGTTAGTGCCACCATAAGACGACGATTCTGGGCATAAGACCGGGAGCCTCCTTGGTAAGGGGGAGGTGTCTTACACCGTGTACCTTAAGCGACACACAACCAACTCATCCAGACCAGTACACGCCCATGTAGCACGCCCGTGTCACGGGCCGTGTCACCTGACACGCCTTCAGACACGCCCGTGTCTAGGGCCGTGTACTTCAGGCAGTACAAAACCAACTTCAACCCGATCGGGACACGGCCCATGACACGCCCGTGTCCCAAGCCGTGTACCCTAAGACACACCCGTGTCGTGCCCGTGTTCACTAGTCCTCAATGTCGTGGGCACGTCCAAAAAAAGACACGGTCTGTAACACGCCCGTGTCACAGGCAGTGTCCCCATACAAGGCACTAGACACGCCCCAGCTCAACTTCGTCGAACTGACTTCGTCGACCAGAGGAGGACACGGCCTCTGAAACGCCCGTGTCAGATGACGTGTTCCCTCATTTTTTCGTAGAACGAATTTTCGTCGAACTCTCGCCGGCTGCTCACCCGAGTAGAACACACCCTGGGACACGCCCGTGTCCCAGGCCGTGTCACCCAACTTTTTCCCAATCCTGGGATTTGGGGTGTTACAACCCTCCCCTCCTTACAATAAATTTCGTCCCCCAAATTTTCACACAGGAAGGAAGTCAAACACAAGATATTCTATTCTATAAACGTTCAATATAACTCGACACACACTGCATAACAGTTACACAATGAGCTCGGGAAATTCAGCCCGCATGGTCTGCTCGCGCTGCCATGTTAGCTCCTCACGGTCACAGTTGTCCCACCGGACTTTGACCATCCCGATCATCTTGTTTCGCAACTATTTATCGGCACGATCCTCGATCCGAATGGGCCGAACTTTCGTCGTTATCCCGTATTCCATCGGCACCCGATCAGTCTCGATCACATGGGCTGGATCTTTGATAGT
The DNA here is from genome assembly GCA_039583875.1 of Platanthera guangdongensis. Taxonomy (NCBI): domain Eukaryota; kingdom Viridiplantae; phylum Streptophyta; class Magnoliopsida; order Asparagales; family Orchidaceae; genus Platanthera; species Platanthera guangdongensis. The sequence continues at coordinate 32,856,042 of CM077147.1, forward strand.
GCTCCGAAGTACCGAGATGTGAAATACATCATGTAACCCACCCAAGTATGTCGAAAGAGCTAGCTGATATGTAGCTTCCCCAATTCGCTCCACCTCTTCAAACGGACCAAGATACCTCGGGCTCAACTTTTTCAGTCGCTGAATCCTGGACACGCCTTTGAAGGGTTTGATCTTCAAGTATACCCAATCGCCCACTGCGAACTCCATATTTCGGTGTTTGGCGTTGTAGTATTTCGCTTGATGATCCTGGGATATCAATAGCTTCTCTCGGATAGTGCGTATCGTCAAGTTCGCTTCCTCGACTTCGTTACGTTTATACACTTTTGATTTGCCTGCTTCTGCCCAAGCTAACGGCGTACAACACTTCCGACCATACAGAACTTCAAACGGTGACATACTGATGCTCTCTTGGTAGTTGTTGTTGTAGGCAAACTCTACCAGATAGAGATGATCTTCTCATCTCTTCTCAAAGTTTAGGGCGCACATTCGGAGCATATCCTCCATGGTTCTGTTAGTTCTCTCAGTCTGGCCATCCGTCTGGGGATGAAAGGTCGTACTGAACGTCAACTTCGTGCCCAACAGCTGATGGACCAACCTCCAATCAGTCGAAGTAAATTGCCCATCTCGATCGCTCACGATGCTCCGATGAACACCATTTAGCCGTACAATCTATTCAACATACAACTTTGCCAAACATTCCACGAAATCGTCTCGTTTGTTCGGAAGGAAGTGTGCCACTTTTGTCAGCCGGTCTACAATCACCCAGATTGAATCATTCCCGTGCTGAGATCTCGACAACCTGTGCACAAAATCCATTGAAATATCATCGAACTTCCATTCTGAAATCGGCAACGACTTCAAGAAACCATCGGGTTTCTGGCATTCCGCCTTCACCAAAGCGCAAGTTTGACATTTGGCCACATAATGAGCGACATCTGTCTTCAGTCCTGGCCACCAGAACAGCCTCTTCATGTCCCTGAACATCTTTGTGCTCCCAGGGTGAATTGAGTACTTCGTATAGTGAGATTCGTACATCAACTCTTCTCGTAGTTTACCTAAACTAGAGACGCACAAACGGCCCTCTTTCCTAAAAAGGTTGTCATACCAAGAGAATTTGTCCTCTTGTCCATCCTTGGCATAGCGTTGGAGACTTTCATCTAGCTTCGTTGCTCGTCGAACCCTGTTCGCAAGGTCACACTATGCCTCCGTCCAGTTCAAACATGCATCGGCTGTAGAATTCTTGTCAACACAAGAAATCTCTAACGCTTCCAACTCCTGGATTAGACGTTCATCGTGCCTCTGCAACCAAGTTTCCCTTGCCGGAGCTCTCCGACTTAAGGCATCAGCGACCACATTTCCCTTCCCGGGAGTATAATGAATCACAAAGGTGTAGTCCCCAAGGAACTCCAACCACCTTCGTTGTCGCATATTCAGGTCCTTCTGCTCCAATAAGTACTTTAGGGCTCTTGTGGTCTGTATAGATTTTCACTTTCACACCATATAGATACTGTCGCCACAACTTCAGTGCAAAGATCACCGCCGCCAACTCTAGGTCGTGGAAGAGATAATTTCGCTCATGCACCTTCAACTGGCGAGAGCCATAAACAATCACTTTCCCATTTTGCAGAAGAACGCAACCTAAGCCTCTCCCTGAAGCATCACTGTAGATCTCGAATCCGTCAGTACCACATGGCGATGTCAACACAGGCGTCGTGGTCAACCGACACTTCAGCTCTTTAAAAGCTCGCGCGCACTCCGGCGTCCAAACGAACTTCTGATCCTTTCTTGTCAGTGTGGTTAGAGGCAAAGCGATTCGTGAGAAGTTCGCAACAAATCATCTATATAGCCTGCCAGTCCAAGGATGCTCCTGATCTCGGCCACCGAAGATAACACTGGCCACTCTTGTATGACCCTTATCTTTGCTGGATCCACTGCTATGCCCTCTCCGCTTACCACATGGCCCAGAAAGGGCACTAACGATAGCCAAAACTCGCACTTCGAGAACTTAACATAGAGCTTATTCGTCCTCAACGTCTGCAATACCAACCACAAGTGGTTTTCATGATCGGCTTCAGATTTCGAGTACACCAGGATATCATCAATGAATGCAATCACGAACAAGTCCAAGTACCCTCGGAACGTTCGGTGCATCAGGTCCATAAACACTGATGACGCATTGCAAAGTCCAAACGGCATTACCGTGAACTCATAATGCCCGTCACGTGTTCCAAATGCGGTCGTGGGAATGTCATCTTCCCGAATCATCAATTGGTAATAACTAGACTTCAAATCCAATTTCGAATAGACGGTTGATCCCACTAGCTGATCGAATAACTCATCAATCCGGTTGTACAACCCGTATTCGTCGAGAGTGGGCCCTACCACAGCCAGGTCAACAGAAATCAAGGTCAACAAGTCAATACGGGAGTCAAAGTTAGCATTCAAGATCGCGGAAGGCCTGGGCGAGTATAGGCGAGCTCCCCTACATACTCGCCAGGTAGGCGACTAGGCGAGATACTCGCCCAGCCCACGCGAGTTCCTCCAGAAGTCGCCAGGAGGTGGGGTATAAATATGACCCCCCTCTCTTTGGATTTGTTTATAAATAGGACCCCAGGGGTACGAGGTGAGACACTGGAAATCCTCGGCAGGATACTCGCGCGCTTCATTTTCGGGATACTAATTAATTAGGTCATATCAAAGGTTGTTTGAATGACACAAAAATCAAAACACATCACAATGTCTCAACATTTCCCCCTCTATCCAGCCACATTAGCTACAATGATTTCATGAAAAGCACAGAAGTAGTCAGCTGCGATCTCAGCACAAAAATGTATCATTGAAGCTTGCCAGTACTTGTGGTTCTCCCATACAATCTCTGATGGCGAAAGTGTTGCTTCCATGTATTTAAAAACAAAAACACCGCAGTCTGTCCCACCTTGTTGTTTTGGGATTTTGTCCACCAGCTCGATCTTCCAAGTCAACATATTTGATGACAAGGCTTTCCGAGCATCTTTGTAGAAGGTGGTGACCTGTATAAAACAAAGAAAATTAAAAAATATGTTCCTAAAATGAATGTTCACCAGATAGTAGAACATAGCTAGTCATACTAAGGTGGGAAGGGATGCTCGATGCACAAAACGTGGCATCGAATCATAGAAATCCCACTTGCAACATTTCATGTTGCATACTAGAAGTGACAAATGGCCGACTGTGTGTATGAGCATGAGTAATATATTCGCCTTGATGACATTCTCGGGGGTTACATGGCTGATCATAGTCTCACTATTGGAGCATTTACTTCTCTTGAAGTACTATATGATATGGAAGATTCAGGTTTTTTTAAATACCCAAAATTAGTCGAATATAAACCGCACTTACGGCATGATCGGGCGATATGTACAGAAAGCTTTTGAATTGAGTCGGTGATCTCCTCCTTTGAGCACTTAGTACTAATGCCCAGGTATTTATATGCACGTCCGATAACCATCGTTCTCCTAGCAAATCATCGATTAAGACCCGGTTCATTAACACATTCCCACTGTCAAATATCGTCTGATCTCTGTGAAAATGAAACCAAAAATGCTTTAATCATTCTCTAAAGATAAAAAGACATAAACATTGATTAACTTTTACCTTCTTGTAAAACTTATTAGAACAAACTCTATTATGTCCCGTTGCCGAGGTGTTATTAGATTTCTACCCAGGTAACACTCTGCACTTATTACTGTGTCTTTTTTCTTCGGGGTTCCCGGTAATTTTATTTTCCTGTTAGCCCGCTGTTTGACATTTTTAATCAAGCTCCTTGGACTGGACGATGACGTAGGATCAACTAGAGTAACCTCATGAGTAGAAAATGGGGTGGTATCCAAAGTAGCCATGATTGCAGATGGTTCAGGGGATGGTTTGGGGGATCGTTTGAGGGTTGATTTGGGGGATGGTTTGGGTAATTATTTGGGGGATGATTTGGGGGATGGTTTGGGGGACTGTTTAGGGGTTGATTTGGGGGTTGGTGTGGGGGATGGTGTGGGGGATGATACACGGGATGGGGCGGCTGTAGCACTTGGTTGTTTAACCAATGACTCACAAAAAATCCACAAGGATTGGACCTCCGTCCCAATCTCCTTTATTGTAGTCTGAAGTCTAGCCTCCATATCTTTCAAGTCTTCAGATACTCTTGCAATTTTCTCTTTGCCCCTCCTAATTATTCTTAGCAACACTTTTTCCCTATTTCTTTTTTCCTTTCTACTCAATCTCTCTTCATCTAACTTTTCTTCTACATCAAGGTCGAATCTTACAACTTTTTTCTTGCCATTAGCCTACATAGCAAGGAGTACCAAATCAATGGAAATGTTAAATGAAGGGCAACTATTATTTTTAATAGACAAACATATACATCAGGGACAAAATACCTTCGGTTTTTTTTCCGTCACAAGCTCGAATTCTGAGTCCTCTTCCTCACCAAGAAGTTCAATCTTCATAGGTGTTATGCCCGCAAATTTTGCTCTGACCTGTAAAATAACAAACATAGACATCACAAAAATACATGCACAAAATAATAGCTCACACATAATATTAGAACTGGATGGACAAACCTGATCCTCAATCCGAAGATTTCTGAAGTGCATAGAGCAAGCCTTAACGTTGTAACTAAGTGTGGACGATCATCAACATATCCTAGGGCGTGCAATGTCGTCAACAGCCAACTGTAACTTCGTATGTTCATACAACCACACATACAAAACTATATGAGTGAAAATACGATAAATTAATGAAAAAGAATACAATAGTGTCACACTTTCCACTACCACTACAAAACATCTTTCGAAGTAGCCCAAATTTTCATCAAACGGTCGGAGTGCACTCCGACCACTAAGCTCAGCAAGTTGTTCATGCAGTTGGTGGTGTACGGCCTTCGGCCAATTATACTTCACAAAATGTCTGACACCTTTGATGAGCATTAGTGATGCGAGAATTTTAAGACCCATTTGAGGGAAAAGAAAAACAACTAGGAGATATCGAGCTAAGATGTCAACGCACCTTCTCTCCAAAGTAGGAGACCACTCTTCAACTACTAGTTCTTTCATCTCCTCCATCAAGGCTTTTTGGGTAACACTAGCGAACGATATTCTAACAAAGGAGAACTCAATCCCCTTATTAGGCAACCCCAAAATAAGTGCTACCTCGTTGACGGTTAAGGAGACATAGAAATAACCCAACTTGAAAACTTATTTTTCTCTATTATAGCTACGAATTAGAAAATAGAGGAGAACTATGTTTTGAGGTATTGTTGGAATACTAAACAGAGGTAGTATCCGGGCCTCTTCTAGAACTTTTCTCGATTCTTCCGATATTACATTTACGACACTGTATTTTGAGGAAAAAACAATCCAATATAAACTCGACATTATATTTCGTGCAAGTAACTAATCTACCGACATATTAAATAAGTATGGGAAAACACCTACTTGAGATTTTACTTAAGACTCTGATTCATAGAGGATAACTTGACTTGTTGTATGATGTACCTGTAAAACAGATGGTAGTAGTGTACAACATTAGAAAGGATGAAATAAAAGTGACAATGAAGTAAGAGTGTCAATGAAGAAGATAAGCAATGATGAGCTGAGAGGAGCAAACATGTACATTGAACAACGTATATATATGAATAAAACAAAATGTAAAGAGAACAGTTTTGAACTGTAAAACAACTAGGAAAAAAATTGGACTGTATAGAAACAAGCAGATAATATCAGGGAAAAACCTGGAGAAAAAAAACTGTAAAAAGGAATCAATTTTGAACTGTATAAAAACAAACAGATAATATTAGGGAAAAACAAACTGTAAAGTAGAACAAAAAAAGAACTGAATAAACAGAGTGAAAGAATACCAAAAAAAACTAACTGTAATAAAAACAGGGAAAAACAAACTGTACAACAAGTAAAAAATTGAACTGTATAAAAACAATACAATTGGGGTGGAGCGGTATTAAACAACTAAAACTCATCGGAAACTCATAAGTTGAAGCATCCAACCCTAAACCCTACTATGGAACTACACATTAGAACCAAAAATAAACTGAATAATTCAAGAGAATAGAGGAAAAGTTTTTCCCTAACCGTCATCGATGAGATTGGTCCCGTCGGTCCTCTCCTGGGAGTTTAGGCAGCGCCGACGACCAAAACCTGATTCCTAAACAACGACGGGAGCTAGGGCTTTCGCCGTAGAGGCCAGAAGCGGAGGATGGAAGCCAAGCTTGAGCTAAGGTTTTGCTGGTTACCAGTTGTCCCCATGAAATTGGGAAAGAAAATAAAAAAAGTGGGCCCTACGGTATTTAAACGCGCAGCCGGACGGGCTGCCGGACGGAAAATTTTTTACTGAAAATGGGTTCGCTCTCATCTTCTTCAAGCTCTTGGATTCGCCGGAGGGAGATGGAGCTCGAGCGGTAAGTCCAAATCCTCTTGACTTCGATTGGTAAATTTTCTGTTGTTTATTCCTTTTTTACTTCCTTTATCCTCTGTTGGCGTTTCTTGCAGCCCAATTGGCCGGATTAGGATTTGTGATCGGCCGGGCAGAGTTTAGAAACACCCGACCTTCCTCTAAAGAGTGGAAGAGGGCCGCCTGTATTTTTTTTAACCCGTCTTTGTTGTTTTGTCTGCCCCTGCTAATTTTCTAAGTTTCGAAAGTCAGATTGAAGGGAAAAGTATGGATTACCCGGTTGGATTTTAAATGCAGGCGGCGAGGGAGATGACAGCCATGAAAGACGAACAATCTAAAAGTGACGATCTCCAAGAGTGAGAGAGGCCTATTTAAAAAGACCGACGAGTTCGACATTTGATGCGATGCGGAGGTTGCCTTATCGTCTTCTCTTCTACGGGCAAGCGCTTCCATCTGCTCTCGAGTTCTAGGTACCAATTCATCAACCTTCTAATTTCTCCCATGTATTTATTTTATGTCTGTTTATGTTTCCGACGTTCTAGCTTAATGAACTCTTACTCTCCCTGTTCCTCTCTTTCTCTATTCATGTCAATAGTTGCAATACAATTTTGGATGTTGGGCATCTTTATTGAACTCTAAAGTTTGAAGTTTGAACTGGACATGAGTGTAACCAAGATGGCTCCAAGCTTCACAATTCTTTTGTGCGCAGAGAGAGGGTGAGAAAGAGAGAAGGGGGAAGCTAGACTTTTTTGTGTCCCACATGATCTTCGTTATTTGCAAGCTCATGTGGATATGAGCGTCACTGTGTGAGCATGCTGTTAAAGCATTCAATGGTGTTGGGCTGAAATGAATCTTGCCACCGTTTAATGTTGATTTATGAGAAATTGAAGTCCTAAATCTTATAACTCCAAACCAAGTATCTTAGAGTTTTCTAGATTTGTATTTTTTTCTTTAGTTTTGTAGATATTTTTGGCTTTTTGGCGGAATGCACCCTTGAAAATCATGTGATTGGTAGAATGCACCCCAAATATTTAAATTTGCCGGAATACACCCCGAATGTCTGTTTATTGGCGGAATGCACACCCAGTTCTTTTTTCAGTGGTATTTTGGTCTTGCTCTTATGTTTTGACTTCATTTGACTGAAATTACTATGACGGAATGCACCACTGATTGTGATTTCATTGGCAGAATGCACCCCAACTATTTTTTTAGAGATTTTTTGGCCGAAAATCTGATGTTGGACCTGCGAGAATTACTTCATGAAACCTTTTTTGGTTGAAAATCAGATGTTGGATTCGCGAGAATTACTTCATGAAATATTTTTTGATGATCTAGTATTCTGTAGAGGCAAAAAGCTCGGGGGAGGGGAATAAGTCGGCGATCTGGTGTTCGTGGGAGGCAGAAAGCTCGATCAGGGAGAAAAAATAGCTTGCTCGGGGAGAAGCAACGTCGTATGCTGAGTGATTTCAGAAAATTGGGAGATGGTTGTAGAAATGAGGAGACCTAAAACCTCAAAATCAGAGGAAATGACCAAAACACCCTAGTCGGGGGTGCATTCCGCCAATAAATAGATATTCAGGGGTGCATTCCGCCAAATTTAAATATTTGGGGTGCATTATGCCAATCACATGATTTTCGGGGGTGTATTCCGTCAAAAAGCCAGATATTTTTTGGCGTGCGATTATTATTAGAATCTTGTAGAGAATGTTTTAGATCTCTCCTCATGTTAGATTTTAGAACTCCGTAGAAAATTTAGAGAGTTATAAATAGGAGTATAAGCAATGCTTGTATACACAGAAATGCAAAAAAAATTGATATTTATATTTCTCTACCATTTCCTCTTATGTTTATGCTTTTATTTCTTTCTGCCCTTTTTTTCGCAAAAAAAACTACACTTTTCTAGCATAGGAGATTTGATTTTCTTAGTGCACTCAAGTTCATCTTGAGCTCCACCAAGTTCTACAGCTGCCTTTGGCAATGTTTTTCCAATAAAAAGTGTTTGATCTTCAAAGATTATTGAAACAACTGACGAATGATGCAAAGGATGAAATAAAAATTAAGGTTCACAACCCGATCCAACTTTCTCTCTTTGACACAGGAAGAAGCTCATGATGCTCTGCTTGAACAAGTCTTTCACCGACCGACATATTTAAAGCAGTGGTTATACACCCTTCAGATGAGGGAAGATACATCTATCAAGGACCGTTTTCTAGGGAAGTCAAAATAGGAGAACACTCATCTTGGGGAGTACTTACTACTTAGATACTTTTAGCGGTTATTTGCTCCGCACCTAGCTACACATCGTTTATCGTGGGCACCATAATTGGTACACCAAAGGTGCATCCTTCCCGGTCCTGTCGTACTATGAAAAGATCCTCTCAATGCTCTAACACCTGCACCAGATATGGACTGAACTTTCTCACAACATTCTGAACCTAGTTCACGTACCGCTTTAACGGGTGAACAACCCAACCCTTGAAACATACTACATCCCCAGGTGGTGAAGAGCCGACATCGAGGTGTCAAACCTTCCCGTTTAATGTGAACTCTTGGGGAAGATCAGCCCATTATCCCTAGAGTAACTTTTATCCGTTGAGTGACGACTCTTCCACTTGGCACCGTCGGATCAATAAGGCTGACTTTCATCCCTGCTTGACGGGTGGGTCTTGTAGTCAAGCTCCTTTATGCTCTTACACTCGAGGGCAAATCTTTGTCCAGCCCGAGGAAAGCTTTGCATGCCTCTGTTACCTTTTTGGAGCTTACGCCCCATAGAAACTGTCTACCTGAGACTGTCCCTTGGACTGAAGGTTCTGACAGAAGGTTAGAATTCTAGCTCTCACAGAGTGGTATCTCATCGATGTCTACCTGAGAGGACTATGAAAAGGTCCTCTCAATGCTCTAACACCTGCACCAGATATGGACTGAACTGTCTCACAACATTCTGAACCTAGTTCACGTACCGCCTTAACGGGTGAACAACCCAACCCTTGAAACATACTACAGCCCCAGGTGGTGAAGAGCCGACATCGAGGTGCCAAACCTTCCCGTTTAATGTGAACTCTTGGGGAAGATCAGCCCATTATCCCTAGAGTAACTTTTATCCGTTGAGTGACGACTCTTCCACTTGGCACGGTCGGATCAATAAGGCTGACTTTCATCCCTGCTTGACGGGTGGGTCTTGTAGTCAAGCTCCTTTATGCTCTTGCACTCGAGGGCAAATCTTTGTCCAGCCCGAGGAAAGCTTTGCATGCCTCTGTTACCTTTTTGGAGCTTACGCCCCATAGAAACTGTCTACCTGAGACTGTCCCTTGGACTGAAGGTTCTGAGAGAAGGTTAGAATTCTAGCTCTCACAGAGTGGTATCTCATTGATGGCTCCCCCCCCGCAAGGGGGCCATCTTCTCCCTCCACCTAAGCTACACAGGAAAGGTCCAAAGACAATCCCAGAGAACAATAAAGCTTCATAGGGTCTTTCTGTCCAGGTACAAATAATCCACATCTTCATAGGCATGTCTATTTCACCGAGCCTCTCTCTGAGACAATGCCCAGATCGTTACGCCTTTCGTGCGGGTCGAAACTTACCCGACAAGGAATTTCGTTGCCTTAGAACCGCTATAGTTGTAATGACAGATCGCAACCATATTATTAAAAGCTTGTGGTAAAAAGGATTTTGTTTTAGTTCTCGGAAATAATATTCCAAAGCTTTTGTATGTTCTCCGCTTAGTTGTCAAGGCGCGCGCCTAGGCGCGCCCGAGGCGCCGGGCGTACCGGGCGCAGCCTGCCGCTCCTCAGCACTGCTTAGGCAAGCGATGTGTCCTAGGCGCGCCTTACAGGCTCCTAGGCACGCCAAAAGCGCGCCTGGGCCTTTCAAGGTGTTTTTTTTTAAAAATTGAGATGAACAAAAATATAATCTTAGACGCCCCGAGACACCCCTAGGCGCACTTGAGCGCCCATTTCGTTGAAAAACAGTGAATTGAGCGCTTAATTCGCTCAATTGTGCTCTCAATTCGCACAATTTCTGCGAATTGGACGCCCAATTCGCATAATTTCAGCGAATTGGGCGCCCAATTCGCTCAATTTCAGCGAATTGGGCGCCCAATTCGTTCAATTTCATTTTCCCCCCATTTTGCGGCTCACGTGCTCGCCTAGGCTTCAGGGGCCTTTTGTGCCTCGGTGCGCCTTGCGCCCTTGATAACTTAGGTTCTCCGTTGCTTGCATGTGTAAGACCTAAATTATAGAGTATATAACTTTGATTATAGAGAACAATTTCTGGGTGCATAGCTTCATAAAAATTATGTAAAGTTTCTGCATAATTTCCTTCGGATTGAGCTAATATCCATTACGGTCATTCGTTCTAGTAAACAGAATCTCCATTCCAGAACCGTACTTGAGATTTTCATCTCATACGGCTCCCCCCATCCGTGCATAGTACTAAAGGGAATAATCCAAAATTGACGATTAGAATTATGAATTGACAGGAGCTGATATTTTTACAAAAAAATTCTAGCCAGCCTTATCATAAGAGATTTTTTTCTTAACACCAATTGTATTATTACTAGATAGAAAAGGTCACTCCAAAAATTTCTTTGTACTCAATGCTTACAATTTCCAGGAATTAGTCACTTCAACAGTCTTTGATGGTTATACGGGTACCAAAAGTACGAATGAGATGGATCGTTGTTTTCCCAACCATTATTTTTAGTCCCGACACCAATAAAGAAAAGGGTTATTTATAACAAAATTTTTGTGTTGTTGATTCTTAGGTGTAGTGCTTTTCCCCGATGCCATCTATTGATACTAATGAAGTAGGATTGACCTCCATTACAGAATCTATAGATGTAACCTTTTTCTCAATACTAAATAAATAATTGAAGTATGTAAGGCTGCATAAAATGAGGATACACAATAGAAGGAATTGCTCTATTTCTAAACTTCACCTTCGCCAAGCAGTAGGTTTCTTTCACTCTTTTGTTTTTATATTTATAACTACGTTCTTTTTCTCGTAAAATTGAGAGTATGTTACAGTCACGCAGGTATCAAAGACCATTTAGACGGACTGGATTACATAGTGATGAATTTGAAGAATATGATTTGAAGATCAAAGACAAGAGTCAACCAATGATCATTTTTTGCTCGCTGACTCTATCTTATAATGAATTAGTAAATAGCACGATATAATCGAGAAACATGTTTCCGATTGAATATATGAATGCGGGCATGCTCTGGAGCGTTGAGAGGAACAAAGTCATCAGATTGATCAAATGATAACTGTTGAAAGAGCTCAAAAACTTGTATGTATTGCTTGTGTATGTAAATACAAGGAGAGAATACAAATATATAGGAAGAAGAAGAGAGAAGAAAATTCTATACAAGATGTGGGATTAAAGGAGGAGAGAAGATAAAACAATAAATGAGCCCAATAATTGGCCCTTTACATGAGCTATTTTAACACTCCCCCGCAAGCTGGAGCGTACAAATCGTATGCGCCAAGCTTGGACAAGCATTGATAGAAGAGTGTCTTGGAAAGAGCATTCGTGAAAACATCCGCAACTTGTTCCGATCCTGGGACATGCTTTAGGTCAAGCTTCTTCATTTGAACCTTTTCCCGGATGAAGTGACAATCGACCTCAATATGCTTCGTTCTTTCGTGAAAGACCGGTTTCTTTGCGATGTGTATGGCGGCTTGACTGTCACAAAGGAGAAGAGCCGGTGATGGTAATTTTACACCCAGATCAGTAAGAAGACTCTCAAGCATGTCAATTCTGATACAACTGATGTCATTTCCCGGTACTCTGCCTCGGCCGAAGATCGAGCAACGACCACTTGTTTCTTACTTCGCCAAGTAACAAGATGTCCTCCAAGATAAGTGCAAAAACCACCCGTAGATCGCCGGTCATCGAGAGAGCCAGCGTAATCAGCATCTGAATATGCCACCAATGTTGGAGCAGAAGAGGAGGTCCTGTAGACAAGTCCCTGACCAGGAGCGGTTTTCAGATACCTGAGAATTCGTTCCACTGCTTGAAGATGAGATTTTCAAGGAGGGTGCATGTATCTGCTGACAAGACCAACAACAAAGGAAATATACGGTCTGGTAACCGTGAGATATATCAGTTTTCCAACAAGACGTCGATAATATTCAGGATTCTGGAGAAGGAGATCGGAGTCAGATGTCTGGGCACACAGTTTGTGGTTCACATCCATAGGAGTATCACTTATCTTGCAGCCGGACTGACCCGCATCATGAAGAAGGTCAAGACAATATTTCCGTTGAGAGAGAGTGAGCCCATCCGGCCTCCTGGCAATCTCAAGGCCCAAAAAATAGCGAAGAGGTCCCAAATCCTTTGTCTGGAAGACTGAGTTTAGATGGACTTTGACTGCCTGTATCCCTTGAGAGTCATCTCCAGTAATGATAATATCGTCGACGTATACTAACAGAATAACCGTTCCTGTTGGTTGGTGACGAGTAAAGAGCGAGAAGTCGACCGAGCTCCGAGTGAAGCCAATCTCACGGAGGACCTTTTTGAATTTTTCAAACCATGCCCGTGGAGATTGTTTGAGACCATATATAGCCTTTTTAAGATGGCAGACCTGAGACTCCCCCGTGGTCTCAAACTCGGGTGGTTGTTGCATGTAGACAGTTTCCTGGAGATCCCCATTCAAGAAAGCATTCTTGATATCCAGTTGAAAGAGAGGCCACCGGTGATGGACAACAATAAAGATGAGGACGCAAACACTATTAAGCTTCGCTACCGGAGAGAACGTTTCCTCATAATCTAGCTCCTCCTGTTGAGTGAAACCTCTAGCCACAAGACGGGCCTTGAGACGGTCAATTGTCCCATCGACAGCATGTTTGATGACAAAGACCCACTTGCACCCAACTGGTTTCTGGCCCGGGGGAAGGGGAACAACAAACCATGTCTGGCTAGACCAGAGAGCAGATATTTCTTCCTCCATGGCCGCTCGCCATCCTGGATGTTGAAGCGCCTCTTGCACAGAATTAAGAATAGCAACCGAAGAGAGAGAAGTAGCCCAAGTGTGTAAATGGGGAGAGAGGCGATGAAGAGAGATGTAGTTTTCCAGCGGATGAGCAGTGGAAGGCGATACCTGATCATTTGGACGCGGAGTATCCATGGTGGAGACCGACGGCAGAGGGGCAACGAAAGTGGTAGAGCGACGAGTGTAGACGCGGATAACTGGTGGTTTGGAGGGAACGACAGACGGTTTAGAGGGAACGATAGTCGGAGGAGTAGTTGCGGGAATGACCGGGCGTGGGATGGATGGAGGAGTAGGTGTGGGTGATAGATGGTCAGGTAAGGGAGCAGGAAAGAATGGTTGATCCTCGCGGAAAGTGACATCAGCAGAAACGGAGATCTTGCGTGTAACAGGAGAATAACAGACATACCCATTTTGGGTGCGTGAATAACCAACAAAGATATGCTTGGCCGCTCGGGGATCCAGCTTATCCGAGGAAGGCCCCAAACGGTGGACATAACAGAGGCTACCGAATAAACGAGGTGGGAGAGGAAAGGCCGTAGTGGAGGGAAAGAGTATGCTAAACGGAGTAGCATAGTTGAGAATGGAGGAAGGGAGACGGTTAATGAGAAAACAGCCGATCGCGACCGCAAAGTTCCAATATGGTTTAGGGACATGCATTTGCAGCATGAGGGAACGGGCAACATCGAGTAAGTGACGATTCTTGCGTTCGGCAACACCGTTTTGTTGCGGCGTGTAAGCGCAGGAAGTTTGATGTAGAATCCCGAACTCAGAACATAAAGCAGTAAATTCGTGACTAGTGTACTCACGAGCATTGTCAGTTCGTAGTACTTTGATGATGGTGTGGAAATGCGTATGGGTTTCGAGGACAAATGCCCGAAAGACACGGTGAAGCTCGGAGCGATCACGAAGTAAGTATAGCCATGTAGTACGAGAGTGATCATCAATAAACGTTTTAAAATACCGGAAACCAGAAATACTAGGAATTTTAAATGGTCCTCAAATATCCGAATGTACTAAATCAAAAGGAGCAGCGCTCCGAGTACAATGCGAAGAAAAAGATGAACGAGTCTGCTTGCCGAGGATACATGAGTCACACTGAAAGGGGGTAAAAGAAACATCCGGGAGAACCCGCTGGAGGACCGGCAGAGGAGCATGCCCAAGTCGACGATGCTAATCAGTTGAAGAAACGGATGAGAGGATGGTGGGAGAGTCGTCGAGAAGGTAGAGCCCATTCCGCAGCCGGCCTTTACCAATGGTAGTCTGCGTCCGCCGATTCTGTATAACAAAAGAAGAGGAAGTGAATATAACAAAACAATCCAAATCATTAGTAAGCCGTCCAACAGAAAGTAAATTGAACGAGAAACTCGGGACGTGAAGAGCCGAGCGAAGGGAGATGGAGGAGGTGAGAGGAAGATCTGCCGAGCCGGAGACGGGAACAGTGGCTTCATTGGCCACAGTAATAGACGGTGGACAAGGGGAATTCAGGTACTGGGCAGGTCGATGTGGAGTAATGTGATGAGTAGCGCCAGAGTCCACAATCCAGCCCAAGCCGGTGGAGAGACAAGCGGTACCTGTGTTAGAGACGGAGGCAAGGGAGGCAGAGGGTGGGTGGAGCAATCCCTGGAGATGCTGGAGCTGAAGACGGACACTTTCAAGATCAGGAGGACCAGCATCGGTAGCAACAGAAGCCGTCGGGCGAGGAGGATAGCCAACTTTCTTGTAACAGGTTGCCTCGAGATGACCATCTTTCCCGCAGAAGGAACACTTCGGCCGACCCCGGCCACCACGACCACGGCCGCGAGATCCCGAACGACCCCTCCCGAGTAGAAGGAGGAGGAGGGAATGGTAGAAGCGGAGGTGCCTGCTGAAGAAGGGCCGGAGGAGCCGTAGTATCTGGAGGAGGTGATACTCGGAGAATCATGGAGCACACATCAGAAAATGATGGTGTGGTAGAGGAAGCCAGGACCTGAGCACGAATGCTCTGAATGTGAGGGGGAAGACGGGCCATGATGATGACAGTACATGCGGCTTCCTTTTGAGCGCGCTGAGCAACAACATCATTGGTGAACGGCTGATGCTGGATCCATGCTTCAGCAAGAGTCTTCGCACGAGCAACAAAGGAGGTCAAATCCGAAGCCCCTCCAGCGTCACGAGCAAAGAGGTCAGTAAGGATGTCGTAGAGATGCTGGAGGCTGTCCAGTCCAGAATATAAGGAGTGTAGCTCAGTCCACATATCTTTAGCAGTCTCATGATACATAACCATTTGATAGGGCTCACCATCTAAAGAGTTCAAGATCCAGGTCTGAACTCGGCCATCATTGTGGAGCCAGTCATTGGTAGGAGGGGTGGGAGGAGCTTGAGTAAGGTGAGGGAGAAGGCCCTTGGCCTGAAGAACTCGTCTAACTGAATGTACCCAAGGGACGAAGTTCTTCTTTCCAGAAAGAGAGATGGTAGTGATGCGCAGCTCGTCACGGACTTCTGTAGTGCAAGCCGGGCGGTCAGTCGGACAAGCCGGGCGGTCAGCATGCGGGCTGGCCGTCGAGCCAGAGGAGTTACCGGAAGAGCCCATAAAGGCAGACCGCAGAGGCAGACAGCTGAGGTCGCTGCGAGAAGGGCAGGAGGCCGCTGCGAGAAGAGAGCAAGACCGCGGCGAGTAGAGGATAAACCGCCTGCGAGAAGACAAGGAGGCCGCCGCGAGAATGACTGAGGAAGACCATGACCAGAATGCGGAGAGGCAGCAGTCCGCACGGTCAAGACGAACATCAGCGAGTAGTCAGTTCGCGACCAGAGGGCAGAAACAAAAGAGAGAGACCGCCCCAGTCTAGGTGAAGCCAGCAACGGTCAGAGAGCGGAAGGAAACCGCGAGAGATCGCAAGAGAGAAGAAGGAAGCAGAGAGAAAGCGGATAAGAGCAGCCCACAAGAGAGAACCCGCAGCGGGTTGACAGAGATCGCGGTAAGCAAAGGGGAGACTGCTTCCTTGCAGCGGACAGAAGCCAAAGCCGCAGTGGACAGAAGGCGAAGCCGCAGCAGACAGAAGGCGAAGCCGCAGCGGAAAGAAGGCGAAGCCGCAGCGGACTTGCAGCGGACAAGGAGGCAGAGGCCGTGCACAAGAGAATGGAGGCAGAGGCCGTAGCGGGAAGGCGAGGTCCGCGAGAAGAGGTTCTCGAGCGGACAGAAGAGGAGACCGTTAGAGCAGAACGCAAGCAACAGAGGAGAGGAGCTTGCAGCGGTCAGGAGAAGAGCCCGCAGCGGACAGAAGAAGAGCACGCAGCGGACAGAAGAGAAGTGGGCCCCACGAAGCTGAGATAAGGTGGCTATAAGAAGCCTGAAGAGGGTGGAACCACGGAGAGGGAGAGGAGAAGCGGATGCAGAGTTGCAAACCGCAGAGACCGCGCGGAGAAGGGCAAGAGCAGACAGGAGATCAGAGCGGATAGGCTTCCAGTCCGCAGGAGACAAGGCCGCGGATAGACGCGGGTAGGAGAAGGAGTCCGCAGAGAAAACTGCGGACTGGGAAGGGGGGGCCGGGCTGGGCGGTTAGAAAAGGGGAAACCGCAGGTGACGGACCGCACCCTCTGATACCATGTTGAAAGAGCTCAAAAACTTGTATGTATTGCTTGTGTATGTAAATACAAGGAGAGAATACAAATATATAGGAAGAAGAAGAGAGAAGAAAATCCTATACAAGATGTGAGACTAAAGGAGGAGAGAAGATAAAACAATAAATGGGCCCAATAATGGGCCCTTTACATGTGCTATTTTAACAATAACCAAGAGAGATTATTCATGAGAGGATGGACTCAAAAATGCTTTAAAAGGATGTTACAGGCTAGTCAAGTTCATTATCAATAAACCACAAGGAAAACCATTGACACTAATACATGCAGATGGGATGTTGAAAAAAATTAAGATTGTCTATCATCTCAAGGAAGAGTAGAAACAATATTCAGATTCAGCAATGATTGCATAGGTGGTTTCAGGAATGGACAATTCTGTACTCTTGGCATATGCACTTGTCAATATTCCAGATTTATGAGTTCTTGATTTTAAGTTACTTTTATCACGTCTAAGAGCTCGAGTTATTTTGTAACATAACATACCTTTGATGGAGAATCTGGATTCGGGAGCAATGTTTATGTATGCCAAATCACTTGTATACGAACAATCCAGTTCATAATGCATGATGAAGTCGATATTACTTTGAAAAATATCCAACATATCTCGGATCTGGGAAGAAACACATTTCTTTGGGTCTTTTGGATTCAGTATGTGATCAAAACATTTTATGAAGATTTTTCTGTGATCAATGATCACGATAAAGCGGAGGATGGCTGACAATTTGTATATTCTCCAAGGGTACACTATCGTGCATGAGTGGATGAGTTCATTTCATCTTCAGATTATGATGTAGATTTGCCGCATTGTGGATTTTGCGTCTGTCACATGAGTGAATGAAACTTAGAGGTGCTCCACAAGAGAATTAGGTGGCGTTTGGTTGAGCTTTTTGCCTGCGGAGCGGTGAGAACGCACCGGCATTTTGGTAAAAAGCAGCGTTTGTTTTCACTTATTTTCCAATCTCCGTTTATTTATTTCCGCGGTTTTTAGTTTATACCCTGCCGCAAGTTTTTTCCGCGGTCAACCGCAGATTCTCCCCGCTTTTGGGTGCTAATGCAGTTAATTGCAGGGACGTACACGTCAACCCGTCGGAGAGCTCCCTTCCCCCACCCGTTGGTGGAGATGGGCTTCTATGCAAATATGTAAACTGAGGGCTTCACCTGCCCAAGTAGAAACATCGTTACCATTGATGCGTGTTCGGCGGCGGTGCCGGGAGAACAAATCTTGGCCGACCTTGCTGAGAGTGATGAATTCCCACCTCTGCTTTTTTTGGTGGCCGAACCCTTGTTGGAAGAGGAAGTAAATCTCCCTCTTTTGCTCCATTTTTCCATGGTGGCCGAGCCTCTTGCCGACGGTGGGAGAGAAAGTAAAAAACTCCCTGCTCCATTTTTCTGGTGGTGGCCGAGCCTCTTGCTGGCGGTGGGAGAGAAAATCCCGTTCTCACTAACGGTGGCCGATTCGAGCTCCAGGCGGCAGAGCTATGCTGTACAAGGCCGATCCCGGCTCCAAGTGGCCGGACTTGCCCTAGGCGACGACGAGAGAGAGAGAGAGAGAGACCGAGCGAAGGAGATCGGGAAGAGGGAGGTGCGGCCGTGCTGCTCCAAGCCGAGAGAGAGAGAGAGAGAGAGAGAGAGAGAGAGACCGAGAGAAGGAGATCGGGAAGAGGGAGGTGCGGCCGGGTTGCTGCTCCGGGCCGAGAGAGAGAGGGGGGCGGCCGGGGTTGCTGCTCTAGGCCGAGAGAGAGAGAGGGGCGGCCGGGGTTGCTGCTCCAGGCCGAGAGAGAGAGGGAGGGGGCGGGGTTGCTGCTCCAGGCCGAGAGAGAGAGAGGGAAGGGGCGGGGTTGCTGCTCCAGGCCGAGCCCTAGCGGGGGAGAAAAAACCCCGATCTCTTCCTTTCTCCTCTGCTATACCCGATGGCCCCCTCTTTATCTTCTTTCTTTTTTCCCCCAACCCGATCCGTCCCCCCCCTTCTGCTTCTCCCTTTTTCTTTTTTTATTTCTCCTCTTTTACCTCCCCCCCCCCCCGGCCCCCACCAAGCCTATCCCCCTCCTCCTTTTTCTTGTTCTGCCTGTATCCTCCCCCCTCTGATATATGTATAATACAATATATATATATATATATATATATATATATATATATATATATATATATATATATATATATATATATATATATATATATTAAAAGTCTATGCACATAAAACCGTGTATGCACGTACGCACGAACACCCGCACATCTTCGAACGGGACTGCACCAAAACGACGCCCATAGCATGCCCCGGGCCCGCCACTTGGGGAGGATCCCACTCGGCCGGATACGGGGTTGTACAACTGTCTTTCTTCCCGAAGCTCAAGATTTCGATTCGATGGAGGTTATGCGCCATGCTTCCACCCTCCTCCCCCCGTCGGCAGATCCCGGCCGTCGGCAGATCCCGCCGGCGATATTCCCTCCCCGGCGTACGCTCTCGTTGTCCTAAACCAGCGACTCCCCTGCTTCGCCCCTGTCCTCTGGGATCGCGGTATTTCTCCGTCTCTCTCTCTCATCTATCTTTTTCTGCTTCGCCCCCGCTTCACCCCTGTCCTCTGCTTCGCCCCTGTCCTATTTTTCTGCAGACTCTTCTTCCGCCTCATCCTCTCTCGTCTGGAGCTCACTGATACAAAGCCTCAAGAACCGTTCCGCCTTTCTACCTCTTCGATTCACATCTAAGGTGGGATCCGATGAAAAACTACTGAAATTTCTTCAGTCGGAGATCGATTGTGTCCAGGAATTTAAAGATCCTCGGGTATACTCATATGAATGCCATTTTCATAAGTTATATCTTTATAAAAAAATTCATGCATTTGAAATTTATTACATTTTCTGTTAATATTTCCTTTTTCTTTCATGTAAAGCTACAATAAACAACTGTGAATTATTAAATTCAAAATGTTATCTAGCTGTAAATGTTATTAGCTGTTTTTATATGTGATTTGTTAGTTGTTGCACATGTTAGTTATATCGTCCAGTGTTGTGTCTGGTTCAATGTTTTTTCAATTTTTGTTTTAAAATTTACTCAAAACTCCGTTTTGTTTTCAAACAACTTTTTGAAAACTCCGTTTTGCAAACTGCATTTCACCAACAGTTTTTTAACAAAACTTCATTTTCCAGAATCGGCACTTTTTCTATCAACAGCTTACCATCAGCAACAACACAACCAAATAGAGCCTTAGGCTCTGTTAGGTTGGGATGTTGTTGATGCAAAACTGCTAATAGGAAATAGAGTTCGAGAAAAGTACTGTTTCTGGAAAACAAAGTTTTATTAGAAAACTGTTTGGGTGAAATAGAGTCTGTAAAACAGAGTTTTGGAAAAATTGTTTGGATACACAAATGAGTTTTGGGCGAAATTTTTTTCTTCATAAAATGATAACCAACATAAAAAAAAAGAAAAAAAGACATTTTAAGAAGGGTAAACCCCTAATTTCGATTGGACAAGCAAGTAACAAGCCGACATTATTAGGATCTTCAAAGAACGCTGCTAGGATTTTCAGAATTGTTAGGAAAACTTCAAAATGATAAGAAATTGAGCTTCTTTTTGATGCGGAGCATAGACGAGCACTTGTAGTGGAGGACGAGTTTTGAGCCTATTCGGGGCAGATTGACGATCAGACTCCGCAGATGTGTTCGGATTCGCGTTGCGAATCAATTTGATATATTATTTCACTATTTTGCATTTTATTTTGATGTATTTAGGTGGCCCCACCTTCGGTCAATCATAGTCATCGATGGTGGGATGCCCTAGCCTTTGTTTTATTATAAATAGACTTGTAGTGGGCTGGTTGAGATCATTGCAGATTTTGGTGAAAGAGATTCCTGGAATCCCGCGATCCCACCACGGTGCCGACTCCGTGGAACCCTACGTGACGACTCCTAAGCTTGCATCTTCCTCCCCAAGGTACCCCCTAACCCTAGCCCTCATTCTCCCCCTATAAAACCCCCCATGCTGTTGCCTACCAGCCCCTCCAAATCATCAACAACCTGCTGCCCCGATTTCACCCACTGTTCATTTCCATATCACTATTCATTAATGAAATTTACTATTCATTTCTAATGTTTTCTCAGCCTTGAACCACCGCCGTTCATGCCTGCTTCTTTCCTCCACCGCCAGCCCGTGCCTTCTGCCTCCCCTCCTTGCTACAGGTCAGCCGACCACCTCCTTTCAGCTCTCTATCCAGCCGACCACCCTCCTCCCCTCCACACCACCCGAAAGCGACCTAAAGCCATAGCCGCCCATTCCTTAAATCCCCTTTCACGTGGATCCGCCTTCCTCTAGTCCGAATTCACAAGATCAATTCAAATCTTGGACTTTCAGCTCTGATCCGCTATCTTCACCATCCTGACATGACCCCGTATCCCGGATCCGCTCTAAAACTCGGATCTATCCACCCCTCGCCCGGATCTATTCCCTAGTGGCCGAATCTATCCATTTCCGTCCCGACCTGCCTATTTCCCCCAAGGCCAGCCTCCGCCATCTCCGTCTCACCTCCGGTTCCACCTCCGATCGTCGCATACGCATTTCCGGCTCCGGATTCTTCATTGTCTTGGTCAGCCCACTACTTGGTGAGTCTTGTTGTATCAGACTGTGATTTTTGAATTATTAATATCAGTTATATTTTTATATTTGTTTGGATCTCTTGTATTGTAGCTATTTGCTTGTAGATTTTTATTGTGATTTGCAGGATTTATTCGCCGTGCTCTCGTTGTGGCCCTCCACGCGGAGGAAAGCCTAAGCTTGTTTTGCCCTAATAAATTATTCTGCCTTGCATTTGAATTAACTGCGTGAGATATTTGAATTTATTATCTAATTTGTGATTTAATCCGTCGGATTTGCATAACATGTAGGGTTAGGTCGCAAACTTCCAGCCGCCTATAGATTCGCCCTGCATCACTTTTCACATCAACTTAATTCACATGTAAGCTTCGAGAAAATAACCACAACTGGAAGTGCAACTCAAGTTATGCATGCAAGTGCTATTAAAAGCGTTCATAAACCCAAAATACAATTCACACCCAATGATTTCATCACAAATAGATAGATCTCAGACTCTGAAACACCAAATTCTCTTTGGAAAAACCGCGCAGGAGAAACAAAATGCAGAGAACAATTATAACTCACTAAATAGTTTCATCTATCATCATCACTATTAGTCGAAGAACAAGAAGTACAGTATCAGTGTTAGAATACCAAACAGAACCCGACTAGGGGAGAAGGGAAGCCGGCGGAAGGTTAGAAAGAAGAGAGAGGGAAGGAAAAAAGGAGAGAGGTTTAGGAGGGGAAAATCAGAATAGCATTCATCCAACATAAAACCTAAAACTACATACAACTCCCCGTATATAGTAGAGGGGTGCGACTAGTCGTCCATAAAAATAACAATACAACAATGTTGAAATAATTATAATAACTACTAAGCAGCGGTCTCCTCTGCAGACTTGGACTGGCCAACCGTCGTTCGCGCATGGCGCGTATAGACTAGCCATGGTGTCTCGGCGTCGGAGTCGTGTAAGTCCGTAACAATGCCGCCGTCTGAGAAATGTACCTTGTCCTCAAGGCAGTAGTCAGCAAATTGACGTCGAAAATCATCCCGAGGGAGCCAAGTCGCGTCCGAGTCGGGGTGACCTGCCCAAGCCATGAGAACTTCCTCCTAGGTGGGGTCGCTCGGAGACCGACACCGACGGTCTAGGATCGAGGCGGGGTAGTACGTCGCCTCCCCGGAGAGATCGATGTTGACCAAAAGATGATCCACGGTGGTATGCTCGCCCACCACGCGACGCAGTTGTGAGACATGGAAGACCTGGTGGATGCGGCTCCCGCTCGGGAGACGAAGGAGGTATGAGACTGCCCCAATACGGGCGATGACCTCGAACTGCCCGAAGAACCGGTAGTCCAATTTCGGGCAGGGGCGGTAGGCTACCAAAAGCTGGTGGTAGGGATGAAGCTTCATGAAAACCTTCTCCCCCACTTGAAAATCGACGCTTCTTGTTGGCAAAGGTAACCGTCTTCTGTTGGGCCTGTCGTAGGTGATGCTTCAGATGATCCGGGATAGTATCCCTGTCGCGAAGAGCGGTGGCCAAGCTCTCCACCCAGCACTCCCCTGGGAGGTGGAGGACAATGGACGGCGGCGGTCGACCGTAGACTGCTTCGAACGGGGTGGTGTCGGCCTCCTAGTGGTATGCGGTGTTGTATGAGTACTCGGCCCAACCGAGCCACTTCGCCCAACTACGTTGTTGCTCCCCTATGAAGCAACAGAGGTATGTCTCCAGACATCGGTTGAGGACCTCAGATTCGCCGTCGGTCTGCGAGTGGTACGCAATGCTCATGTGAAGACGGTTGCCCTGCAGACGGAACAATGTAGTTCAAAAAGTACTCAAGAAGAGCAGGTCTCGGTCGCTCACGATCGACAGAGGAAACCCGTGGAGGCGCACGACCCCCTGGATTGAGCTATCAACGATGGTGGCTGCGGTGTAGGGATGACAGAGGGGAAGGAAATGAGCGTACTTGGAGAGCCGGTTCACTACGACTAGGATGCAATCTTGAACCTGTGAGCGAGGGAGTCGTGTGATGAAATCCATGACCAGGTCGTCCCAAATGCGGTCGGGGATGAGAAGGGGTTGGAGCAGTCCACCTGGAAAGAAGGCCTTGTACTTGACCTTTTGGCAGATGAGGAAGGCAGCCACAAAGGATTTGACTTGTCGGAACATGTGGGGGCAATAGAGGGAGGCTGCCAGCCGGCGGTACGTCCGGTAGGCACCTGCATGTCCCCCCGACGGGGATGCATGGAACTTGGCCAACAGACGAGGAATGCTTGGGGACGAGTGGGAGAGGATGAGGCGTCCCCTGAAGAATAGTCGGCCGCCGACCAAGGAGTACGGTGGCCGAGTGGTGGCATCGACATAGAGAGCTGTTCGAATCTCGTTGAGCACCAGGTCGGCTTCGACTTCCCGTTGGAGGCATGCAACATCCTCCCAGATCAGTCGGGAGATGGCCGCCAGTACAGGGTTGTGAGGCTGGCTAAAGAGAGCATCGATCGCTCGATTCGTCTTCCCTAGACGAAACTCGTTGGTGAAGTTATAACCCATGAGTTTGGCCACCCACACCTGTTGAGTGGGAGCAGCGATCTTCTCCTGTAGTAGGTAACAGAGGCTGTGGTGGTCGGTGCGGACCACGAACCGGCGGCCTAGGTGGTAGTGGCGCCAATGTTGAACTGCAATTACGAGACCCATGCGCTCATTTTCGTACGCAGAGCGGCTACGCACTCCACGAGGAAGGGCTATGAGAAGTCCGACATGGTCAACACCGGGGCTCGTACCAAGGCCTGCTAGAAAAAAAAAGCGGCGGAGGCCGTTGCCGACCACTCGAAAGGCCCCTCGACGACTTTCGTCAGGAGCCGGGTGAGGCGACGGGCCATCGTGTCGTACCCTTGGATGAACCGCCGATAGTAACCCGTCAGTCCGAAGAACCCGCAGATATTGTGTAGGGAGGAGGGTGTCCGCCAGTGGATGACTGCCGCGATCTTGTCGTGGTCCATGACCACCCCCGTGTCGGAAATGGTGTGGCCCAGGTAGTACACCTTGGAAGCCCTAAAGGAACACTTCGTCGAGTGGAGCTTGAGGTGGTGATGCCGAAGGGTGGCCAAATTCTGGCGTTTGTGCTGAAGGTGCTATTGCCAAGAAGAACTATAGAACAAAATGTCATTAACAAGTGCTAACAAAATGTCATTAACAAGTGCTAACGAAATGCCGTGCGGAAGATATCATTCATCATGGTCTTGAAGGTGGCCGATGCATTGGTCAGGCCGAAAGGCATAACCAGGAACTTGTAATGGCCATCATGAGTCCGGAAGGCCGTTTTGGCGACGTCGGCTGGTCGAACTCGAATCTGATGGTAGCCGACACAGAGGTCCAGCTTGATGAAGATGGTGGCGCTTTGGAGTTCATCCAAAAGCTCCTGAATCACGGGGATCAGGTACTTGTCTAGAATAGTGGCTTTGTTGAGCTCCCGATAATCCACGCAGAAACGCCAGCTCCCGTCCTTCTTCCTGACTAGGAGGACCGGGCTTGAGAAAGGGATGGCACTGGGGCGGATGTGGCCTCCCATCAACATGTCACGGACGAGCCGCTCGATCTCGTCCTTCTGCAGGTGCCCGTAGCGGCAGGGCCGAACGGAGACCACTGACAGACGTGCTGGAGAGGGATGGAATGGTCATCCAGTCGAGCCGGAGGCAAGCCGGGCGGAGCAGCAAAAAGGCCCGAAAACTCAGAGAGGATGGACTGAAGGGCCAGGGGCGGTGGTGGGCCCGGCGGCGCCGTATCGGCCATGGACTAAAGCCACGCAGAGAAATCGACGTCCGATGTTCACTGAATCGTGCGAAATGAGACGTGGGCCCGAAGTAAAGTAGCATCCCCCACGAGGCGGCACTCTCGACTGTCCTGGAGGATTCACATCATCATGGTCGCCCAGTTAACCCGCACGTCGCCCAGCGTGCTGAGCCACGCGACGCCCAAGATGACGTCGATTCCGTCTAGGCCGAAGACGTAGAAATTCGCCGTCACTGAGCATGTACCCCTGAGAGGGAGACAGACGGGCAACAACCCTGGATTGAGCGGCGGCGACCATCGCCCAAACTGACATGAAGTTCGGGGCCGGCTCCATCGGAAGGTGGAGCTGTTGGGCCAGTTGGGAGGAGAGGAAATTATGGTTTGCCTCGCTGTTCACCATGAAAACTATGTGGAGGTCGCCGAGCCTGCCCGCCACTTCATGGTTTGGGGCCCAAAAATGCCGCCTACAGAAAAAGAAGGGAGCTCCAAACGGCGGGCGGAAGCGTCAGCAATGTCCTCAGGGGTGTCCTCCTCGGGAATTTTATGGGTCTCGTAATCCGCTGAAGTCTCCTCCGGCTCAAAGTCGTTGATGATGGCGCAGAACTCCTTGACCGCGCACACGTTGGTGGGAGAATAGGGTTGACGGTAGCAAAAACATAAACCCTTACGACGAAGGACATCAAACTCGCAGGTGGAGAAGCACTGCGGATGAGTTGGTTGGCCAAGACGATTTGCTTGAGGGGGCTGAGGGGGTGGAGGTTCTGCCGGCGCGGTCCGCCACGTCCGCCCTCCGGGCGGAATGCTGCCTCCCGTAGGTGGCGACCGAGGAGACAAGTCTGCCTCCACAAGACGGGCCATGTCAAGGGCATCCGAAACCGTCCGTGGGTGGTGTGTGCGGAGCCGGGAGCGGATGTTGGGCAAGAGGCCCAGCATGAAGAAACCGAGGTAGTGATCCGACGGTAAGTCGGGGACATGGGTGACGAGGGAGACAAACTCATCAATGTAATTGTCCAGTGCGCCGGTCTGGCGGACCCCACACAGACGTTCGATCGCGGATCCGGAATAGCGACTGTCGTAGCGGCGAATCATCTCCTGTTTAATCTCCGACCAAGATATGACCAGGTTGGACTGTCGAAGCCACCGGGCCCAGTGAACTGCAGAGCCGTCGAGTCCCGCGATGGTGGTGGAGACTTTATCCTGCTCTGGAGTGTGGTGGAGGTCGAAATACTGTTCTGCTTTGGAGATCCACCCAATCAAGTCAACACCGGAAAAGGCGGGAAGATCCAAGGAAAGGGCGGAGCGACCTGCAAGATCGGGCAGGTCGGACCACTTGTTAGAATACCGAACAGAACCTAGCTAGGGGAGAAGGGAAGCCGACGTAAGGTTAGAGAGAAGAGAGAGGGAAGGAGAAAGGAGTGATTAGGGTTAGGAGGGGTAAATCAGAATTATATTCATCCAGCATAAAACCCAAAACAACATACAACTCCCCTTATATAGTAGAGGGGTGCGACTAGCCGTCCATAAAAATAAAAATACAACAATACTGAAATAATTAAAATAACTACTAAGCCGTGGTCTCCTCTGCAGACCCAGACTGGCCAGCCGTCGTTTGCGTCTAGCACGTATAGACCCGCCATGGTGTCTCGGCGTCAGAGTTGTGTAAGTCCGTAACAATCAGCATGGCGGAAGTACTTATGTTGTAATATACATAGCTAAGATGTGTTTTTTTAACACAAAGTGATGTCTTCAGGAATAATGGAAACCAAATTATGGAAAAATAGCTTAAACATGTGCATTACTGCAGGGGGAATAAAAAAGAATAAGGAAATTACATTGTAGTAGACAACTATGTGCTATCTTTGTATGATTTTTCACTCAAGACATCATGAGAGGCAATGAAAAAAATAGAAGAAATAAATAAATAAATATGGATAAAATAAAACTAAAGCATAAACTACTACTGCAGAAACAAAATAAATCAAAAATAACCCCAATCTCTCCGGCAGGATGCTAGCTTTGTGCCTTTGTCTCCTTGCTCAGGCAAAGCATACCTTGTCAAGGCTCGTATAGTGAGAGAGAGAGAGGTGGAAGAGAGAGAGAGAGGGAGGTGGAAGAGAGGCAGAGCATACCTTGGCTTAAGCATTTCGGGCCTCCTGATGGTCGCCCGGATAGTGTTGCATCTTCGGCTCCTTCTCCATGGTGGCGCGGCTTGCCCGAGACGTGGCAGGTGAAGGACAGGGAGGGATAGAAAAAGAGTGGTTTGTAGTGTGAGAGAGGGAGGGGAGTGAGTGGTGGGAGGAAGAAGAGAAGCAAGACAACAACGTGATGCCCACGATGAGCGAAGAGAAAGCTTGCGTGCGGGGAGGAAGGAGGGCTCGCGATCGGGGTAGGGTATCGGGAAGAAAGAAACGCAGATCTTCTGCGGTTCACCTAAAGTAGGGTCTGTTTGGGACAGCTCTGGCGGATTGAAAAGCTGCTGTCCGGATAGAACTGTTTTAAAATAGATCTCTGAGGAGCAGTTTTGAAAAGCTGCAGAGTGTTTGGGTGTTCTGTGCAGAAGTGCGCTTTGAAGAAATAGAGCGAGAGTGGGAGGAGGCGGGAGCGTCGGCTCCGGCGAGATGTGTTAGCTCCGACGAGATCCGTCGGCTCCCCCGAGTTGCAGGAAGAATTGGAAAAGTCGGGGCCGGTAGATTTCCAAAACATGTGAGAGAGAAAGCTATTTTGCGGGAGTAGAAGCTGTGGGGGATTTCCGAAAAGCTGCAAAACAGCTCCAGATTTACGAAAAGCTCTTCATAAGGAGCTGTCTCAAACACAGAAAAAACAGCTCTGGCGGTTGGAATAGAGATTCTCCAGCCGCCAGAGCTGCGCCAAACAGACCCGTAGTGTCTGGGGATATAACATAATCAGTGGATTTAATGAAATAGGGTTTACGAAAAAAGCCGAACCAAACACTGTTTATTACCAAAATTATGGTGCTTCCCAGCCGCACCGCAACCTAACAGCCGAACCAAATTATGGTATAATATTTAAGAAGTTGGTGGAGTTCTGTGAAGAGTTTGGATATGGGAATCAACATATGGTGAAGTTTTACATAGGGATATATGAAATTGGAGACTTCCTAGATTAAATTCACACCATCACATCGAGTTTAACACCAATTCTTCTTGCAGAGTGGTCACATATATCGCCCCGTATTGATGACTTCTCTAGAATACAACTCTGGGTGTATTTCTTGAAGCAAAAGTTGGAGGTTTTTCAAGAAATTCAAGATTTAGAACATCATGGCGAAGAAACAGACATGAAGATTGTGAATGTCCTGCATGGTTCAACAATGAGGTGAATACACCTTTAATATATTCAAAAAGTTTCGTAGAGTTGAGATCACACACCTCATCTTGAAATCTGCCATCGAATAGAGTTGCCAAAAAAATGAATCAGATGTTGTTAGAGTTGATTATTTTAAAATCATCATTGGGTAATGTCATTGGTCCCACACCATCAGTTATCAAGCAATTACATTATTAGGAGTATTTATGTATTAAGCTAAGTTGTATCTCTCGAGTCTTATTGAGCTGAATTGTATGAGTCGAATCGAGTTGAGTCGTAGTTACGAGTTATTAGTTTCTTAGTGTTTTAATGTTAACACATCTCTTTATATTGGGTATTTTTACGCCCATACCTAAGTTTCTAAATATCATATGTCGGCGACATATCCGATTGAGTTTTTAAATATCGGGAGTTGGAGACATATCAGAGATATTTTAAAATATCGGAATTTCATATCTCATAAATAATTTTTTTTTTATGCATACTATCTAATTATATGTTCTCAAAGTAAAAAAATAATAATAGAGAAACAGATGAATAACGAGTCATGTGTATTGGAAAATAATAATAATAAAACAAATGAATGAATTAACTAATAAATTTGTTAAAATTTTTCACATTTTTTGTAATATGAAATAAAATAATTGTGTAAAATAATTATGCAAAATTGGTTGTAATAATAAAATATTTAAAAACTTAAACAATGAGCCTAGTTGATTTAAATATGCATAATATATTATATATGTGTGATTTAAACATATGATGATAGTTTGCTAATATAACATAAAATAAAACAACGGATGATATAAGATGACCCTCGCGTCATGTATTGGGTATCGAAGGATTAAATCAGTTTCTCTCTTTCTATAACTCCTCTCCTTCTCTCCCAAGTCCCTCTTCTCATCTTCTTCCCCATTCTAAGGTTAGCCCCCTTCTATCTCCTCTCTTCCACTACCTCCGACGAATCCCCAACATAGGATGGGGAAGAAGACAAGAAGAGGAACTAGAGAGATAAGGATAAGAGTTAGAGAGAGAGATTGATTTAATCCTTTGATACCCAATACATGACGCAAGGGACCCCTTATATAAGATCATGATGGTATGTGAGTAAATACCCAATATAAAGAGATGCATGAACATCAAAACATTAAGACACTAATAACATGTAACTAAGACTCAACTCGATTCGACTCATACAACTTGACTCAATACGACTTGAGAGATACAACATGACTTGGTACACAAAGACTCATAATGATGTAATTACTCGACAATTGACGGTGTGGGACCCCTAACAAATTTACAAAGAGTTTTGGAAGGAGGCTCTGAATACCTCTGTCAGCCTCATCAATGAGTCACCATTATCAACAACTTGATTGAAGACTCTGAAGGTGGCTTGGACTTAAAAGGATGATGATTAGTTGAATTTTCGAGTTTGTAGATGTTACGCACGCGCGCGCACTCTTATTTGTATTTTGTATATTTAATTTGGAGGGTATTATGGTAAAATGTATGTGAGCCCCCTCATATGAGGAGATGGCTTTGGAGTTTTAGATATGTTTTTTATTAGGGTTTTGTGATCTCTCGTTTGGAGAGGGACTTCTAGGAGGAACCAACCTACGAAGGTTAGGCACGAGTATTCCTCTTCATTGTGATGTAGGGTAGGCTAAGTGTGCACAAATCCAAGGATGCTAGGGAGGGGAATGCGGACTTGACATGCTAATTCCTATCCTATATGCAATGCGTCCGTCGATGACGATGACAAATCAATACGAGCAATAAATATTCAAGTAATATAATTATATTAAAAGAGAAAAGATGATGCAGGACGACACGTAGGGTTTGCGCCCTGTCGTCTATTCTAGGAAACCCTATATACATGCAATGAATGATTGATTTTGCGAATATTTAGAGCGGAAACACATAAATTTTTCAGAAGGAAAGCCACTTCAAAATAAATTAAAAATGAACAAAATTACTATTTTGTTTAAAAATGAATTTTCTTGAAAAAAATTGTTCAATTCTAAACCCGGGGAAGGAAATTCACAACTTTTGTTTTGTTCTCCTTGTCGTAGCAAACGAAAATCGTG
Organism: Platanthera guangdongensis; assembly: GCA_039583875.1. Taxonomy (NCBI): domain Eukaryota; kingdom Viridiplantae; phylum Streptophyta; class Magnoliopsida; order Asparagales; family Orchidaceae; genus Platanthera; species Platanthera guangdongensis. Next base: position 32,886,852 of record CM077147.1, read on the forward strand.
AACTCAAAATACGTTTCCGTTTGGAGTTTTCGACGTAGCGTTCGCTGACAACTCGGGCAAAAACCCAGCAATGAGTCTATTACCTACGAGAAAAATAGAGACACACACAAAGGAAGATAGAAACAATTACACACGGAAGAGGCGTCTTCCGTATTCGAAGTCGGTGGCAATCACACGAGGAACTTCTCGTCACCTTCGATCTCCCGCTCTGAGGTTGGCCGTTATCGCACACGGGCAACAAGGAGAAACTTTGCTCACTCTCACACAAAAGTGCCTCCACGAAATCACTCACTTTAGAGAAGCCACAAACCTAACAATCTAACTTCACTCGCTCCTCACACTAGAGGTTCCATGAAATTAATTCATTATCTCCCTCACACGCAAGAAGTTCCATGAAATTGTCTAATACTTCACTAATTTGGATAATCAAACGACCAATTTCTACTGTTCACGACAACAGTAAAAAATAACAAGGTTAACGATCACTGTGATCTGTCAATAGGAGATCACAACCTAAGCACAGTGAATTTAATAACACTGTTCACCTTCTTCAATAAGGGAACAACAACCCCTGTTCTAATTTCACACAGGAATCAGCGGGAGAACGCAAACAGGAATCACAAGGCAAACTACCAACTACAGGAATCCCAAATCAGGAAGCAAACACACGACAATCTTCAATTTTCATCAATCACCATCACCAAATACAAATCACATCCCGTTTTATAGGGTTACAAACAGAGAAAAAATAGAAAAAACCTACCATGGAAGATGCGACCATGGCGGAACCGGGCTAAGAGGCGTGGCCGGCAGTTGGAGCTCAGGCGTCATGGTCGTGGCCAGTAGTTGCGAGGATCGTGGCCGATAGTTGGCGCTCTGGAGGAGGCGTCGTGGTCGTACGGGCTTCCGCCTTCCAACGGCTTGGATCGGGAGGGGGAAGAACCGGCTTGGCGGACCTGTTAACCTAACAAATAACATTTTCTATATATATATAATTATATGTATTATAATTATATATTTATAATTTAAGAGAACTATATATATATATATATAAGTATTATATATACATTTATATTTCACCAAAGAACGTAATACAAGATTACATTAAAATAAAATAGCAAAACTCAGGGCTGATATAACTCAGGGCCGATATAGGTCCGGACGGGTGCGACGTCAGACACTTTTGCGACGACTTGATTTGGGCTGGTCTCCACCAACTCTTCTCCTCTTGAAATTACTCATCTCTGGTGAGTGCTCCGATCGGTAGTGCTGTAGAAGATCAACATCCATGCGCTCTAACTCTTTGGCCAAGACCCAGCTAGTCTCAGTCTCTGGTCTGTTATACCAATGAACCAAGTTTCTCTGAAAACCACCATCAGTAGTGGTCACTGTCTCGTCATCTAAGATCTGCTCAGGAACCAAAATCTGTCATGGAAGTCGATCAGTAGCTCTGGGAACTGGTATAATTGACTCATTTAGTATCTCATGCTCAACCTGAAAGTTGTCAGTGGAAATGGGAGGTACTGCAGTGGACGTGTCTGTATCGGAATGAATATCGGTATGTCCTGAATGTGGCTCTTCACTCTCACTCACCAACCCAGAAGAATCAATTGGAGGAGAAAACAATGGAAATTCTAAAGATACAGGCGGGTAATCGTGGAATAAAGTCAGATCGGATAGGTTAAAAGCAAGATTTGTTCTCCAAACGGAAGACATCTCAAGTTCATATACATTCTGCCCAATTCGCTTCACCACTCTAAAGGGTCCAGTTCTACGGTCAGCTAGCTTCTTTACAGTACCCGATGATAACCGTTCTGGATTTAGCCGAACCATAACCAAGTCATCCACTTTAAAACTAGTAGCTCTTTTGTGCCTATTAGCTTGAGTTGTGTAAAGATCATAAGTACTATGCAACTTTCGCTCAATCTCTTTATGCAAATCATGCAAATGTAATGAATACTCATGTGCAAACTGGTTAGTCCTAAAAGTGTGTGGTAGTGGTGCTAAATCTAGCGGCACTTGTGCAGTGTAACCATGAACAACATCATTAGGTGATAAACCCGTGGATCTATTCTTCGAATTATTATACGCTAACTGAGCGTACGAAAGAATTGGATCTCAATTTTCTTGGTGATCTCCTACCAAACATCGCAATAAATTTCCTAAACTTCTATTCACAACTTCAGTTTGACCGTCAGTTTGTGGATGATAAGAGGTCAAAAATAGAAGTTTAGTAGCTAAAAGTCTCCAGAGTGACTTTCAAAAATAGCCAGTGAACTTAACGTCTCGATCGGTAACGGTAGTGTTTGGTATTTCTCGATATGCGACAACCTCTTTATAATAAATACGGCTATATGAGAGGCGTCATCGGTTTTGTTACAAGTGATGAAATACGTCATTTTAGAGAACCGATCAACCACTCCAAGTATGGAATCGTGTTTCCTAAAAATGCGCGGCAACCCAAGCACAAAATCCATGCTTACATCATCTCAAGGAATACTGGGCACCAGTAATGGTGTATATAATCCAGCGGGTTGTTTATTGCCCTTCGCTACCTGACAAGTGCGGCAGCTACTGACAATCTGAGCGATCACCCGCTTCATCCCAGGCCAATAAAAATGCTCTTCTACTAAGACTATCGTCTTATCACGTCCAAAATGTCCACCTAAGTCTCCGCCATATAATTCTCATACAATGAAATTTCACAACGAGGTGCAAGGAATACACAGACGGGTCCCACAAAATAAATATCCGTCTCGAATGAGATAATCGGTCTCATCGTGATAGGGATCCGAATGTATTGCATCATAGATACCGCTAAAATCAGGACAACTAGAGTAGTCATCCTTGACACGTTCAAATCCTATCACCTGAGTACGCATCTGTGATAATACAAGGGTGACTCGACTAAGGGCGTCGACAACCCTATTCTCCATTCCCTTACAGTGCTTGAGAACGAAAGTGTATTCTTGTAAATATGAAACCCACTTAGCTTGTCGAGGGTTCAACTTTTATTGCGAAATGATATAACACAATGTCTGATGATCAGAGTGGAGGACAAACTCCTTAGGCAACAGATAATGCCTCCAATGGCGTAACGTCTGTACAATCGCATAGAACTCGCGCTCGTAGTTGGAATAATTCAGCTTCGGGCCTGAGAGTTTTTCACTGAAAAATCCAATGGGGTGACCCTCTTGACTAAGCACACCTCCTATCCCAACTCCTGAGGCATCACAAGATACCTCAAATACATGATTGAAATCAGGAAGTCTTAAAACATGTGCAGTGGACATCTTATCCTTGATAATCTCAATGGCTCTAGCTGCCGATGATGTCCACCGAAAACTTCCCTTCTTCGTACACTCAGTGACAGGTGTCATAATCGTACTGAAGTTCTTAATGAATCAACAATAAAATGTGGCTAGTACATGAAAACTACAGACATCGTGAATGTTCTGAGGGGTAGGCCACTCACGAATCGCTCAAACTTTTTCAGGATCCATAGTGATACCAGCGAAGCTTACTATATATCCAAGAAAGATAACAGATTCAGTCATAAATACACACTTCTTCAAGTTGATATACAGTCGTTCGGCTCGTAGGATCTCAAAAATAGTATGTAGGTGAGTCAAATGCTCACTCTCAGTCCGACTATATATCAAAATGTCGTCGAAATAAACCACTACGAACTTCCTAATATAGGGTCTAAAGACCCGGGTCATCATCCGAGCGAAGGGACTGGGGGCATTGGATAACCCAAAGGGCATCACAAGCCACTCGTAAAGGCCATCCTTCGACTTGAAGGCAGGGTTCCACTCGTATCCTTCGCGAATGCGAATCTGATGATAACCAAGGTCGATCTTAGAAAAGATCGTGGCTCCAGTCAACATGTCCAACATGTCATCCAGTCGGGGTATCAGGAATCGGTATTTCACAGTAATCTTGTTGACAACATGACTGTCAACGCACATACGCCAAGTACCATCCTTCTTCGGGGCAAGGAGGGCAGGCACCGCACATGGACTAAGGCTATGACGGATAAAGCCTCTATCAAGTAACTCTCCAATCTGCTTCTGCAGCTCCTCATGGGCAGCAGGATTCAATCGGTAATGCGGTAAATGTGGGAGGGAAGCTCCAGGATCGAGATCTATCACATGCTGAATACATCTCATGGGAGGTAACTCAGTCGGAAGCTCATCAAGGTGTATATCCTGGAAATCCTCTAAGAGTCTCCTAGCAGGTATAAGAATAGACTCGTACCTCTCCAATGTGTCAGATGCCTGCAAAACTTCTAATGCCTAATAAAATTCACCATCGAAGCTCTCTCGATGGAACTCAGTTACTCGTATAATGATAAAAATCTTTTTCCTTTCAGTGGGAGGAAGAGATTCTTTCGCACTATTACTCGTGCGAGATGTTGGTGCTGTGGGTCGCATCGGGTTTAACACTACTCTCTTTCCGTCCAGTAGAAAGGAGCAAGTGTTGGACCTGCCATGTATGAGGACATCTCGGTCATACAACCAAGGTCTCCCTAGTAATACGTACCACACATCCATAGGCATAACGTCACACCAAATCCTATCGGTATACTGACCGATAGTGATGGACACTAAACATCTCCTAGTCACAGATAAGGTAGTCTTGGTAACCCAAGCTACCTGGAATGGGGAAGGGTGCGACTCAGCAGTGAGTCCCATGCGGGGTAAAGTTGTCTCAGCTATCACATTCATACAACTCCCGCTATCTACTACTAAACGACACACTTTCTCCCCAGCCTTAAAGTAAGCCTGGAAGATGTTCGTCCGCCAATAATCGGCTGATTCCTTTGGTGTAGATAACATACATCTCACCACTAGGACGCCGAGATCTATCTCCTCATCACTAGACGTACTGTACACTTCATCATTTAAAATGTGTGAGTCCCTCTCGACTCCGCTTCTTCTATAGGCTCATCCTCCTCAGTCACCTCATGAATAACCAGTGTGCCTCTCCTCTTGGGACAATCCCTAGATATATGGCTCATCTGCTAACACTCATAACATCGGATCTGTGAAGGGGTCACAGTTCCCATAGGGGATTTTCCTTTCCGATCTCTCATAAAGGTCGAGGTAGGCTTGGTCGCACTCTCCTTACCTTTTGATTATTCTTTCTTATAGGGAGTAGTTGTTTTGTTTTGAGGTTTGAACCGGGAGGTTCTCTTTTGATACTCCTCTATATCGATGGCGATAGATACAGTCTCAACAAAAGAATAGTGGTCATATCGAATCAACTTATCGCAAATCTCAGATCGTAGTCCACACTTAAATTTAGATAATGTATCTCGTGGGTGTTCGACTACGTTGCACCTAATCATAAGATCCTTCATCTCAGCTAAATAATCAGAAACTGATTTGGACCCTTGACGTAGATACGTCAGCTCGTCTCGTAGACGAGTCTGGTAGTGCTGATGAATGTACTGCTCCTCCAATATGGCTTTCATGTGTGCCCAATGTGTAATGGGAGGGCGTCCATTCCTCTCTATACTACGTTCCTCACCTATCCAACAGATTTTTGCTCGCCCAGATAACCTCATTTTGGCAAACTGAATCTTTTGATCTTCCGTCATACGATACCACTCAAAATATGTCTCTATGTCTATAACCCAGTCTGAGAAGACTTTGGGATCCATAGATCCATTATAAAGTGGCGGATCTAACTTCACAACACGTGTAAGATCCGATCGCCTATCCCAGGGAGGATAGTCGTAATCATCATCGTAAGGATCACGATTGTCTCTGCCCACTGCGGACTGTTCCTCTCTCACCCGCATCTTGGTCGCGGTCTCCTCCAGCTCTTCTCTTCTCTGTCAGCGCGGCTTGTCTCTGCCCACTGCGGACTTCGTCTCCCAGTCCGCTCTCCTTCCGGTTCGCAGCTTGCTCTGCGGTCTCCCTCCTACCCGCCTACCCGCCTGTCTCCGCGGGCTCCTCTTCTGCGGACTGCGGGTTTGACCGCTCTTCCCTTATCCACGCGGTTTTTGCGGTCTGCTCGTTCTGCATCCTCTTCTCGTCTCCCTCTCCGTGGTTCCACCCTCCTCAGGCTTCTTATAGCCATCTTCTGCTCTGACACGTGTGACCCACCTCTCTTATTCGCCGCGGACTCTCCTTTTGTCCGCTGCGGTCTCTCTTCCTGTCCGCGGCAGTTCTGCTTTGAGTTGTTTTTATTCGCGGTCTCGTGTCCTGACCGCTCGAGTTCCTAGCTCGCAGTATCTTGCTTCCCGCTGTGCGCGTGCGGACTTCCCTTTCCGCCTTTTGGTCGCGCTCTGCCTAATCGCTGGTGTGACCGCGCAGACTGCTCCTTCTCGCTGCGGCCTGATTTTTCTCGCTGCGACTTCCTTCCAGGTTTTTTCCCCATTGCCGCTTCTCGACCCGCTAAGGCCGTGTTTACCTTGGCTCGGTCTGTTTCTATCCGCCCGGTTTCGTTCCTTATTCGCCCGATGTTTGCTTCTGTTGCGGTCTTCTCCTAACCGCGCAGCCTGCTTGTCTCTAGCCGCTGCGGCCTCTGTTCTTACCGCGCTGGTCGTGGTCGTTTCTTGCTGCGGGTGCGTTGTCACCGTGACCGCTGCGGTCTACTCCTTGCATCATGATCTACTGTCCTCAGGGCTCTGTCTGTTTCCGATGGCGGTACCTCCTGCCTTGCTCACGGCTCATCCTGGATTTTGGATTCCGGGGCCTCTCACCACATTACATCTCGGAAACCACCACAATATTTGAACTCCGTGCATCCCCAGTTCATTACTGTTGCTAGTGGGGACACACTTCCCGTCTCTGGTGCTGCAGATATTCACCTCACTCCCTCCATTACTCTTTGCTCGGCTCTTCATGTTCCGGGCTCTCCGTTCAACCTTCTCTCTATTGGCCGACTCACTGCTGACCTCGATTGTGCTGTTATTTTTTCTTCTAACTCGTGTGTTTTGCAGGATCGCAAAACGCAAACCATCATTGGAAAAGGGCATCTGTCGAATGGTCTCTATATCCTTAACTCGTCTCCCCCAACGTTGTTGTCGTCCATTAGCTCCGTTGACTGGCATCGCCGTCTGGGTCATGCTCCTCTCAACATCCTCAAAAAATCTCTCCCGAACGTGTCCTTCCACGAGTTCACATGTGAGTCCTGTATCTATGAGAAACATCATCGTTCTACGTTCCCACCACATCCTTCTCAGCGTCCTGCTCCCTTTGATCTTGTTCACTCTGACATTTGGGGCCCTTACAAAATTCCTAGTGTTTTTGGATACCGTTACTTTGTCACATTTGTCGATGACTACTCTCGGGTAACCTGGCTGTATCTCCTTCGTGCCCGCTCTGAATTACCCGGTGTATTCCGTACCTTTTTTATTGAAACTCGCAACCAGTTCTCCACAACCATTAAAACCCTCCGCACCGATAATGCCTGAGAATACACTAGTCATACCTTCTCTCACCTCTGTGCGGAGTTTGGGATCATCCATCAGACCTCCTGTGTCTATACCCCCCAACAAAATGGCGTTGCTGAAAGTAAGAATCGCCACCTGCTCGAGGTCACCCGCTCCCTTATGATTCAGATGAATGTTCCAAAACAATATTGGAATTTTGCGGTTTCAACCGCTTGCACTCTTATTAACCGTCTGCCTTCATCTATCCTCAATTTTGCGCTTCCCTTCAATCTCCTTTTTCCCTCCCAACCTCCATTCTCCATCACCCCACGCGTGTTTGGGTGTCTATGTTTTGTTCATCATCTTGGTCCGTCCACTGACAAACTTGCTCTCCGTGTCACTAAATATATGTTTGTGGGTTATTCTCGAACTCAGAAGGGCTACCTTTGTTTTTCTCCCACGGATCGCAAGGTGGTTACTTCTGCTGATGTCACCTTCCTCAAACATCAGCCGTATTACTCTCACTCTATTGACCCTCCTCTTTCGCCACCTCTCCCGCGACCTGTTATCCCCGTCCATTCCACCATCCCACCTCTACCTTCCCCACCCATCGCACCTAAACCACCTACACCACCAGTCATTCGTGTGTACACTCGATGTCCTCCCTCGTCTACTACCCTACGAGAGCTGCCCTGCTCTAATGATGCTTTGCCACCTGCGGATCCGACATCTGCTTCCACTGCCCACTCGATGGCCAACTTTGTCTCTTTTCACCGCCTCTCTCCGGACCTCCGTCAGAGTGCTCTCTCTTTATCCTCTATCTCCACCCCTAATTCTGTACAGGAGGCTCTTCACCACCCCGGATGGCGGGCGGCCATGGAAGATGAAATGCGAGCTCTCTGGGCTAACCGCACTTGGGATCTGGTTCCTCTTCCTTCAGGTCACTCTTGTGTTAGCTGCAAGTGGATCTTTGTTATTAAACATGCGGCGGATGACACCGTTGAGCGTCTCAAGGCCCGCCTCGTGGCCCGGGGTTTTACTCAGCAACATGACCTTGATTATGATGAAACTTTCTCTCCAGTGGCCAAATTAAACACGGTTCGAGTTCTTCTTTCCTTGGCTGTTCACCGACATTGGCCTCTTTATCAGCTGTATGTTAAGAACGTCTTTCTCAATGGTGATCTACAAGAGACTGTTTATATGCATCAACCTCCCGGGTTTGAGACCACGGGGGAGTCTCGGGTTTGTCATCTTCGGAAATCTATTTATGGCCTCAAACAGTCCCCGTGCGCTTGGTTTGACAAATTTAGCACGGTAGTCCGCGATATTTGCTTCACTAGGAGCTCGACTGACTTTTCTCTCTTCACTCGACACCGGCCAACCGAAACAGTGATTCTTCTTGTCTATGTTGACGATATCCTCATTACTGGAGACGATACTACAGGGATACAACATACCAAGCAACAGTTGAACTCCGCCTTTCAGACCAAAGATCTTGGTAACCTACGGTATTTTCTCGGGCTTGAGGTTGCACGACGGCCTGAAGGTCTTGTATTATCCCAAAGGAAGTATTGTATGGACCTTCTTCATGATGCTGGCTATTCGGGATGCAAACATACGGATACTCCAATGAATGTCAATCACAGGCTATCGGCCCATAGCTCTGACTCCGATAAGCTGCTTACGAATCTGGAATACTACAGACGCCTGGTTGGGAAATTGATCTACCTTACAGTTACTCGACCAGACATCTCCTTTGCCGTAGGAGTCGTGAGTCGATTTATGCATGCCCCGATGACATCTCACCTTCAAGCTGTCGAGCGCATTCTTCGGTATCTCAAGAACGCTCCAGGACAAGGGCTTGTGTACAAGCCATCCACATCTTTATCCCTTGTCGCATACTCTGACGCTGACTATGCCGGGTCCATTGATGATAGGCGTTCCACAACAGGTTTTTGTACTTACTTCGGTGAACATCTCATAACCTGGCGGAGCAAGAAACAAAATGTGGTTGCTCGCTCTTCTGCTGAAGCTGAGTACCGCGCTATGGTTGCTGTTGTTTCCGAGTTAAGTTGGCTTTAGAGCCTTCTGAGAGACTTGGGTGTTCGTCTCTCATCACCAACGACCCTATTTTATGACAGTCAAGCGACAATCCATATTGCCAAGAATCCAGTCATTCACGAACGCACAAAGCATATTGAAGTTGACTATCACTTTATCCGAGAAAAGGTACAGGCAAAGAAAATAGATTTAGAGCATGTTCCTGCTGCAAGCCAAGTTACTGACATCCTGACTAAAGCTCTCTCCCGGCCACTATACTACCAGTTTTTATCCAAGCTTGGTGCCTACGACTTGTACGCTCCAGCTTGCTGGGGAGTGTTAGAAAAGCCTACTTTAGGGCCCATCTAGGGGCCCATTCTTCTCTCTTCTCTCTCTATTTGTATTAGTCCCACATCTTGGATTGAGATTTCTCTCTTTCTTCTTCTTCTCCTATATAAATGTATTTGTTAAAATAGCCCATGTAAAGGGCCCATTATTGGGCTCATTTATTGTTTTATCTTCTCTCCTCCTTTAGTCTCACATCTTGTATAGGATTTTCTTCTCTCTTCCTCTTCCTATATATTTGTATTCTCTCCTTGTATTTACATACACAAGCAATATATACAAGTTTTGAGCTCTCTCAACATGGTATCAGAGCCAGGTTACTGCCCTCGGCGGTTTGCTCTTTTTCTAACCGCCAAGCCCGCCCGGTTTCTTTTTCTCCTACCCACTGCTTTGTCTCTTGCGGACTGGTAGCCTACCCGCTCCGGTCTCCTGTCCGCCCCTGGCTCTGCGGTTTGCACCTCTGCATCCGCTTCTCCTCTCCCTCTCCGTGGTTCCACCCTCTTCAGGCTTCTTATAGCCACCCTCTCTCTGCTTCGTGGGGCCCACCTTTCTTCTGACCGCTGCGGGCTCTCTGCTTCTGTCCGCTACCAGCTCCGCTGCGGCTTCACCTTCTAACCGCTGCGGCTTAGCCTTCTGACCGCTGCGGCTTCGCTTTCTGACCGCTGCGGCTTTGCCTCCTACTCGCGGCCTCTCCCCTAGCCGCTCGAGTTCCTCCTCGCGGCCTCTCTTCTCTAGCCGCTCGAGTTCCTACTCGCGGCCTCTCTTTCCTAGCCGCTCGAGTTCCCACTCGCGGCCTCTCTTTCCTAGCCGCTCTAGTTCCTACTCGCGGCCTCTCTTCTCTAGCCGCTCGAGTTCCTACTCGCGACCTCTCTTCTCTAGCCGCTCGAGTTCCTACTCGCGGCCTCTCTCCTCTTTCCGCGTTCTCTGTCAAACCGCTCGGGCTGCTTTCTGACCGCTGCTGGCTTCACCTAGACCGGGGCGGTCTCTCTTTTGTTTCCGCCATTTGGTCGCGACCTGACTACTCGCTGGTGTTCGGCTTGACTGTGCGGACTGCTTCCTATCCGCATTCTAGTCGTGGTCTTCCTTAGTCTTTCTTGCCGGCGGATTATCCTCTATTCGCAGCGGTCTGCCCTTATGGGCTCTTCCGGTAACTCTTCTGGCTCGACGGCCAGCCCGCCTGCTGACTGCCCGGCTTGTCCAACTGACCGCCCGGCTTACCCTACAGAACTCCGTGACGAGCTGCGCATCACTACCATCTCTCTTTCTGGAAAGAAGAACTTCATTCCTTGGGTCCATTCAGTTCGACGAGTTCTTCAGGCCAAGGGCCTTCTCCCTCACCTTACTCAGGCTCTACCCTTCCCTCCTCCTTCTACTCGGGGGGGTCGTTCAGGCTCTCGCGGTCGTGGTCGTGGTGGCCGGGGTCGGCCGAAGTGTTCCTTCTGTGGCAAAGATGGTCATCTCGAGGCCACCTGTTACAAGAAAGTTGGCTATCCTCCTCGCCCGGCGGCTTCTGTTGCTACCGATGCTGGTCCTCCTGATCTTGAAAGTGTCCGTCTTCAGCTCCAGCATCTCCAGGGCTTGCTCCATCCTCCATCTGCCTCCGTTGCCTCTGTCTCTAACACAGGTGCCACTTGTCTCTCCACCGGCTTGGGCTGGATTGTGGATTCTGGCGCTACTCATCACATTACTCCACATCGACCTGCCCAGTACCTGACTTCCCCTTATCCACAGTCTATTACTGTGGCCAAAGGAGCCACTGTTCCCGTCTCCGGCTCGGCAGATCTTCCTCTCACCTCCTCCATCTCCCTTCGCTCGGCTCTTCACGTCCCGAGTTCTCCGTTCAATTTACTTGCTGTTGGACGGCTTACTACTGATTTGGATTGTTCTGTTATATTCACTTCCTCTTCTTTTGTTATACATGATCGGCGGGCGCAGACTACCATTGGTAAAGGCCGGCTGCGGAATGGACTCTACCTTCTCAACGACTCTCCCACCATCCCCTCCTCCATTTCTTCCACAGATTGGCATTGTCGTCTTGGGCATGCTCCTCTACCGATCCTCCAGCGGGCTCTCCCGGATGTTTCCCTTACCCCCTTTCAGTGTGACTCCTGCATCCTCGGCAAGCAGACTCGTTCATCTTTTTCTTCACATTGTACTCGGAGCGCTGCTCCTTTTGATTTAGTCTATTCAGATATTTGGGGACCATTTAAAATTTCTAGTATTTCCGGTTTCCGCTATTTTATCACGTTTATTGATGACCACTCTCGCACTACCTGGCTATACTTACTTCGTGACCGCTCCGAGCTTTCTCGTGTCTTTCGGGCATTTGTCCTCGAAACCCGTACGCAATTCCACAAAACCATCAAAGTACTCCGAACTGACAATGCTCGTGAGTACACTAGTCACGAATTTACTGCTTTATGTTCTGAGTTTGGGATTCTACATCAAACTTCCTGCGCTTACACGCCGCAACAAAACGGTGTTGTCGAACGCAAGAATCGCCACTTACTCGATGTTGCCCGTTCCCTCATGCTTCAAATGCATGTCCCTAAACCGTATTGGAACTTTGCGGTCTCGACCGCCTGTTTTCTCATCAACCGTCTCCCTTCCTCTATTCTCAACTACGCTACTCCGTTCAGCATCCTCTTTCCCTCCGCTACAGCCTTTCCTCTCCCACCTCGTGTGTTTGGTAGCCTCTGTTATGTCCACCGTTTGGGGCCTTCATCGGATAAGTTGGATCCCCGGGCCGCCAAACATATCTTTGTTGGTTATTCTCGCACCCAAAATGGGTATGTCTGTTATTCTCCTGCTACACGCAAGCTCTCCGTCTCTGCTGACGTCACTTTCCGCGAGAATCAACCATTCTTTTCTGCTCCCTTACCTGACCTTCGCCCACCCACACCTCCCTCCATCCCACGCCCGGTCATTCCCACCACTACTCCTCCGCCTATCATTCCCTCTACACCGCCTGTCGTTCCCTCCAAACCACCAGTTATCCGTGTCTACACTCGTCGCTCTACCACTTCCGTTGCCCCTCTGCCGTCGGTCTCTACCATGGATACTCCGCGTCCAACTGATCAGGTATCGCCTTCCACTGCTCATCTGCTGGCAAACTCCGTCTCTCTTCATCGCCTCTCTCCCCATTTACACACTTTGGCTACTTCTCTCTCTTCGGTTGCTATTCCTAATTCTGTGTAGGAGGCGCTTCAACATCCCGGCTGGCGAGCAGCCATGGAGGAAGAAATTTCTGCTCTCTGGTCTAACCAGATCTGGTCTGTTGTTCCCCTTCCCCCGGGCCAGAAACCAGTTGGGTGTAAATGGGTCTTTGTCATCAAACATGCTGTCGATGAGACAATTGACCGTCTAAAGGCCCGTCTTGTGGCTCGCGGTTTCACTCAATAGGAGGGGCTTGATTATGGGGAAACGTTCTCTCCGGTGGCAAAGCTTAATAGTGTTCGTGTCCTCATCTCTGTTGCTGTCCATCGCCGTTGGCCTCTCTTTCAGCTAGATATCAAGAATGCTTTCTTGAATGGGGACCTCCAGGAAACTGTCTACATGCAGCAACCGCCCGGGTTTGAGACCACGGGGGAGTCTCAGGTCTGCCATCTTAAAAAGACTCTATATGGTCTCAAACAATCTCCGCGGGCATGGTTTGAAAAATTCAGCAAGGTCCTCCGTGAGATTGACTTCACTCGGAGCTCGGCCGACTTCTCGTTCTTTACTCTTCACCAACCAACAGGAACAATTATTCTGTTAGTTTACGTCGATGATATTATCATTACTGGAGATGACTCTCAAGGGATACAGACAGTCAAAGTCCATCTAAACTCAGTCTTCCAGACTAAGGATTTGGGACCCATTCACTATTTTTTGGGCCTTGAGATTGCCAGAAGGCCAGATGGGCTCACTCTCTCTCAATGAAAATATTGTCTTGACCTTCTTCATGATGCGGGTCTGTCCGGCTGCAAGCCCAGTGATACTCCTATGGATGTGAACCACAAACTGTGTGCCCAGGCCTCTGACTCCGATCTCCTTCTTCAGAATCCTGAATATTATCGACGTCTTGTTGGAAAACTGATATATCTCACGGTTACCAGACCGGATATCTCCTTTGTTGTTGGTCTTGTCAGCAGATACATGCACTCTCCTCGAAAATCTCATCTTCAAGCAGTGGAACGAATTCTCAGGTATCTGAAAACCGCTCCTGGTCAGGGACTTGTCTACAGGACCTCCTCTTCTGCTCCAACATTGGTGGCATATTCAGATGTTGACTACGCTGGCTCTCTCGATGACCGGCGATCTACGAGTGGTTTTTGCACTTACCTTGGAGGACATCTTGTAACTTGGAGAAGTAAGAAACAAGCGGTCGTTGCTCGCTCTTCAGCCGAGGCAGAGTACCAGGCAATGACATCGGTTGTATCAGAATTGACATGGCTTGAGAGTCTTCTTACTGATCTGGGTGTAAAATTACCATCACCAGCTCTTCTCCTTTGTGATAGTCAAGCCGCCATACACATCGCAAAAAACCCGGTCTTTCACAAAAGGACGAAGCATATTGAGGTCGATTGTCACTTCATCCGGGAAAAGGTTCAAATGAAGAAGCTTGACTTAAAGCATGTCCCAGGATCGGAACAAGTTGCAGATGTCTTCACAAAGGCTCTTTCCAAGACATTATTCTATCAGTGTTTGTCCAAGCTTGGCGCATACGATTTGTACGCTCCAGCTTGCGGGGGAGTGTTAAAATAGCCCATGTAAAGGGCCCATTATTGAGCTCATTTATTGTTTTATCTTCTCTCCTTCTTTAGTCCCACATCTTGTATAGGATTTTCTTCTCTCTTCCTCTTCCTATATATTTGTATTCTCTTCTTGTATTTACATACACAAGCAATATATACAAGTTTTGAGCTCTCTCAACAGTATTCATACTTGTAATTATTAATTCAAGAAGTATATGCAACGTTTGGAGCTTTCTCTACAATTATATCAAAAGATCTTAGCTCTTAGGGTCTGTTAGGATGCAAGTAACTGATTTTCAGGAATTGACATTCAGTCCAATTTTAATAAATGCAGGAATTGACATTGAGTTGAATTCCAATTTTATTGTCCGGTTGCAGGATCAATTTAGTAAGCTGAATTGGAATTGATTAATTTTATTATTTGATTGCAGGATGAAATTGAGTTACAAGGATTATAATTTGAAATCAAAATTATGATGATCTAATCAAATTAAAATAAAAATTAGCATAAATCATAATAAGTAGAATGAACACAAATACTAAACAAATAAAAGTCCACGAATATTAAAAAACATAACTGAAAGTACATTAATTAGGTTGATATAGGCCATACTTATGCTAACTACTAATGTAGAATTCATACAAAGGGACATCAACTCAAACAATGATTTGAAACTATAAACATTGTTAAGATGTAATGAAAAAGCCCATTAGGAGGAGCCCATGTATATTATATTTAGTCTCACATTGTAGATGTAGAAGACTCTCACTCTCTTTCTCTCTATATAAGTGTATGCACTCCTGTATTTAGAAAATAATAAAAATTTGGGTTATTTTCTCTCTTGCATTTCTCTCTATATGGTATCAAAGTCATCGGTCTTGTTCTCGGCGGTTAGTGTTTTTGCTAACCGCGGTCTCTCTTCCCTAACTGCCCATCGGTCTTGCCCTAGGCGGTTAGTGTTTTTGCTAACCGCGGTCCTTCCTCCCTAACCGTGGTCCTTCCTCCCTAACTGCTCCTGCGGTGCCCGCTTCCTACCGCGGCTTCCTGTTTTCTACTCGCTTCTCTCCTTTTCTCCACATCCTTCCCCTTTCCTCCCCGCCTCTCTCCATTTATAGAGATTCCTCTCTCGGCCCGCTTCTCGTTTGATCGGTTCTGTCTCTTCCCACTGCGCCTTCCTCTTTCATGTTGCTGCTTGTCGTTGGGTCTGCCTGCTGCTTGTCGCGCGGTCTGCCGCTGCGATCTCCTCTTCCTTGTCGCTGCTTGTCGCGCGGTCTGCTTGCTCCTTGTCATGCGGTCTGCCCGCTGCGACCTCTCTCTTCCTTACCGCTTGGCTGCTTGGTGTAGCAAGAAACATTCAATTGTTGCTCGATCCTCTGCTGAGGCCGAGTACCGTGCTATGGCAGCGGTTGTCTCTGAGCTCACCTGGTTTGAGGGTGTTCTCAATGATTTGGGCCTCAAACTCTCCTCACTGGCCACTCTTTTCTGTGACAGTTAAGCAGCCATACATATTGCCAAGAATCCTGTATTCCATGAGCGAACAAAGCATATTGAAGTTGACTACTTCATTCGGGAAAAAATTCAATCCAAGTAATTGGAGTTAAAGCATGTCGCTGCGTCAGGACAAGTTGCTGATATATTCACGAAAGCTCTCTCTCGGACATTATATCATCAGTTCTTATCCAAGCTTGGTGCCTACGACTTGTACGTTCTAGCTTACGGGGGAGTGTTAAGATGTAATGAAAAAACCCATTAAGGAGGAGCCCATGTATATTCTATTTAGTCCCACATTGTAGATGTAGAAGACTCTCCATCTCTTTCTCTCTATATAAGTGTATGTACTCCTGTATTTAGAAAATAATACAATTCTGAGTTATTTTCTCTATCTTGTATTTCTCTCTACAAACATAACTATAAGCAGAACAATGAATTATGGTCATAAACAAAACCATGACTTATATAGAGGACGAATTAATTTTTGAATATAAAACATGACTTATATATAGAAATCAAAATTTCAAGGAGGGAAAAACAGAAAAATGGGGGGGGGGATTTTCTGAGTATAAAACATGACTTATATATAGAAATCAAAATTTCAAGAAGAAGAAGAGGGAAAACCAGAAAAAAGAAGATGTGGAAAGAGCAGATAGAAGAAGAACAACATGGAACATTAGAGGAGGAGGAGGAGGAGGAGAAGGCTTACCAGCAGGCCACAGGAGTGGGGGAGGGGGGGGGGGGGGGAGAAATCGTGAAACAAACACTCGGAGGAGTCACGGGAAATGGGAGAAATTGCGGCACTGTGGGAGAAAAGCTCAAACACCAGTAAATGAGAAATATTGAGATTTTATTTTTAGCTTTATTTGAAATTAGTTAGAATTGAATCCAATTCCAACTGAATTTTGTCGAGCTGAACAACGCAATTAATTTACTTATGCCTAATGCCAATTCTTGATGAATTCTATTATAATTTTTTTACTTAAAATAATGAGTAAATCGAAGTTATAACTGATAAGTACTACTAGGAATATAAAGTAGCACGACACTGTTGATTTAGAGAGCACATGTGTACCTTAGGGTTTCCGTCTAATTCGATATTCCTTGCAAATAAGCCAGCCAAACCTTTAACACAATCAACCACCCTCTTGGTTATGGTCACCACCTGGTGAGCATGTGTTAGCTTGACACTTAACACCCCCCTCAAGCTAACACCATAAGCATCCAGCATCCCGAGCTCGAGGGAGCAAGAGTGAAGAGATTTACCAGAAACAGCTTTAGTGAGCATGTCAACAAGTTGAATTTCAGGTATCACAAACACCATAACAACAGTTTGATCCTGAATTTTGTCCTGCACAAAGTGGCAATTGATTTCAATGTGTTTCATTTTTTCATGAAAGACATGATTGTTGGATATATGAATGACAGTTTGATTATCACAATAAAGGTACATAGCCTCAAAAACAGGGAAGCCCATTTCCCTCAAGATAGATTTAACCCAGATGAGTTCACAGGTTGTGACAGCAATGACACGATACTCTGCTTAAGTGGAGGAATGTGCGACAACATTTTGTTTCTTACTTCTCCAGAAAATAAGGTTGTCACCAACAAAGATAGTATATCCACTCGTAGATCTTTTGTACATGGAAGAACCTGCCCAGTCAGCATCACAGTACCCGTTGACATTCAGGTGACCATAATCTTGATACATAATGCCCTTTCTGAGTCATTTTTTAAGTATTTGAGAATCCGCAGAATAGCTTGATAGTGATGAACTTTAGTATTGTGCATGAATTGGCTTACATGCCAACAACAAAGGAGATATCAGGTTTGGTAATTGTCAGATAAATCAACTTTTCCACGATTCATTGAAATTTTGACTTCCTCTCAAGATCAGGAGAAGTCTCTTTATGAATATCATACTTAGGGTCCACAAGAGTATCCACAGGTTTTACTCCCAAATATCCAACATCACTGATAAGGTCCAAAACATATTTACGCCGAGAGATCGTAATCTTTCCTGGAGATCGAGCAATCTCAATTCTATGGAAGTATCGAAGATGACCCAAATCCTTGATTTCAAAGGCAGAAGCTAATTCCTCTTTAACCAGAGTAATGTGGTGGTCATCATTTCCAGTAATGATGATATCATCCACATAGACTATGAGAATAGTGGTACATTCCTCCCTTTTGTAAACAAAAATTGAGTGATCTGAAGTACGAGTGAAATTTAGAAGAATAAGTTTGTCGCATAGCTTGGCAAACCAGACACGAGGTGACTGTTTGAGACCATACAAGAATTTCTTAAGGCGACACCCATGTACTTTTGGATCATCCATACCAGGAGGAGTCATATAGATTTCTTCCTCCAATTCACCATGGAGGAAAACATTTTTAACATCGAGCTAGTGCAAAGTCCAAACCTTATGAGTAGCAATAGACAATAAGATTCTGACTGGGTTTAGTTTAGCGACCGGAGTAAATGTCTCGTGGAAATCAACTCCATAAACCTAAGTGAAACCTTTAGCAACCAATCTTGCTTTATATCTATCAAGAGTTCTATCTTGACGAAATTTAGTAGTATATATCCATTTGCATCCGACAGGGTGACGCCCATGTGTGATTGGAATAATTTCCCTAGTCTTTTGACGTTGAAGAGCATCCATCTCTTCCTCCATAGCCTATATCTAGCTTCTGAAAAACGGTTTGGAATAGAAATAGAGAAAACAAATGCAAGATATGCTTGTAACGAGTGAGATATAGAGTGATACTTAACATACTTATCAATAGGATATCTAGTCCGACCACTATGAATGTTGAGCGCAGAATTGGTCTTCTGAGTGATGTTGTTGCTTTGAGCTGGCAGAGTGGTGGTGGGTGGTGGAACATGAATGTGAAATTCTTTTCCAGTAGTTCTGTTTTGCCTTCTCTGGTAGACTTGAAGATCCTTCCTTCTTTTGTGCAAACAAAGATCTTTGGTTGGAATTTCCTTTCTAACAAGAATATTCACACTTCTTGGAGCAACCGAGCAAGCACATCAACCAGAGCAGGTAGGTGTGGCAACATGTCACTCTCTCATTTGCTTTTCTCCGAAAATGTGTCAATTTTACCCTCATCGGAGTAATAGGGAGTGTTTTCAAAAAAGGTAACATCTTTTGATATAAACCTTCTCTAGAGAGTAGGAGAATAACACTTATATCCTTTTTGGTTGATAGCATATCCCAGAAAGACACATTTTATCGCTTGCGGACCTAATTTATCCTTATGAAGCCCCGCAATATGAACAAAAGCAACACATCCGAATATCTTAGGAGGAAGATTGAATAGAGGCATATTTGGACAAAGAAGCTTTAGGGGGTAATTTCCCTCCAAAGTACCAGTAGCCATTCGATTGATTAGATAGACGGAGGTGAGGACACCTTTATCCTATAATCCCTTAGGGACGTGCATCTCCTGCAACATGCAACGAGTGATCTCCAAGATATGATGATTCTTCCTTTCGGCAACCTCATTCTGCCGAGGAGTCCCTGGACAGGAAGTTTGGAAAATGATGTCATGGTCTCCCAAAAAACTCTGAAGCTTTATGTGGTGCTTGCAACCATTGTCTTGCCAAATAGGCATAAGCATGGTAGTGGCGTTTTTCTCTGAATGTACCGGAGCAAAAATCTTGCGTCAAACCGACTTTAAAGCTCCAATGATAATTAGACTTAGGGTTGTGGAAGGATTCAAGTCTAATGACTATAAAGAAATCCAGTGGTCAGTAATGCAATGTCTGGATAGATTGTAGTGGGATGGAGGGTAACAACTCGTGAGGAGCTGGGAATGGCCAACGATTAATGAAGATTAGTGCTCCGAACAGTTAGGTAACCTGACAGCTTGAAAGACTACTTAGGATCCAACATTTGGATACTATAAAGACTAGAAAAGGATCCAACAATTAAGAGTTCTAAATGTTACATTGACATTCATTAGTTAAATTTCAATTCAATAATATGATTAAATTCTTCTCTAAGTGGGTAAAGTATATGTTATATATAACATTTCATGGTACTTCATATTTGTTTTTGAGACATGAAAATAATTACTATAATCCTATTTTTCATGTATTTATTTGGTTCAATTTCAAAGACCTTGCCTACATAAACTTAAAAAAAGTTTAGCAAGTAATTGTTAGCTAGTTACCATAAGAATGACCCTGTGGAGCTTATGAGGTTATCAGAGATATGATAAATAAAGGTGTATTTTGTGAATAGTAAAGATAAAGTTTGAGGTGCTATCAGCTTTGAAGGAGGTTGTAAATGTTGTGGCAATGTGATGTGGTACAATGGAGGTGACTTCGGTAGAGATGTCTAAGATTTTGGGTGTAGTTTTTTTTTCGGTTCTGGGATCTTTTTGACTGTGGTTCTGGAGGAGTCAATTTTCTATTTATGTAGATTTGGCTACGACATCTGATAGAATTATTGCTACTCTAAGGTTCTAAGTTCTAAGAGGTGTACCTCAATGTGATTCTCGATCCCCCATAGGGTTGCAGTCGCAACCCTCATATACCCAGCCGCCTAAACCGGCTTGGTCCTATACGGAGTTGTTTAGGAGGAGGGAGAGACTGAACCGGTTGGTTCAGTCTCCTTGACCTTTGGTCCGTTCCGATGATAAACCACGTCATACTGGCTCCGAGTCATATCATTCCCGCCGCCTTCAAAAAATTGCTTGTCCTCAGACTGGAACTCTGGATATGCTTCTTTAAGATCATCAAAGTCCACCCAAGTCCTTTCTGTCTCTCCCATGCCTCTCCAGTGGACCAGCAGTCGTACGATGGACTTCCCTTGCACCTTCTTGAGTCTCACTTCTAGATTCTTTTCCGGTATCGACCGGACTTCACCCAACCCTGTCACTTTATGCATGGGGTTAATGTTTGGCGCATTCCGTTATAAGGCCTTTTTGAGCAGTGACACATGAAAAGTAGGGTGGACATAGGGATCTGCTGGAAGCTCTAGAGTGTACGCCACGACCCCACCTTCCTCAATATTCCGAAAGGCCCATGATAGCAGGGTGCATGCTTTTGGTTCCTCTTTCCTGATACTGACAACTATCGATAAGGTTGTAAGTTGTAACTGTAAGTACACCCACTCTCCTACCTCAAAATTTTGCTCTCGCTGATGCTTGTCTACTTGGACCTTCATGCAGTGTTGTGCTTTCTGCAAGTTCTCCCTCAACTGTTTGACGATGTCGTCTCGCCCTCTCAAAGCTGCCTCCACTTCTGGCACCATGGTTCTCATAACTCCTAAGTGTCGGCGTTACTCTCTCATATAAGTTTTTGAACGGTGTCATCTTTGTCGCATTTGGTATGCTGTATTGTACTAATATTTTGGCCATGAAAGCCATTTACTCCACTGGTGGGGTTTACCTGCAATGAAAACATCTCAAATATGTCTCCACGCTTCTATTTAGGGTCTCCGACTGTCTGTCTGGGGATGGTTCGATGTGCTTGTGCGTAAGGACGTCCGTCACGACCCGCCTCGACAAAATTCAGAGTGCTCTTCAGGCGGCCGTAATGCCACAGGCATGGGCGGAAAGAAAGTCGTGTCTGCTAAGGCGGATACAAAGAATACTTAAAATAGTTTTAAAATAGTTACTGTTAAGTAAAAACATGTTGATTTTTATATGCGGAAGCTTTTAAAACATGATGGTGAAAAATTTGAATGCACAAGTATTTTTAATAAAATTCCGAACACAAGTTTGAGATACAGGTTTTTATGTCATGACATGCAAATAATACTAAATTTTAGTACATATAATATATAAATAGCATAGTAGTTGTCCATGATACCAGAAAAAATGTCTTATTGCAATTATTACATAAAAGAAATATTTGACAATAAAAGAAATGTAAACATAGAACCTGAAATTTTAAGCAGATCAGGCTCGAGGACCTGGCTGCGCTGCACGAACTCTAAGGCAATTTCAAAATAAAAAAAAAAGTCTCAGAACATTGAAATAAGTATAGTGAGCAAAGTACAACACAGTAATAGAAACAGAAAAGTATGAGTGTACCAGTTTCTCATGAAGTAAAACTATTCGAGACAGTCGAATAAAAGAGCTAAACAGAACAAGTTAGTTATTATACTACTCCGAAGTATAACTGAAAATTATTCATGTAATATGTTGTAAGTCGTGATCGATGAAAGATGTAAGTGCTATAACGGGCGCACATGGTTCACGATCAGATTTGCATGCAAGTTTTGTCGGAAAAGTAATCCTGCTTGTCGTGACCATGACGACCGACAGATGCCCAGTTAGACGCTACAGTTCAAGGATTTGCTTACAACTGCGGATTTGTTTTCGAATTTCATACTTGATGATTTTTAATGGAAACAAAAATATTTAAAGTGAGCGATCAGATCAAAAATAAGTTTTACTCAGACAGACATACGAAACTAGATTTGACGACACAGAAGGAATCAAACATTGAGTTTAAGTCTCGCGGCCTCGAGAGGTCAAGGTCATAATATCAAGAAGATTTTTCGAGTAAATCACAGAGGTAAGTTGAATTGTATCAGATCGGTGGTATCAAGTATTCACTTAGGGTAAATCATCCTTTGACTCAAGTAATCTCCACATAAAAAGAAATGTGTTACGAGCTGATATATCCAATCACC
Organism: Platanthera guangdongensis; assembly: GCA_039583875.1. Lineage (NCBI taxonomy): Eukaryota > Viridiplantae > Streptophyta > Magnoliopsida > Asparagales > Orchidaceae > Platanthera > Platanthera guangdongensis. The sequence continues at coordinate 32,909,508 of CM077147.1, forward strand.
AATCATATACGTGCTAAGTCGAATTCATTATAATTATTGTTGTGACAATATTGCTCGTGATTATAGCTCTACGATTCTTCAATTTATTCAGCTAAAGAGACAAAATCCATCAATGTAAGTTACCATTCATATACATGTGAATCCAAATAATACAACTCATACAATCCTCAATATTTGTCAATATAATATTTGTTAATCACTCTCAAATATTCAACATACTTCGAATTATACATCAAACGAAAATCTGTTCATCCAAGTGAATATTCAAGCAAAATTATCTGCGATCATAATCTCGTGACATTCCAAATATATTAACCCTAAGACATTAACTTGCCAGATTAGACATTCGATACTTCAATTCATATGACGTCACAAACAAACATGGGTGAATTCGTATAATTATAAGAGCAGATCAAGTAATTGAAATTCAATGTTTGCAAGAGAGAGAGAGAGAGGGAGATCTCTATTTGCCTTAAATAAGCTGAAATTGGCGGCGGCGGCTAAGCGGCGCTAGCAAAATTGACACTCCTCAAGCGAATCTGTACAAGAACGACGGAAGCGATATAGCAAAAATATGACTACGCTAACACAAGCAAATATTTGCTACAAAAATTGAATCAAAGGCGGCTAAGAGATTTACCTCCTTCATGAGTGAGGGGAGAAAAAATTCCACGCGGAGACAGAGACTTGACGATGTTTGGCTAGGGGAAACCTTAATTCAGACAGGACTTTGCATGATTCCCACCAACGAAATCGAGAAGCGGCGCCGGAAAACACAAACATATCATAGTTAGACAATTACGATAGGGGCAAAAATCCTGAATCACGAATTATACGCAAATTGGAGCACACAAGTTCTAAAATTAATTTAAGGAAAGAATAAAAAGAGGGGAAAGAGGAAATTCGTACCAATAGGAACCAAATCCAAAACCAAGGAGGCAAAATCGGGTAAAACAATTCTGAGTAGACGGTATTAAGGAAACCCTAAGTGCTCTTCTTGAAGATCTCGACCAAATTGAAGAAGAAAAACCAAAATTAGGGTTGTTGGAGGGTGAGAAGGCGGCTACTGGAGGAGGAGAGGGAAGCTATCGGGCAGAGCAAGAGGAGAAGCCGGAGGCCACGACCAGAGGAGGAGTCGGCGGCGAGCAGGAAGATACGGTGCTTGCGGGATCTGGAGGCGCGGGAGCAGGTGGTGGCCTGAGACGGAGGATGCGTCGGCGCCTGGAGCAGGAGGAGGCGACGAAATCGGCGCCAGGAGGCGGGATCGGGAGGGCCGGCGCCTTGTGCGGTGCTTGCGGGATGCGGGAACGGGAGACGTGCGGTTTTGCAGAAATCGGGGCTGGATCGGTTATAGGTTTAAGAGGATTAGGTTTAGTATAAGAAGGGGGGTAAATTAGGTTATTATTTTATTTATTATTATTATATCAAAAATCAAAACCTAGTTGTTACATTCTCCTATACTTAGGAAGTTTTGTCCCGAAATTTCCCTGAGAAGCTCTCTGAATGGGGACTCGTAGGGCGAAGATTCAGATGACATTCATTCCAACAAGGTTTGCAGATCAAGACATAAAAGTTAACTATGAACACAAAGAAACAAATAGGAGAACAAGTGCGAAGACTTATCAAAATCAAGTGAAATGTTACGAATATTTGCAACGCAGACATTGTTTTAAATGTCCTCCGACATGTCCGACATGTCTCCCGACATGTCATTTTTTAGAGAAAAACGATATGTTTTTCTCAAAATAATAGATTATGTCATTTTGTAAAATATCGGCCGACATGTCCGATCTTTTCCGATATATCAGCCGACACGACTTTTAAATATATCCTCCGCTATTTTATTTTATGTTATATTTGAAGACAAATATCATATATTTAAATCACCTATGGATACTATATTATGTATGTTTAAATCGATTAAACTTATTATTTCAATTTTTTAACGTTTTATTCTTACAATCAATTTTGTATAATTGTTTCACAAATTTTTTAATTTCATATTATAAAAAATAGGAAAATATTTAATACATTTATTAGGTGATTGTTTCATATTTTTAATATAAATTTATAAGTTTGAAAAACTTATAATAAATTAAGTATTTTTTAACTTTTAAATCTTTTTAATTTGCAATAAACTTATTGTTATCAAAATAAAATTATTGTATAGTATTAAATATATTTTTCAATGTATCATTTTATATTTGTTAATAATATTTTTTCTTAGATACTATTTTAATTTATTTCATAATATAAATGACTCATTTTTTATCTATTTGTTATATTTGTTTTTTATTTTTATAACATATAATTATAGTTAGTATACATTAAATAAATTTTTTTATATAATATATGGAAATCCAATATTTTAAAATATCCCCGACATGTCTCCGACTTCCGATATCCGACATTTAATAACACAATCTGATATGTGTCCGACATCCGATATTTAAAATATTGAACGCAGGTCAGATTCGGTTCAAAGGAGAACTTTTCAGAATTAGCGGGTTCGGCCAGATACAAAGGTTGGCTTCAGGAAACACAGGAATGTCTTTGATTAACTCAAAATTGAGCGGCAAAACACGAGAATCCTGGAGCAAAAAGATCTCGCACGAAGCGAAAATAGAACATCAACAAGAAAAAGAAGCTGAATGATAATTGATTGTCCACAATAGCGAGTAATCATAAAAATGAAAGAACACAATCAACGCTGAAGAAATACAAAGAGCAATTCACAAGAAAAACTCATTTCTTGCTGACACTTAGACGCTATCTAGAAGGAGAACAAGAGGACAAAATAAGACCGATAGATAAGCAAAACAAAAAACCTAAATACGAATATTGAGGATTTGAAACTAGAGATTCTAACACATTTCATACTGTCATGTACATAAATTATATAATAATTACAGCATTTTCATTGAACAACTGTAGGTTATAATCATGTAAGTGCAATACCAAGATCATGTGCAATGTCAAACAAATAAAAAATCCATGTGTATACAGTCATTATTGTTGTTCTTGGCTTCACACCTGTGTAATGATTTATGATATGAATGCAAATAAATGGATACACATCTCATGTTAAATGCCCATATCACTAACATGTCATGCATATTAGGACTCTAATGCCAACGCACTTGAAAATAATAAACCGCACATACAATTTAATATTCACAAGCGGTGTATATCCTAGTGGAAATTCATATACACAAAAATGTTAAATTTGCCCATAATCCCTTAACATTTGTGTGCATACTACTCATGCTTATGAGTGAGTGTGCGTGTTTCAGTCGCGAATAACAGATAATGACAAGTGAGTGAAGAAATGATGCATACATATTTATTTTTATATAATAGAATTCAAACTATGTAGAATTTATAAAATACTTTATTTATAAGTGCTCAACCTCTCTAACCTCCCTCTGATACCAACTGTCATGACCCGCCTCGACAAAAGTCATAGTGCGCTTCGGGCGGGCCGTGATGCCATAGACATGAGCGGAAAGAAAGTCATGCTTGCTAAGGCGGATACAGATAATACTTAAAATAGTTTTAAAATAGTTAATGTTAAGTAGAAACAGGTTGATTTTTATATGCGGAAGATTTTAGAACATGATAGTGAAAAATTTGAATGCACAAGTATTTTTAATAAAATTCCGAACACAAATTTCAGATACAGGTTTTTATGTCATGACATGCTCAGATGAATGAACATGCAAATAATACTAAATTTTTGTGCATATAATATATAAATAGCCTAACAGTTGTCCGTGATACCAGAGAAAATGTCTTATTGCAATTATTACATAAAAAAATATTTGACAGTAAAAAGAAATGTAAACATAGAACCTGAAATTTTAAACAGATCGGGCTAGAGGACCTGGCGGCGCTGCACGAACTCTAAGATAATTTCAAAATAAAAAAGAAAAGTCTCAGGACATTGGAATAAACAGAATGAATAAAGTAAGTACAAAACAGTAATAAAAGCAGAAAAGTATGAGTGTACCAGTTTCTCATGAAGCAAAATTATTCGAAACAAGCGAATAAAAGAGATAAACAAAACAAGTTAGTTATTAGACTACTCCGGAGTGTAGCCAAAAATTATTCATGTAATATGCTGTAAGCCGTGATCAATGAAAGGTGTAGGTGCTATAGCGGGCGCACATGGTTTACGATCAGATCTGCGTGCAAGTCTTGTCGTAAAAGTAATCCTGCTTGCCGTGACCATGACGGCAGACAAATGCTCAGTTAGCCGCTACAGTTCAAGGATTTGCTTATAACTGCAGATTTATTTTCGAATTTCATACTTAGGTGTTTTTTAACGGAAACGAAAATACTTAAAGTGAGCGATCAGGCCAAAAATAGGTTTTACTCAGACAGAAATACAAAACCAGATTCGACGACACAGAAGGAACCAAACAGTGAGTTTAAGCTTCGCGGGTTCGAGAGGTCAATATCATAATATCAAGAACATTTTTCGAGTAAATCGCAGAGGTTAGTTGAAATGTATCGGATCAGAGGTATCAAGTACTCACTTAGGGTAAATCATCCTTTGACTCAAGTAATCTCCACATAAAAGGAAATGCGTTACGAGCATGATATATCCAATCGCCAATCATATACGTGCTAAGCCGAATTCATTATAATTATCGTCGTGACAATATTGCTCGTGATTATCGCTCTATGATTCTTCAATTTATTCAACTAAAGAGAAAATCCATCAATGTAAGTTACCATTCATATAAGTGTGAATCCAAGTAATACAAATCATACAATCCTCAAATTTTGTCAATATAATATTTGTTAATCACTCTCAAAAATTCAACATATTTCGAATTATACATCAAACGAAAAATCCGTTCATCCAAGTGAATATTCAAGCAAAATTTTCTGCGATCATAATCTCGTGACATTCCAAATATATTAACCCTAAACATTAACATGCCGGATTAGACATTCGATACTTCAATTCATATGACGTCACAAACAGACATGGGTGAATTCGTATAATCTTAAGAGCAGACCAAGTAATTGAAATTTAATGTTTGCAAGAGAGAGAGAGATCTCTACTTACCTTAAAGAAGCTGAAATTGGCAGCGGCGGCTAAGCGACGCTAGCAAAATTGACACTCCTCAAGCGAACCTGTACAAGAACAACAGAAGTGATATAGCAAAAATACGACTACGTTAACACAAGAAAATATTCACTTCAAAAATTGAATCAAAGGCGGCTAAGAGATTTACTTCCCTCATGAGTGAGGGGAGAAGAGATTCCACGCGGAGACGGAGACTTGACTACGCTTGGGCTAGGGGGAACCTTAATGCGGAGAGGACTTTGTATGATTCCTACCAACAGAATCGAGAAGAGGAGCCAAAAAACACAAACATATCATAGTTAGACAATTACGATAGGGGAAAAAATCCTGAATCACGAATTATACGCAAATTGGAGCACACAAGTTCCAAAATAAATTCAAGGAAAGAAGAAAAATAGGGGAAAGAGGAAACCCTTACCAATAGGAACCAAATTCGAATCCAAGGAGGCAAAATCGAGCAAAACAATTCTGAGTAGAGGGTATTAAGGAAACCCTAAGTGCTCTTCTTGAAGATCTCGGCCAAATTGAAGAAGAAAAACCAAAATTAGGGTTGGTAGAAGGAGAGAAGGCAGCTGCTGGAGGAGGAGAGGGAAGCTATCAGGCAAAATTTGTTGGTATGTCCATAACATTTCAGAATGCCCTATGCCCTCCGCTGGGGATGTCGTGAAACTCATGAAGTAACTGCTGCTTCGGTGGTGATCCTTTTGCCACCATAAGCGTCACTTATAATACAGATGTCCATTAATGACATGGTAGCCCCTTGCAACTCCCTACCTTCTGCAATATTTCTCAATTTCTGACTTAACTCCTCATCGGCTAGCACCTCCAGATGAACGTCTTCAATTATCTCCAAGACCTGCGCTGAGTGAGCAAAGATTGAACTCATCGGGGGTAAACGTGAAAGCACGCCTGCTACCTTGTTCTCCTTTCCCTTCCGGTATTCTATCTCACAATCAAACCCCAACATCTTTGTCACCCATTTCTGTTGCTCTAGCGACGAGACCCGCTGCTCCAGGAATTACTATAAGCTTTGATGGTCTGTTCGTATCTCAAAGTGTCTCCCTATTAGATACGACCGCCGCTTTTCTACTGCATGCAAGATCGCCAACATTTCTTTTTCATACACCTAAAGTCCTAACACATTTCCATGAATCGCCCTTTTATAGTATGCCAACGGCTTCCCTTCCCGCATCAACACTGCACCCAGGCCGTCCCCGGACGCATCTGTTTCCACTATAAACAACTTGAAATTTTTTGGTAATGCTAATACCATGGTCATCGTGATAGCTTCCTTCAGTGCTTGGAATGCTAACTCTGCATCCCTTCCCCAATCAAACATTCCCTTTTGAAGCAATGTTTTAACAATCTTTCTGTAGTCCCTTACGAACTTTTTGTAGTAGCCCGTTAGCCCTAAAAAGCTTTTCAACATCTTAATGTTGATGGGCGTGAGCCAATCCACCATGCTTTGAATTTCCATGGATTCGGTCGAACCCCCTCTTTATTCACCAGGTCATCCAGATACTCTACCTCATGTTGCCCAAAAGAACACTTTGACCTCTTCACGTACCATCTTTGTTCCTTGAGAACTTGCATCACCTTACCCATGTGCTCCACATGTGTCTTCAAACTCGGACTGTAGATGAGAATTTCATCAAAGAAAACTAACACAAACTTCCGCAACCACGGTCTGAATGTTTCGTTCATGACAGCTTGAAAGATTGTCGGTGCATTAGTTAACCTGAAAGGCATCACTTGGAATTCGTAGTGCCCTTCATGTGTTCTGAGTGTTGTCTTTTCTGCGTCCCCCTCCTGCATGCGGATCTGATGATACCCCGACCGCAAATCCAATTTTGAGAAGTACCGAGCTCCTTGCAATTCATCAAGGAGCTTATCAATGACCAGAATAGGAAACTTGTCTTTCACTATAACCCCATTGAACGCTTTTTAGTCGACGCAGAATCTCCAAGTTCCATCATTTTTCTTCACCAATAGGACCAGAGAGGAAAATGAACTCGTGCTGTGTCGAATGGTCCCTTCCCACAACATATCTTGGACGCATCTCTCAATCTCCTCCTTCTGTAGGGTCAAACACTCATAGGCTGCTCCGCCCCCTCCTTAATAATGGTCTTGTGATCGCATGCACGCTATGGTGGCAACCCTTTTGGTGTCTTAAAGACCATCCCGAATTTCCCCAAGACCTCCTGTAAATTTTCTGGAATTTCCTTCCTCTGCTCTAAGGGCTCTCCTCCTGTCAGAACCCAAGCCATGAGGTAGTCCTGCTCGACCCATTTCTCAAGGGACAAGATATTTTCTTCCTTCGCAAACGGGCTCGTGTTACTTTGCAGTTTGTGCTTCTTCCCACCATGAGTGAATTCCATGGTCATGTTCTCCCAGTCATTCGTAACTTGTTTCAACTGTCTCAACCACTGCACCCCCAATACTACATTTGACACTCGAATCGGTAGCACATACAAATCCACATGACACCTGAATCCTAGTATCGTAAACGACACCTTCTTAAGCCTCATGTGCATTGTAGGAGGTTCCCGTCTGCCACGAGCACTTTGAATACCTTATCTTCCGTCGGAGTGATAGCCAGTTTCTTGGCTACCTCGGTGTTGATGAAGTTGTGAGTGCTCCCACTGTCTACCAGTATCGAAACCCTCTGGTTTGCCACCTTTCTTGTCATTCTCATCATTGTAGGTTGTCCTCCCCCTTCCAAAGCATGAACGAAGACTTCAATCTCCTCCAATTCCAGAACCTCTCTCTCCTCCAATGTGTTGTCCTCCTCCACCTTCTCCACTGATTCTTCCTCCTCCTGCATCATGTATACCTGAACTACCTTACACTTGTGTCCGAGGACAAATTTATCGTCCTAAGTATAGCACAACCCCTTGATCCACCGATCCTGCATCTCCTACGACGACAATTGCTTCACCGCCGCTTCCTTCCTTACAGAGGAGTTGTTAATTCGCTTTGATGTACTTTGTACTCCTTCCTTACTGTTCCCTTGGAATACCACTGCCGACTTGCGTCTTCCAAATTTTTCCTCCTATAATCATGTCATTCTGATGGCATGAGTTATGTTCCTGGGCTGGAATGCTTGTACCTCATGAAAAGCACCTTTTCTGACCACTGCACTCGGTTAGCTAACTTTTCAAACTCTTTTTTGTACTTGTTTATTGTCCTTGTCTGTCTCGGCTTAGTCAACATCATATCAAAGTCCTTATATTTAGTCAATCCAAATCTCGCTTTGAGCCCATCGTTGAATTCCTCCCACGCAGGGTAGGACCGGTTCTTCCTCCACCAGCTAAGCCACTGATAGGTTTCCCCTTCCATGTGAAAAGAAGCGATGTGTATCTACTGGTGCTTAGGAAGCTCCTCGTACTCAAGAAGCATCTCCGCCCTCTCGATCCATTCCAGTGGATCTTCGTTTTTGTACTTAGGAAATTCCATCCTTGTCAGTCTGGGATGCAATGGTGGCGCTGTTGCTGCAGTGCCCGTATCTTCGGATAATCTGGAAGCTGTCCCCATCCTTGATTCCACATTCCCCCATTCTCCCCTGGCCTCCCTCTGCCTTGTATAATGGGCCCCTTGCCCTAGTAGTCCTTTGTTGGAGCTTCTCCTTCCCATCTGTGTGGGGCTCGTGCACACCCCATGCCCTCCCAAGCCATTTCTATTGCTTCCTTCTTCCGCCTGGCCCTGGCTCCTTTCCTCCTCCTGCCAAGCCACTTGTAGTTGTCGCTGCTGACGAATGTCTCCTGGATCCTTGGTGAAGCCACCGACTCCCCCAGATACCTTCCTTGGCCCCCAGTTGCCCCGCTGTCGCTGCCCCAGATCAACAACTTCTTTTGATCCGTTGGAGGCGTCGATCCTGCATTTTGTCGCGTTCGACAGAACTCCCTTCGCGATCCTCCGCTCAACTAGGGGTTATCCAGTGTCGCTGAGTCGACGACACCCTCCATTGCCACCCACTTGCCGCGATTAGTCACCCTCTCCATGCGACACAGCTGCTCCCCCAACTTCGTCGCTTCCAAGATCGCAACGCGCGAACGCTCTTCCCCTTCGTCGAAGCTCTGTGCCAGTTCCTTCTTTAACATTTCGACCTGGCCACATATCCCTGTTGCCCTTCCTCCAGTGCTGTCAGCCGAGTCCCATGCGCGGCCATGGTCCAAGAGTCGACTACTCTGATACCAAATGATAAAACTACTGCTATTCTAAGGTTCTATGTTCTAAGAGGAGTACCACAATGTGATTCTCGACCTCCCTAGGGTTGCAGCCGCAACCCCCATATACCCAGTCGCCTGAATTGGCTGGGCCCCATCTGGATTTGTTTAGGAGGGAGAGACTGAACTGGTTGGTTCAGTATCCTTGGCCTTTGATCCGTTCCGATGATAAACCACGCCAAACCGGCCCCGAGTCATATCAATATCACACATGGGAGTTCTGTATCTTGAATCCTACTTAAACTGAACTAATTGTAGACTTTGCTATTCTGTAATCCTTTTTTCTCCATAATTAAAATCTATCACCGCTTGTGGATATAGCAGTTTAGGCTAAACCGCCTATATTCTTGTGTATGATTTTGTGCTACTGCATTTTTTTTATTGTAACATTCTTTTTCATATTATAGTTGGAAAATGCAGTTTCAAAATGCTGAGTAAGCAAGTGGCAGAAGTAACTCGCCAGCTAAGGTCTTCTTATTGGTTGACAAGTTAGATGTTTTTAAAGCTCTCTTACCAGAAACTCAAGTGGTTATATATTTTATCTGATGCAGAAATATGAGAGGTGAAGACCTCCATGGATTGACAATAGAAGAGCTGCAAAATCTAGAGAAAACCCTTGAAACTGGACTCCGTCAAGTTATAAAGAGAAAGGTACAACTATCCCACTATTTTTACATGAGTAGAACCACCACTTAAAGTCAATGCGGCGGCTTAAGTTAATGTTTTTTCATAGAACTATATTGATGTTGTGTCTGAATCTCTGATACATTAATAGTTAAACTCATATTCAACCCAAAACATAACTCTGAGTGAGTGTCAAGCACATGATATTCCTGCATCGACATATTCTTCGCCTATCTGATTATAGCTAATTTATACTCTCGTGTTTTAACAATTCCCATCACGTGATAGTTTTCCGCATCGGTAATCACTCTTCAAACAAGTTTTTTGGCATCATTAAGTACCATGTACCAAGAGCACACTCAACCAGTGGAGCTCTAGTGAGAATTGCCTGCTCTTGAATCTTGCTTTTTTCATGGTTGAAGGCACCAAGACCACGTGAACATATTTGATCTTGGCCGAACCATTAGGCATGTTACCACTTGTTATGAAATAGGAACCAAAGGGGTATTAAGATTGAGGCTCTGTTTGGCCGGTGGTGGCGGTCATGAACGTGGTGGTTATGAACCATTGTTCGTGAACGTCCAACCTCACCTAAGGAGCTTCATCCACTTTTATGTTTAAAAATAGTTTTCTTTTCTTGGTGGAGGTCATAAGAATTGTCATGACAAACATACATTCTATGATGACTGCGTTTTTGTCAAAACTCACCGGAGCAAAAACGTCGCGCCAAACGGAGCTTGAGTATTCAACCCAAATCTTAACCCCAAGGATGAAAGACAACCGCATGATATTTCTACACCAACATTTTTCAATTATCTTATTGAGACTAAACTAATACTATTTTGAGTTTTATTGTTGTTAGTTTGTTAATATCCTGATGAAGTCATAGAGAATGTGCAAAATAGAGAAAAAAATCTAAGCACATTTTGGATATAAATTATAATTACTTTTGAAAAATTAAGGAGAAGAAAAGCTGCACGGAACAAAGCCTTTGTCTATACCATATAAACAAAGCAATGCACACTGAATGCTGTTTTTTATGTTAATTTTTTTCCGTAGATGAAGAATTTGCATTTCAAGATTTTATACGGTATAGAAACAGTTTTCTTTTATTTGGATGAGTATGTAAACCTGGTATTTTTTATCTTGTCTACAGGGTGAGCTAATTATATGGCAGATCAATGATCTCCTAAAAAAGGTTATAAGAACTTTCCTCTCTTCGTTCTTTTTTTTTCTTTTGCAATAATCTTTTATGTTAATAAACAGCAAGTGTGTTATGCACTCATTTTCTAATTTAGTAGCCATCAATTGTTCTTTTTCCGAAAATTAAAACATATGAAACTCTTTGCTTAAAAGTGTTAGAACCTAACCATCAAGCTCTAAAATCTATTGGTTACAGGTGTAGTGATCTAGGATCTATACCAAATGGCCAATGCACAAGGATACATGAGTTTGTCAATGCGGGACTATATTCTTAAAATGCCCACTCATGTGTAATGCCTATCTTCACCTCTAGAGCGTGACGTCGAATCCAGGGCGGCCGGTGGCCGACGATCCCGCAGCTGCCGCCCGTCGTTGGGTAAAAGGCGGTCATGCAGGCATAATCGCCGGCGTTAATAGTTTGATTAATCATACCGTGCACGCGATTAATTAGAACAATTGTTCGGCTGCTGTTACCCGCCTGCACGCCCGCACGCTCGCACGCTTGATTGCCTGCATATGATACATATTCATATATATATATATGTATATATATGTGTGTGTGTGTTTGTGTGTGTATGTGTGTGTGTATATATATGTGTGCGTGTGTGTGTGTGTGTATATATTAAAAAAGTAGTTTGAAGGTGTATAATTAATCTTAGCCATCCAACATGTGCCAAACTTTTGATCCCAGCCTTACAATTGAGAGAGAAAGAAAGAGAAGAGGGGGAGAGAGAGAATCTTTATAACCCTCCTATCACTACATGAGTGAGTGATAGAGAAATTGATTTTTTAGGTAAAAATGTATATTTTTTTACAAAATAAAAATAAGAATATTGATTCATATTTTTTGTGGTCATTTTAAGTACTCATATGTATATATTTTGAATAAATATAACTACTCATATGCGGGCGCAACCCGGTCGAATGCGGGCGCAACCCGCTAAGAATTAGCAAGCAAGGGCAAAACACGTGCAGATTTGCTCGTATATATATATACATACATATAATATATAATACATACATATATAATATTACATATATTATATATATATATATACACATATATATACACTAGCATCTTCGAACGGGCTCTGCCCGTTCTCGATGCGTCGCTGCGGGGTTCGCCCGCTTGGCATTCCAGCGGGCTTCGACCGCCCCCTGTAATATTTACAATTTTAAAATTTTAAAGTTCAAAATTTTATTTTTCTGATTTTTTTTAATAATTATTTAATTATTTATTTTAAGAATATAAATTATTTAATTATTTAATAATAATTATTTATTAAGAATATAAATTATTTAATTATTTAATAAATTATAAAATCAGAAAAAAAACACTGGGGCAGGCCGCGTAAGCCGCCGCTTCCGGCACAGCCGGCGGCGGAGCCGCTGGAGGCCTGCCCGGCGCCCACCGGCGGGTTTTCCTCCATTGTGAACAGTGCAGTCTTAGTTGATTTGGTTATTGGCAGGCCTTCTGTTTTGAATCCAACGGCCCGTGTTTGATGAAGCTTGATCAGACGGTCCAGATGAGATTTATGGTGTGCTTGAGATATGTCTATTATATTATATAATAAAGATATATAGATATATACACACACACATGCATACATATATACACACATGCATACATATATACACACATACATACATATATTACACATACATACATATATACACACATACATACATACACACATACATACATACACACATACACACATACACACATACATACACACATACACACATACACACATACACACATACACACATACATACATATATATACACATACATACATACATACATACATATTGTGTATACGTACATACAAACACATACATACATATACATACATACATACATGCATATACATACATACATACATACATATATACATATACATACATACAGATACATACATACAGATACATACATACATATCTATACATACATATATATATATATACCACATACATACATATATATATCTTTTTTATATAATACAATATGCATATTTGGATCACACCATGAAACTCATCTGGACCGTCCGATCTCCACAAAATCGTTTCTGACCATTGGATTCATAGAGATAGGCCTGCACATAAAAAAATCTCAAAGCCTGGCACTGTTCATCCAGCGATTTAGCCCGATACCCGCCCCTTCCTCCCGCCCGTCCAGAGCCCGTCCTGTGTTGCCGGGCGGCGGAGCCGCGCGGCCTGCCCGGCCCCACCGGCGGGTTCGCCGGCCTCCGCGAACCCGCCGGGGGTTGTCCGGCGGCGACCGGGCAGGGCCACCGCCGCGGTGGCCCTGCCCGGTCGCCGCCGGACAAACCCCGGCGGGTTCGCCGGAGGCCGGCGAACCCGCCGGCGGCTCCGCCGCCGGCAACACAGGACGGTCTCTGGACGGGCGGGAGGAAGGGGAATGCGTTTTTTTTTTTCTTTTTATATATTTAATAATTAATTAATATATTAATAAAATTATTAAAATTAATAAAAATTAATAACATTAATAGGAATGACAGGACAAAATTTGTAGGAAAAAGTACCTAAGAAGAGGCAGATGACAAAGGTAATGGCAGGATTGATGTTTTCAAGCGCAGAAGGAAATCCTACCTGAGGTCCTTTGGGCTCCATGAAGTAGAAATTTTGATCAAGAACTGGCCTACATGATCGAGGATGGTCATGATTAATATATAGTGAAGTTAGTTTTCTATAATTTCAAATTTATAGAGAGGTTGGGATCCCGCGGGAGGAAGGAGAATGCGTTTTTATAATTAATAAAATTATAAAAATCCTTTTAAATGCTTTTATAATGAGGCATCGTGCGCCGGTGGTGGGCGAAGCCCGCCGGGGGGTCAAGCGGCGAAGCCCGCAGCGCCGCATCGAGAACGGGCGAAGCCCGTTCGAAGATGCTCGTATATATATTATATATATATATATAATATATATATCTTTACCATATATAAAGAAATACTATGGTCTGCGAATATCATGAGTTCAAAATTCTATAAGTCGTCAGATCATGAGTTCATAATTCAACACCGTCTGATCGAGCACAATAAAATCATTGCATCTCTCCAATTTTATTAGATCTCCTAAACCTACTACTAGGGTGTCCTAAACCTATGTAAATACGATTTTGCCCCTATAACTATTAAAAATTGGGCAGTTGACTATTAAATTATATTTAATTTAAACGCGGCTATCAGTTTCGAACCAGGACATCAAGGACAAGAGAAACCACTCAATCCAATGAGGCAAGAAGACAACTATGATAATAATTCAAATAATTTATTTATATATTGTTATATTTTATGTTTTTTAATAAAAAATTATATAAATATAGGTATAATATAATTCATTATTACATATAAATATACAATAGCCGGGTATAGTTGCGCGAGGTCATAGTGACGGCGGGGTACAGTCGTGCGTGGCCGTAGGGGGAGCCGGGGACAGTCGCGCGGGCCGTAGGAGCGGGCCGAGTACTGTTTGCGATTGGCAGTAGGGGCGGAGCCCCGTGTCGGGCACTCGTATATATATATATAAATATTATATTATATATATAATATATATTATATATATATATATAGATATATATCTATATATATATACTATTATATATATATATATATATATATATATATTAATACGAGCATCTTCGCACGGGCTACGCCTGTGCTCGATGCTCTCGGGCGGCCTTCGGCCGCATACAGGCGGGCTTCGCCCGCCTCCGAACAGGCTTCTCCCGTGTTCGATGCGTCGTTGCGGGCTGCGCCCGCATCAAAGCGGGATGCGTCCGCATCAAATCGGGATGCACCTACATTAAGACGGGCAGTGCCCGCAATATATACATATGAGTACTCAAAATGACCGTAAAAAATATAAATCAACATTATAATTTTATTTTATAAAAAAATTAAGTTTTGTCGTAAAACATTAATTTCACGCAATATTCTCTCTCTTCTTTTTCTCCTTTCCATCTCTCTTCTTCTCTCCCTCCCCCTCTCTCTCTTTCTCTCTCTCCCTCCTCTCTCTTCCAACTCTCTCTCCTCATCTCATGCTCTCTCTCATGATCCAATGGCTCTTATTTGTTTTATGGTGTGCCTCCAAATACCTATATTGCTTTATATAATAAGATATATATATATACTAGCATCTTCGAACGGGCTCCGCCCGTTCTCGATGCGCCGCTGCGGGCTTTGCCTGCAACCAAGCGGGCTTCGCCCGCTTGACAACGACATGGGTCGTGGGCGGCAACATGTGTCGTGGACGGTGATATTGGTCGTGAGTGCGACATTTGTGGTGGGTTGCGACATTGGTCGTGGGCGGCGATATTGTTCGTGGGTGGTGACAATGGTCGGGGGCGGCGACAATGGTCGAGGGCGGCGACAATGTTCGGGCGCGGCAACATTGTGCAGGAGCGGCGACATTTTTCATGGGCGGTGACACTGGTCGGGGGGCGGAGACAATGTTCGGGGGGGCGGCGACATTTTTGGTGC